>JAYKAV010001112.1:6009133-6385524 GCA_035582835.1 Phoebastria nigripes | reverse complement strand
GGGTCCCATGGACTTGTGCACCTTCAGGTTCCTCAGATGGTCTCGAGCCTGATCTTCTCCTACAGTGGGCGGCTCTGCATTCTCCCAGTCCCCGCCTTTGCCTTCTGTGGCTTGGGCGGTGAGGCTCAAGCACTTGCTGGTGAAGACCGAGGCAAAAAAGTCATTGAGTACCTCAGCCTTCTCCTTATCCTGGGTAACCAGGTCTCACGTTTCGTTCCGGAGAGGGCCCACATTTTCCCTCGTCTTCCTTTTATCCCTGACGTACCTGTAGAAGCTTTTCTTGTTGCCCTTGACGTCCCTGGCCAGATTTAATTCTATCAGGGCTTTAGCTTTCCTAACCTGATCCCTGGCTGCTTGGACAATTTCTCTGTATTCCTCCCAGGCTACCTGCCCTTGCTTCCACCCTCTGTAGGCTTCCTTTTTGTGTTTGAGTGTGTCCAGGAGCTCCTTGTTCATCCACGCTGGCCTCCTGGCATTTTTGCCTGACTTCCTCTTTGCCTTTTTGAATTTAAAAAGGTGAAATTTTCCCCTGCTCCCTTAATAATAAAAGTACTCTGCAATTCTATAGTGTCTCCATCTTAGGATTTGAAAGAACTGTAATGAATTAAGCCTCTGAATTTTTCTCCAAGCAAGATAGATGGGCTCCAAGTGTTTCCCTTTGTATGTCAGTCTGGCTACCTACTTTCGAATGTCATCGTTCTCCAATGGAATGAGGAAACATGACTAATGGAGGAATGAATATCTTTCAAATTCACTACATGAAAGCATAGTTTTCACGAAGGCAGTTTTCCATCCTGACACTTAATGCAAACACAGTGACCCACATACATTCAAAATGGCTCTGACAAAAATTACGTTAACCACTTGATTTAAAATCAACAGCTGACTTCAAAAGAAAAGAAGTGACACAAATATTTTTTTGTAATAAGGGAGTATTTCCATATTCTCTCATTAATATGGTAAATAGTCATATTGCGCACATTTTAACACATGACTACTTTGAAGTTTGGCTTCAAAGTAGACAAGTAGAACTACATGCTTTTGCTGTAAACTTCAGAGCAGGGAGCATTCTGCATGTCTGTCTGCTCATCTACTGGTCTCCTGAGCTATCAATCTTTCAAAAGCAAAGTATCCCTCACCATAATGCCACTAATTCACAGAATACTGGTATGTTTATTATTATTAAAAAATGTGAAAATGAATGAACGTTCCATTATGAATAAATACAGACAGATGGAAAAGATACTAATAATAGATGTCCCTACAACAGACCTTTTTTATTAAGATGATTCCATGTGACTATAACAGAAGCAGGTCAAATGTGGGATTTGGGGATGCGTGGGATATTTTGGTATTTTTAAAAGCTTTCAGTCTGAGTTGATATGTAAAAGGTGAAAGCCTGACATTTTCTACAGAAAATGTCTTCAAATAAGTTTTTGTTTAAGAACAGTTTGATTTCTTTCTCTCTCTTTCCTGTTCCACCTTCCTCCCCTTCAGAAAGCAAAAACCCCTGAAAAGACAGAAGAGCTCGTCTGAGAAATTTGGGGCCAGAAACAGCCCTGAGAGCCTCCTGGAGCTCAAGACATCATCTAATGGGGGCCGGGAGAGCAGTAGCCCTGGGAGATTTGTGGTGAGATCCAGAGTGAACCCCTGCTGCGTCACCAGCCCTGCTCAAACCCCACAGGAGTRGCCTGGTAGGAGCTTCCCCTCCAGGCTCCCTGCTCCGGGAGAGCAGCCTGGGAAGGAGACAGTCCCCAGCCCTTGGAAATCGGTTCTGTGGCTTGTTCCCATAACTCAGGTCCTGGGACAGGAGGGGCTTCTTGGCTAAAGGAAATCTGCTTGGCAGACCTGATTTGGAAATGTAAGCTCATGATGTCCCAGCAGCCTGCCAGGATAGCAGGCAGAGTTATACTGGAAACCAGCTGGCATTTTGGTGGGAGACCATCAAAACCATAATATCAATGTAAAATAAAATGTGCGTTTGGCTCCATTTTGCCCTAATATTTGTGTTGCTGGACATAGAGTATATGTCCTTAATATATTGTGCCCTGATATATTCCTGGTATTCCTGACCAGCTGTAACTATAATAACAAGCGTCACATATGCTGCTAGTATATACTGCTTATGACCAACGCACTAGCCTAGATCTCTTTTTTTGCTTCCGGTAGCTTTAATTCTTCCTTCCTTCCCATCATTTATGCCATGTATCTAACTGGTATCCCTTTGGCATTTTTGCCTGGGACTGAGTGAGCTCAGCATTTATTTGAATACTGTTGATATACTGATAATGCTAATGTCAGTGTGCTAAGCTGGAACATGCAGCTCTACCAGAAAACTCCACCCTATGAATCATTAATAGGACTTGCTGTAGTTTGCCCCTGAGAATGACAAGCAGTCATGTGTGCTGTGTGAATCCTCTCCTTGCTATGATGCCTGCCACTGAAAGCCCTATCAGGTTATTTAACAGAGTTACCAGAGTCCTCTATATTATTATTATTATTATTATTATTATTATTATTATTATTACCACCATTATTATTGTTATTGTTGTTATTACTGTTGTTATTGTTATTATTATTCCATACAAGAAATTCACATAGACAGTTTGAAGCTAGTTATTCATGTCAGATCTCTCCACTTAGCAGGAAATATAAGGAAGAAAGCAAGACCAGAAATCCTCTTCTCACTGTATTGGGGGTCACAAACTTATGCCACCAAACTCAATGGGGCTATTTGTGCCAGGAAACCTGGACTTGTCTCTCTCCCTCAAAAAGAGGCAATTACATGGCTCTCTTAGTGTGCTATTTGTTTAACAGGCGATGATCATAAAAGTACTGAACTCTAGCTTAGCCACTTGAAAAGCTGGCATCGAGAATGGAGCTGAGAGGTATCTGATGAGATCAGTACTTCAGGCCTCTGATCTCATTTATTTTTGTCTCCGAAATCTATTTAACCCAGCATTTATTTGTGAAAGAAGAAAAAGGGGCACCTAAAATGATTGTACTCATTTGTGCTTTAAGGGATTGATTTGCTTGAGACTTATGCATCAGAATGTTGTATATTAAAAAGGGCTCTGATGTTTTATACAACAAGGAAGTACCGTTGTATGAATACATAAATAGCTCTTTCCAGCTTATATTACACAATGGCAGTGCACAGAGTGTGCCATGAGGTTTTACTTTGCTTTGAAGCTATCTTTAGTGCAGCGCTAACAGCCAGAAGATTGAACAGCTAGCCACACCCTGCACCTTCAAATTAAACAGATTAAACAGTGCTCAGCTTAACTCAGCCTGCTCCAAATGTAGCATACACGAATAACGCAGGCCTGTCGCATCCTTGTGGAAGAAGTATTGCCGTTAACTGCCTCTGCCTCAGCTGCATTAATGTGCATGGGCAAACAAAACAGACAAGGCAGATAAAGTATGTGACAGCCGAAAACAGATAAGAAAAATGAGAATTGTCTAGCTGAAAATGGGACAGTTGGCATGTATGAAGGTAGAGATGGAGAGCATTGTTACAGAAATGCAGTGCAGTAATGAAAACACCAGTTAGTCATAGAGAAAATTCAATGGTTTTGGTCATGCTGAGTCTGCGCACCACAAGATTTCAGTAAAAAGGCTATAAGCTATTTCTTCAGTGTTTGACCCAGTCATTATAGTTTGTTCCTGCTGGTTCTGCAAGAATAATGCTGAGGAAGCGGCACAGCTAAAGAAAAGGAGGAAATCAACATGTCCTTCAGACACACCTCAGGGATGGTATATTCTGTTAAGTAAATAACTAATTCTTTTTTTTTTATTTGAAACCTGCTAATTCGCTGAGGCTGTGAGCAAAAGACTCCCTCCTGTTGTCCAGTTTTCTTTAAATTTGAAAAGGTGTAGAGTACATCAGAGCCTTAAGTCCTGGCACTTCAATTACAGCAGTACTTTGCAGAAAAGGATTAGACTGACCACTGTAAAAGATGTATTTCTGATTACTGCAAGCATATGGAAAAATTATTCACAGGAGTAAGTGTAAATGTTAAGAACATGCATGGGCCTAAGGAAAATTGTGAGGCAATGAGTTGTGTTGACTTAACTTCCCTTGTAGCTACTTGTTGATTAAGGTGCTTATATGCGGATGTCCATTTGAAGGAAAATGCTAATCTAGCTGGGTCTGTTCAACTAGGCCAGCTCCACTGTCTTTGTTTTACAGGAAGGGCTGAAAAGGTGAGCACAGGTTGCTATCAAACTAGAGCAATTCCTTGTGGTATTGTAAGGCTCTAGAGGGTTAATCTAAATAGTTCAGGTTTTGATTCAAATCTAACTGGCTTCAGGACTTGGAAGGAAATCACTTCTGTTTCAGCAGATTGCAGTGATCAGACAATGGCTGCAATGTACCCTGAGAAGAGAGCAAATATTGAAAACATTAGTGAGAGCAAACTCGGTAGCACCTGTGAGCCCCAGCGATGCTGTCACTCTCCCTGATAGCTGCGGTGTGACGGACTGGGTTGTTATTTCACATCCCTGCAGCTTACTTATCCAAATCAACCTGTCAAACAAAGAAAACAACCCCCCTCCAGTGAACTTGGAATGAATGTTTTAATTMCAGAGGAAGAGCTGGATCCTCTGTTTGTACAGATTGGGATGTAGGATGYTTGGTGGAGGGGCTACAAAAACAGCAGAAAGGGCACTTTTGCCAAGTTAGATGTTTGTAGGAGGACCTTGCCCTTTTCATCTCCACACGTCAGCTTTCTGTCCGCTAACTGAATGTACATTTCACACATTATAGCTGCAAAAGCAAACTTTAAAACATTGCATGAGATATTAAGCTTACTGTGTAGCACAAGAAGACAGYATGCTGTGTCAATTAGGGCCACCTGCTTAATTTATGAAACTCTAAGGGCCCTTCTTATCCTGTGTAATGTAAAAATATCTTTAATAAGGAATCTGGAATATTGGCATAGACTTGGTTTGGAGTGCAGAGGAAGATAGCAAAACCCAGAAATGCTTCATGGTAATTCAATATGTATTATTTAAGAAAACCATGTGGGTTTAGAGTAAATCAGAAAATACTGAAGTGGCATGGACTAATGGTACTGACATCATTTTAATGTGAGATAACTCATTTTTTCACTGTGTGCATAGACAGCTACAAGCGAGAASGGTGTTTTTTATTTGCCTCCAGTAAAAGAACCAAGGCACCAAACATATCAGATTTAAAATAAGCAAAAGACAATACTTTACACACATGATTAAACTGAGGAATTTATTTCCACATGACTTTGTTGATGTCAAAAGTTTATGTAGGTTGGAAAATCACTCAAACAAAGAAAAAAAAAAGGGGGTGGGCATATTAGGTGCAATTACACCATCTGTGACTCAGCAGGTCTCAAAGCACACAATGGAAGATGCTTTGTGAGCGTTCTGCTCTCCTTCCTCAAGTGTCTGCTGATGGCCACTACCAGAGACAAGACAGTTGGTTAGCTGGACCTTCTCAGCTGTTATATTCATCAGCCAAAATCGAACTCATGCTGTATATAGGAGCCAGATGGCTTTTATCCTGATGAGACTGAGCAGCAGAATTTAGTTCTTAAAGTTTTTAAAATTTTTATAACATAAAAGTATTAGTAATAGAAATATAAACATATAATTCACTGAATTTTAATCTAACATTACCTTGAACAAGCAGATTTAATGAAGGATATGCCTCTCTGCATTTTTCACCACTTGTCATTCAGTATGTTAATCCCAAAGGAAGCTAATCTGTGCGTGAAAGGTTCCGACAAATCACACATGGAGGTGTTGCTAAGTGATTTTATTGACATTAAATTGTTATTGCATTGGGCATAAGGGAAACTTTTTCCTTTTGAGTGGAAAGCTTTACTTTTTATGTTTACATTAAATTACAGTTATCTACTTCTGCTATGAAAAACATTAGAGAAAATTAAAGAAAATTACAGTCCTTAGCCAGTGAGGCAAGAAGCGCCTTRACTTCAGAGTAGAAATTGAAGGAGGCTATGCCTCACAAATCTGAGACAAAAAGAGTTTTGAATTGTCAATTTTTAAGCATTTTTTCTTTTTTGTCCTTTTGAATTTCCTTCAATTCCCAATAGCAAGACATGTGGCTTATTACATCTGGAACAAGTTCCTGGAAAACAGCTAGTTGGTTAACATGAAGGAGCTGGTTATTTGAGATAGAACCATGTGAAGACAGAGTAGAGAATATTTTTTCCAAACTTTATTCAGCACAGTGTTAGGTCACAGTGGCTCTGGCCTGAGTTCACTACAAACTCACGTTTTTCCATATCACGTCATCTAAAGGATTCTACATGGAGCACAGCCTACACAAATTGTAAATGTCATTGCACAAGATTTCTGATTTGCAGAAAACTTACTCATCAAGAAAACACTTCCCTCTTGGAACAGTTAATATCTCACCTTTTTTCCAGATCCTGTGACAAAAGAAATCTCACATTTGAGCAAGCTGGAGATTGCTTGCAGTGCAACTGAAACAGGCACTGACTGAGAGAATTACAACTGACATCCAAAACAGACTTTCTTAATGGAGAAATCCATACAGCTAGAGGGAATTAGAAGATGATGATGATGGTGATGATGGTGATTTAGAGAATGGTGATGATGACTAGAGTGGCTTCAGTTAAATGGGTATTTTGAGCCTAGAGTGTTCGAGTCTATTTTATATSAATTATGCTTGTGGCTCACAGACTGGGCAAAACATTCTCAAGATAAATGCAAGTGTGATAATGTTACGCTAGAAAATGAGGAGCAAATGTTAAGGTAAATTAAAAACCTGTGCAGCTTTTAAAATTTATTTTTAATGCAATTTTATTTGTCCCAGTACCTTTTTCTTTATCCTCTTGCTGACCCGTGGCACATTTTTTAGCCAACAAGGTTATTCTTGAGATGAAAACAGATGCTATGGTAAGAAGCTATGTTATTTGCATGTCAGAGAACTGATTACCTTACATATGTCAAGAGTTTTTAATATAGTCTGCTGCTCTTTTACTTTCTAGCAGAAAATGAACACTGTTCATTTTTCAAATGTTGGTTTAGAATCTCAGAGTAAAGCAGTCTGATTATTATTATTCAAAGCTACATTTTATCTCATTTTCTCTTAATTTAGCAACTGGATCAGCTCGCATGAAAATACATATCAGTGGTCATCATGAAAGATAAGAAGCAGTAAAACAACCAGACTGTTTAGTACAGTAATATTTGGGAATATATTTTGATTTACTGTGCAATCTAAGCTGTATTTTTTTTTTTTTTTGAATGACAAGTATACTAAAGAGCTTTTATCTTGCATGTTATTTTTACAGTATGCTTCAATTTAAAGATAACAGGCATTTTGGTGAATCCAAACAACTTAGAACAATGTAATTTAAAATAAGATGAAAATACTGTATAGTTGTTTGGTGGACTTTCAGGTGCGATTTGCATGATCTCAGTTTATTTTTCACAGTGTTCTCTTTGTTAGTCCACCGTATCAGTAAAATCTCTTACTGGATTCCCAACAGATGAGCGAAGACTGAAGGACAACAAAGATTATCATAAAACTTACAGTGGTGATGTCTTATTTTTCAGTTTAGCTGAAGATTTAGCGTATCAGCAAAAGCTTTCTTTCCATTTAAGAGTTTTCTATGATGATTCCRGATACTTTTATCAGGCAAATTAATATATTGCTATATGGTATGTGGGATCATCTCCATCACAGCCATGAGAAATGCAAATTCTGGAAAGAAAGAATAATACAATAAAAATTAAAACATTTTACCAATGTTCTGACTTGCATTGCTGACTATACCAGCATCTTCTGGCATATCAACTGTCATTCGATCCTCCCCATGCACCTTCGGCAAATAAGTCCTCCAGTATGAGTTACAGTATGAGAGAAACTGTAGAGAAGAGGAAGAAGGAGGATGATTTGTGTGGAAGAAGATAGATTCTATATTAGTAAATTGCAGTAGGCAAAGTGAATTATTTCCTTCTAAAATTAAAGCAGAATGAATGATTAACATGGTCTTTTAAAACTTAGATATTAGACAACAGGTTTTGTACCATTAGGTTATGACTCAAACCCATGAAAATAAGAATTGAGCAATGAAAAAGGAGCTAATTAAACTTGGCCAAAGATTACTGTAAAAAAAACCCCAAAGCTTTACTAAATATTTTTAGGGTTTTGAAAAATTTGTAATAGCTCCCTGTACATTTTACAGGTTCAGATATGGCAAAAAAATCCAAGTCTGAAATATTCCTGTAGAATAAGAAATTTATACACTAAAGTGTTTGCAATACATTTTCCAGTACTAACCAAGTGATTATACCTTTTATGGCTGTCACAGTTTTAGCTAGATCAAGTACATACCAAGCAGGAGTTATGATGACATAGTAATTTGTCAAATGGTCTATTGCCTTCTGTAAAAACAGCAGAAGAACACACATCAAACACTAAAAGTCCCATTGATCTCTAGAGGACACTGAAAAAAAGTAATTTTCATTATTGAATTTGACACTAGGTGACAGTTTGTTTTCCATAAACATTTGAATTATTTTTATTACTAAAAATCATAGAAAAAGCCGAGTGAGTATGCATGCAAGCATGAAGTAGTATCACTGATGGAACTAACTTATTTTATAGCTTTTGTATAAAAACTTTTCCAGAGTTGCTGAAGTCAAACATCCCCTTACTTACGTACAAGCAAAATTCCATTCCTAAAACTCTCTCTTCTTTCAAGTTAAGAATATGCATATTTCTGCCTCTAAACAAGAACATTAATAATCTATTAATCTTTAAACTAAAACCCTAAACTTTCACTCTGACAGTGAATATCTGGTTTAATACCCTCTGATCGCTTCTAAGAAACTGAAATCTAGTTGCTTTTGCATACAGTTCCATTGTCTTAAATGTGCCATATGACAGCACATTGCTTGATAGACAGGACTGAGAGGACTACCTTTCATAAGACTTAGAATTTTATTTCCCCACCTGTTAAAATTTCTATTATACTTAAAAAGAGAGAAATCTCACTTTAGGCTTGTTTTCTGTTTCTAAATGTAGTGTGAGTCTGGAGAACCCCTAATAAAATTATGTTTCTGGTACTATTCCTAGCAATGGAATATGTTAACATTTAGTATTGATCACCTGCCTGAAGAAATGGCTCAAAGTTCATTGCATTTGAAATGATTCTTCTTTGATCCCTGACACTGAAGAGAAGATGGAGCAGATTTCAACTGCTTCTGGGAATGACTACAAAATACACTGTATTTTCATACCTTTCTGCACTCAACCTGGCAATCCTTTGTCTGTAAGACTCTTTAAGTTTCAAAATACCATTTTGGAGGAAAGAGTAATGAAAGCAGTTCTAAACCAGTATTTACTAACTTGGAAAGATCAAACATGTTTTAGAATCCTGCTTGCTTTCTGCAGTATAACTCTTTGGAAAAGATTAATGTGATAACTATAGTACATTTCCAGTACGTTTTGGCAGGAAAGTATTGAAGCTGGTTAATTTTCACATTTCTGCTCTTAAAAGAGGAAAAAAAATGCTATCAAATCTCAAATTTTCAGATCTGGCTACACTGTCAATCACTATCAGCCTATAATTTTGGAGGGAATCCACTTTGTCCAAAATCAGGCCACCCAGTAGGTCTCTGGATATCTCTCTCTATCTCCATAGGYTACATGGGAAATATTGTCTCTAAACACCTAAAATAAATTACAGTAGGTTATATACTTGTCTTTCTTTTTCAGACCCCTTTCAGAGGAGTCCCGTTAAAGGATTCAAGTGTATGTATTATAAGAAACACTGTTAATCAGCTCTTTTGTCATTTCCCTCATGCTCTTTCCTCTATTTTTGAGATACACTAACTAAATCAGTTCAGGGAAGCTTGAATTAGAAAGCATTGCCGTGCTTTAATTTGGTTACACCCCTTTATCCTCTCTCTAGAGAATCAAAGTCACTGATTAATATTGCTGAAGCCAAGTGATTCASAGCTTTCTCACAGAATCAAGAAATGATCATCACTAATCAATTAACTGGCTACTCAGGGTACCCTAGTAGATGCAGTCACTGGAAAGTGACTATTTACAGGTTCAGGGCTTGCCAGTGAGGTTCAGTGATTCTCCAAGGTGATATTACGGCTTTTATATGATGATTCCAAACCACCAGGGGAAGGTGGTATCAATTGTTATATTRTTTAAAGGGCTAATGGAGCCATCTCCTATTATCCTATGGATAATAAGGGCATGTGTCTGTTACTGAGTACGTTTGAAAAGGAGTAAGCCCATAGTTAACATATTTTGACAAGATTTCCTTTTGATGTCATAAAAAAATCACAATCAAGTATTCAGAAATCATTACAGCATTAACAATTTTAGATTTGAATGGCCCTATTTATGTTTCCTGCAGGGAGAAAGTGTCCGCTTGTGTCTGATATGCCATTTACTAAGAATTATCCACCATCTGTAATGTTAGGACTTACTCCAAAATCCTTTGAATTCTATGGAAGGATTTGCATCAATGGCAGGGGGCTGTATTAGGCAGCTACAGCTCTGAATTTTGAAAGCTGACTGCACTAAATTCTAATCCTTTGAGATTTAAAGGTGAGGGTATTTTGAAGGGGTTTGAACAGAAGAATTTGTGAGTGGAATCACCATGATTCCAATACTGACACTGTACATATCTGGATTCATTCAGCAGGATATAGTCCTGTTTTCTTTACATTTTTGAAAGCAGGTTTTCCAGGAAGCAATGCAAACAGCAGAAAAAGATCAGATATCTCTCCTTTGTCTTATTTAATACATAAAAACTAAACTTCTACTTAAAGCCGGAATGTGTTTGGAGAGGATATGTATTCTTCAAACATACTTGGATGATTTGTGAATCAKGTCTAGGGAATCTCATTTTACAGTTCAGATGTGAAGTCCTGAAGCATAATAACATGTCAAAATTTAAAGAGAAGATGACTTTCATTAATCAAATTCTACTTTTCATAAAAGCAATAAATGAGAACACAGTGTGTAAAATACTGAATTTATCATTTGGCAGTGTTGTTTCTACCAGCCCTAACATTTTCTCCACCATTAATTAACATTTCTCTATCATTCTTTGTCATGCCAGGTCAACATTTGATCATCTGTAAAGTTGCAGTTGTAGTGGAGTTTGATATCCATGCTTATTTTATCTACTTCTTTGCCCAAAGGAATGGAATTTTGCCTTCGTCCAGTCTTTCACAAAAAGAAACTGAAATTAACTAAGCCTAATTATGAAATGAAACAGCTGGTGTTGAAATAACATAATTGCTGCAAAATATCAGGAAGTCTTTCCATAGGAACTTACCAACAAATTTATTTTCTTTCTAAATTGGCTTATCTGGCTCTCTGAATGTAAAACTAAGAAAACAATTTTTAAAAAGTAATATAAACTGAGTATTTGGTGATTAAACATGAAATGATGTTCAGGAAAAAATAAAGCTATGTAATTTTGTTCTAAAAATAAAAATGTATTTGACCAAAATTGTACTTGAATATCAGTGATTTCCTACTTAGCTGATAACAAATKATAAGGTCACCTGAGTAACAATATAAATGCAATGAGCTTTTTTGAGTAAGAATTGTCCTCATTGCCACAAGTTTTGGTGCTGTCTTACACTTTAAAAAGCCCTTCATTTTGATCAAATTCATGCTTTGGGATTATTTGTGGTAATGATGAGGTTATTATTTTGTAATTTTAATCTGGGGAAATGCTGATTTTTAGCTGACTGCTCATAGTTACAGTGTTTGTGAAGAAACAAGCATGTACTGTTTTCTTATTCTTTCTTATATCATTCACTACCTTTGATTACACTTCATTCTTTCATGTTTCAGTGACCCAAAAGGGGTAGAAACAGTCTTTTAGTGAGTAGTAATAGAATGGCTGATACAGAACTTGATTTATGTAACTTAATTAACAAAGAATTAAAGAAAGAAAATATAATTGATGCCAATCAACATGGGTTCAGGAAAATGAATCATGTCAAAGTAACTTAATATCTTTTTTGATGAGATTAAATATTTGGCTCATAAAGATAATAGTTCATCTAATTCTGATTTCACATCACATGCCCTTTTGATTAAAGAACTTGAACAATATGCTATCAACACATTAAATGGATTAAAACCTGTTAATTAAGAGATCACTATATCAAATTGCAAATGACTAATCATCAGTGAGTGGATGTTTCTGAAAAATTCACACAGAATTTGATTCTTCAATCCCATGCTATTTTGTCAATGATCTAGAAAACATAAATCGATCTCCAGTAAACTCTGCAAATGGCAGAAAGCTGGAAGAGTATTAAGTGAACATAAAGACAGCTTAACCATCTAATGATGCTAGGCAATCTAGACTGGTCAACACCACCACCACAGACAAAAAATATGAGTTTTAATTTTGACAAAAGTCATGCATCTAGAAACAAGGACAATATATGATGTCCTGAAGATGCAGCTACTCTGAAAAGGACTCAAGCGTTGTGATAGAAAATTGTCTTTATCCATATAAAGAAATACTCCTCGTCTTCGAAATATGTTTTCCAGATGAGAAAGGCCTATTTAAAATGGCCTCTTGCCCTTACTCAGCACCTGAACTGTGCCCAAAAATTATTTGGAAGTGGTCCTATTGATATAGATCAAAAACACACAGAGAGGTGTCTGATGCAGTTGAGTCATCAATCATCTGCTAAGACTGCCAGACTCAATGTGATGGTTAAAAGGGCTAAGATTCTCATACATGAAAATGAGAGAATACTAATAGCAGACGTGCTTTATGACTGATGGTAATGTTAGTGATTCAGGAATAGTATGCCTAGAATTGGTATATGTGCTGCAAGAAAGGTGTTGATAAATAGGAAAGRGTTCAGAGAAAATCCACAGTAATGATTAAAGGACTTAAAAACAATATAAAGGTATGGGAAGAGGTTAATCTATTTTATCTTAGCAAAAGAAGGCTAAGAGTGACTTGTTCACACACTCTGAATGTATATGTGTATATATATATATGGAGCAAAGAGTTGACAGCAGAGTGTTGTTCCGTTAATGAACAGTGGATAATGATCCAATTAGTGGAAGCTGAAACTAGACAAATTCAAGTGACACAAAAGCATGTGTATATATGTATGTGTGTGTATATATATATTTAATGAAGACTTTAAAACAACTTTCAGAGCATAGTAATTGATTTTCTCTTCATGGCAATCGCATAACAATTCCAGAYCAAATAGTTTTCTCAATCATATAGCTTCTTTCTGCACTAGTTTGCCGACATGGACATAGCTGTAATGTCTTCTGAACCACTACAAAGCCGTGCAGTTTGGATGATTTGCACTAATGTCTTTAATAAGTACTAGGTTTTCCTGCTGTGTTTTAATTACCGTACACTTCAGCTTTTGAGCCAGGAGACAGGGATCATAGCATGCTATGCAGCACACTGGTTAGTGAGGGATCTCAGCAGAGAGGTATTGCTAAGGGAATATGACACCTGAATGCCATTTTTATGGTAGTGTGGATTAATTTTGACCTGAGCCAAATTATATGTTTGATATAATTACAACTGAAATATTTTCATTCTTTTTTTTCAGCAGACCCTAAACAAATCATTACAACTTGCATCTTCCACTAGTAAAAAAGAATCCTAAAATCTTCTCACCATTTTTCTGTGTGCCTAGAAAAAATTTGCTCTGATTTATGGCTGAAGTTTCCAGGAGCTAATGCGATACAAACAATAATCTCCCAGTTTTGATTAATGTGCTTTTCTAGATCTATTTGCCCAGATACTACCTAATTCTAATTTTATGTAATAAGCAATAAGTAGACATGAGAGAGGTTTAAAAACTAAATATTATAAATTAATTTGTTTATGCAGCATAAGAGAGCATAGAATGTCTTCACAAAGTAAAATGAAATTCAATGATCAAATTACTTTAAAGTTTGATATTTTTATATATTCAAATTATGAAAGTCCATGCAAGGGAATAGAGATTCAGAAAGCTATGTGTGTCTGAAGCAAAATGTTCAGACATTCTGAAGGTTGAACTCCCTGAGTTCTGGTTTCTAAAATAATTTTAAATATTTAGCACAAATACAGCACAAGTATTTATACTCCAATGTGGAAAACAGTTAAGATGAAAAAAATCTATCACCAATGAAATTAGGACTAGGGTAAACATAGAAATCAGGTTGGAGCATACAGCTAAAAGCAAGTCAAAATGTTACAAAACTTGCCTACCTTCCTGATAGCTGATCAAGAGAACTGATCATACATACATTCCAAACTTATTTTTTTAAGATCTGGAAAAATACACATCAGGAAAGCAGACTTCGTATGCAAGAAACAAAGGGTGAAAGGAAGATCCTGAAATATAAAGGTAATATTTTAAGACCTAGCTTGGCTGGAATAGTAAGGAAGTGGCAGGTAGGAGTAAGTAAATTGTTCAGGAAAATTTGAATGTGAAAAAATATTCTCAGTTTCTCTGATGGAGATGGTAGCAGTTAACAATAATGATGAGATGCAGCAGTCAGATGTTGTAGGCAACTCCATTCCTTCATACTGACAATACTGCCATATAAAGGTGGAACCGGGGCAGAGATTAACCACTTTCCCATCTCTGCTATTCACATAAGTGTTTTAACATTTTGTTTTTGTTGCCAGTATGATGTGTGGGGTCCATGTGTTCAAGGTTCATTCTCCTTCTTTCAGTCACATCTAGATCATCTGTAGCTGTGAAGTATTCCCAGATCACAGCTCTGGGATTGGTCCCAGCTGGGTCTTAAGTTTATATTGGGGTCAGTTTTCAGTGTCTGGATTGAAATCCTCTTGGATTRTAGCTTGCACAGAGAGAAAGCCCAGGACATAAACTGAATGAAGCAGTGGTTGCTCTAACACGTCCCTCAACTGGATGGTCAGACTTATACTACTAAGTTCTCTTAGTCTCCAGAACTGAGGAATCTCATGCAAACTATTTACTGGAGTGGCCCATGCAAAGTCCTGAGCAGGGAGGCCCTGGGGATAGTTTGGCAGAGCGCTAATTGGGCAGACTGACAGCACAGCAGGGATGCTCCTTACAGTCAAACAGTGCAGGCGGCTGAGGTCCAGCACCCAGGATTGGTCCCAGCCAATCCTTAATGCATAAGTGGAGATGTGGTTTCAGGGAACCAAGATCCTAGGACACTCCACTGTTTAACTTCAAGAACAGTCTAAATGTAGTAGAAAAATGCTCATGGAAATGTGAGAACAAATTCATTTCCAAAGTGCTTCAGAAGCTTGCAATCCTCACTTGAGCAGCAGTGATGGCATTAATTAAGAAAAGGAGTTTGTCATTTTACTCCAGTGCACATTAGCTTTGTCTATCTAATATTCCTAATGGATGTGTCTGTGTAAAGGCCCACAGATGGCTCCAGCAATGAGGAGGAGGAAAAGGAAAACACATAATCTCTAAATGTCAGAGAAGAATAAAAGCCAGCTAAACAAACCAAACAAGATGCTGACAATTGACACTACCCTGCGGCAGGAAGCTAAAACCCTACCTTTGCAGTAAGATTATAATGCTTTTTTGTTGTTGTTGTTATTGTCAATCACCCCAAGAAGAGAGCTTTGCCAAGGAAGAAAGAAAGAAAGATCACCATGAAGAGTGCCAAGCTACACAAAATGAATTCCAGTATTTTACTGACCAGAGTGCTCGACTGTTGGCAGAGCATATAAGAGTAACTATTTGTGTAATTTAGGACTGGATGTTCTCAGAAAAGTGCAATTTATGGGCTTCATGGAGGCACAGCCTACGAGTCATGATAAGAAGTTTAAGTGGTTAATAACCCCCATTACTCCCTTACCAAACAGCATTCAGTAAGTGTTCATTGCATGTTTTTCTACCTGTTTACGCCTTATTCAGTGAGATTGAGTCAACCTGAAGAGAGACATAGTAGAAAAAATAACACTTTGCCTTTGCTATGCCAGTAGAGGCCAGTGGAGCAGGGGATTTGGAGGAATCTTACATCCCCTAACAATTTTGGAGGGTGGTGCAGTTCAGGATCCAGCAGAATGTCACAACAGGACTCAAAACCTGGAAAGGACATTCAGAGGTGTTTCAGATATTTGCTCTGCATTCTTCTCACGGCATTGCAGGAGCACACTCTGTTTTACCACATCATCATCAGATGTGAAATGACTTAACATACTGCAAGTGACTGCAAGTGACGCATCCATAATACTGTCTGCATGTGAAACATTTGCAGAGGCTGTGCATTGGATATTCACTTGGGGAGTACTTTCTTATTTGTTCTCCTTAAGCCACAAAGAGATCTTCAAATAATTGGTTACTTAGCCATTTCCAATTATCTAAATGATTTTGTTTTATTGCCTTGAGTGCCAAACTAATTATTATTAGAGATGTGAGAAAATATTTTATTTCCCAAATTGCAAATAGATTACACAAAATTCTGGTAAAAACAAACAGCTTCTGATAAATCTTCATTTGCAGTCACGTAGGAAAAAGAACAAAAAAAACCCAACCTTGTATATTCATTGCTCCTGGGACTATACATAGTTTTACAGGAACTACACAGTTTTCAGTGCTCTTCCATAAAAATGGTATTGAAATACCAGGAAAACCCGATAAATACACCAGTCAATAGAATTATACATACCTGAGCAGGAGATACACAATTCTGAAATCTTAAAAGCAGCTAAACTAAATTATGCTTAAATTTTGACAGTAGATATAATATGTCTGCATCGGAAACTAAAGTGTCCCAAATACCACTGTATCCACACACTTCATGAATCCTTGAAGTGATGAATSCAATGCAAAACCACTGTCAGGTACAGTGTGGGATTTTTAAAGGCATGTAGGCATCAAGAGTCCAAAACAGCACAGACCTGACAATATTTACGTCTAAATACCCTTTTCAAAACCTTGAATCTCTTCACTGCATTTTGGGAACGCCAATGCCTTTGCAAATCTGGTTCTGAGCTGCTCTGTGCCTCAGTTCCATATCATCAAAGCAAGATCAATACGCTTCTCTGCCAATAACAGAGTTGTGATTGTAAATGCTTCAAATATTGCAAAGATTGGAAATCTAAATTGACTAACAGAAAATTGCCTTTGCACACCAGACCCTTTATTGTGAAAATGTATTGGATTAGGTGGACTAAAAAATCTCTTTCCCTTCTTTCTTTCACCATAGTCTGGGGAGAGCCTTTCACCAAGCTGGGGAAAATCTGTAGAGTTGCTTAAATATTGACTTCCTTTTTGATGCAAAAAAGTAGCCAGAATCTAAAGCATATATTTTGGTATTACAGCTTATCTCCAGATTTCCCATGAGGGTTACAATTCTATAAGTAGTTTTATTCTACAGGGCTTGTGACTCGGCCAAAGGTAAACCCTTCATGTTCAGGATAAGTGAAAACTTTGGCTATAGCATTCATCTGTTGCACAACTTCTGGTCTCCTTCCCATCTTTTCGTAAGACAGAGCAGAACAAGCAGCAGCCTTGCCTACGTGCCACTTAAATGGCTTTCATTTAAAGATCATTGAAATTGTCAGCACTTGTTCCAGAGCCTTTGACATTTGGCAGGCTTTTAAGAAACAAAAGCAAACTTGAAAATCGTTTTTGTTTTCCATATGTGAAAAACACGGCTGGCTTTGTTTAACTGTAAATATCATCAAGCCTCCTCCTTGCTGTGACATTCCTAATATGCTGTATTTCACTGAAGTTATGTGCCACAGTCACATTTACACTAATTCAAACACATTCAAAAGCTAGGAATGCTATAAAAATGGGCTATTTTTCTCCTAGTGTAATGTCATAAATGTGAGCTCTTTCTTGGTGATATGGGGATTTTTTTTTCTTTTTTTCTTTCTTATATTTCTAATTAAAATTTCATTTTCATTTAAGATTAAATACTGAAATACAAATTCTTCTATTTCTGATACAAAAAACTAACCAAAGGCCACATTATTATTCATGCCATTAATTTGATTGCATTCTTATTAATGCTTTAAAACAGAAGGACTTCACATGTTATCCCACGAGGTGCAAGGAGCCTTAACACATCCTTAGAGCAGCATGAATTTGGGCGACATTGTGTGGACTTTGCCAGATCTTAATGCATTTAGGATTTTGGAATTAAGCCCAAAATACATAAAATTACACTGTAGAATTTCTGGCAGAAGTATGAATAGTATATTCCCTAGTTTATACATGAAAAGGTTGATCAGTAACAAAGGCCGATGTGTACTTTCTACACATAAATGCCATAACACAAAAAGAATTAAGTCAACAAGATGCAGACAAGACAATAACAAAACACATATTATTTCAAGGGGACATTTACTACTTAAAGGAAAAAGAGGAAATTACCATTGTACAAAGAGAAAATATACATGGAAAGTTTAGCAAAACATAGTTTCTGCTTAAATTACTTAAGAACTAAGCTATTTGGTGTCATTGGGTTTGTTTGGGTTTTTTTTCCCCCAATAATCTCAAATATTTAGCCTCATTAGAATTATCAAGTGAAGCTTTTAGTTTGGATAACAGATTAGGGTGTTAAAAGCTCAGAACGAACTCAGGAAACTATTTGTAGTGTAACAACAATTTTAGGTAATCTACTAAATTGTGAAGAGTGTGAACATAGCCTCTCAGCCAGCATTGGTTACATCATCTTACATTACCTACATATGCGTATATAGAGGCAGCTATGTCTCTTCCACAGAGTTCTCCTAGTACCATTAAGACTGTGTCACACCCTTTTCCAGTATCCAGTGACTACGTTTTGACTACCATGCTCTCTCTGAACAGTATGCATCTCTTGCATGAAGGGCAATGCTGCTTATTTCAGAATAAGAAAAAACAATGAAGTAAGGCAGAACAAATCTGAAATTTCTGTTAGAAAGTGGGAATACAGTGACTCCCTTAGCTGTATTCTGCTTCTGAACTGAAATGCAAAATGGCATCTGCTCTGGTAACAGAAAATACATTTGCATGTAATGGTGTAGTACTAGAATAAGAATGCGTGATTTCTCATCTCACTGAGATCTGTATACATTGTATTAAGCATTTTATACAATGATGTTCACTCCAGTACTGATTTTTGTCCTCGTTTGCATATATCACAGCTACTGAAATCAATGAAGTTAGGGAAATTGTAGCTGTACCTGGAAAATGTCACTATTAAATAATATTGCCATATGTTGTCACTAAATTGTCATCCTGCTCTATAGGACTTGAATGCCTTTTTTTCCAGGGGAATTCAGAGCAGGCAAACTTCCAGTGTGAGGCACAGACTCCGAAATGGCAGTTCCCAAAAGAGTGCTCCAAGGCTGACTAGTTTCCATGTGGAAATGACAAGTTTCTTAGAGTGTCTTTAAGACCCCGTTGTTTCTCGTGGTACTTCAGATGACCTAATTCCTGTGTGTTACAGCCAGGCTGATGAGTCTGGCTGAGAACTGGATAGTGAATGATGATTTCCTTCCAGAAGGAATTGTCTCTGGGGCAAAGCACGTGAAATACCTTTGCTATCTGTACTCCTGCCAGGAAACAGCTATCGTGGCAAGGTACAAGATGAGTCACATCATGAAAAAACCCCAGTCTTATCATACTGAAACTGCTGTTATTGACCATTGTTTTAGTTTTTATCAGTTGTTACATCAACATGAGGGATGTTTGCACTGACTTTAACTGTACTCAGCCCTTATGTGCTACCATTCAATTAGGCATTTCAAAATGCCCTACAGCATTAGGGAAGTCCTTCATCAGCCTCTCAGGTATGAGAATGCTGCTTATGTCTTTTTTTCAAAGGTGGGAAGGAACTTCTAATTGTGGATTTCTTTGTCCAGAAGTACTGAAAGCCCTGATCAAAAGACAAAGGATATGCAAATGTTCCCTTGTGAAAATTACATTTAAGTTATCTGAAGCTAGCCTTGGCAGAAACTTAAGCACCTTACAGAAACAGTTACGCAAAACAAGTTCAACCTGAGTGTTTAGCCCAGCTACTCAGTAATAGTGGAATAGTACCCAAAACTCCTGACTTGCCAGTAACTTGTTCTGCTTGCCAAGTATCAGGCACCAATACTACGTTCCCTCTGTGAGCTCCTGATATAGCACCTTTTCCAGCATATCCATTTGTAGTAAATTGCTTTGCCAGAACCTCCCCTTTTCTGATTGCACTGAGCATCTCTTTTTGAAATGTGTTTCGCCCTTAAATATGCCAGAGTACATACATGGCATCCTTCCAGGTGAGATTCAGTACTGTATTTGGAAGGCATTTCTCGTGAGATTCAGTTTGATTCCTGGGGGAAGGGCAGTTGCAGACTGGCTTTTTAAAGGTTTATCTCAGCTCTGTCTTGTCTGGTCTTGAGCATTATCTAAAATTTTTACAGTTTTCCGATAGATGCTGAGACAATTAAAGATATTAATGATAGCATTAATGATTTTTACTTTTCCATCCCATTCTTAGATACATTCAAGTCACACAGAATGACTTTTGGTAGTCAACTTGAAGTATGTGATTTTTTTGTTGTTATTGTTTTAGGTTTTTTTTTTCAGCCTATCTTTCTTCCATCTACTCTTTACTGAGTGGAGAGTACCCATCCATAAACTATAATCATTCTGAGCACAATCCCCTAAGGTAGAGGCTTGGTTTTGATTAGGAATGTGTTGATCTGCTCAGACTTGAACTATTTTCCTTAAGAAAACAAAAAAACAAGCAAATGAACAAAAAAATCCCAGTGAAATGCTTATTCAGCCATCTATATATCTACAGTAAAGTTAGCATTTAGTGATCAGTTCTATTGCTCCCTTTCATACAAATTATTCAATTATCCAAGAATGTGATATTTGGTCCAATTTCTATTGAAATATGACAAGAAGCTTTCTATGGGTAAGTGTATATGTTTATGTAAATTTTTCGGAGCCCTGGATCTGTTATCACTGTCATTGTAACTGATATTAAAAAAAAAAAAAAAATATTTGCAGAGTTTATAAGTGACAGCAGAAAGGAATCCAAGCAATATTCTGATTAGATACTGCTTTTCCTGGAAATATGTTTTAGAATAATACTCAAGCTCATCCTGTAAGTTTCAGGGCAGGACAATATATGTTCAAGTAGAATTGCTTTTTTTGGTGAAAAATTAAAC
This sequence comes from Phoebastria nigripes, assembly GCA_035582835.1. NCBI lineage: Eukaryota > Metazoa > Chordata > Aves > Procellariiformes > Diomedeidae > Phoebastria > Phoebastria nigripes. The sequence goes on along the minus strand of JAYKAV010001112.1, from coordinate 6,364,357 downwards.
ACATTCAAAACTAAAGCATTTGATGATATCTCTTTTCTAGCTTAGTCATTCCAGTTCTCTTTATATCAGCTTTTATGAACGTCAGTCTAGGTATTCCCTAGCTATTGTTTACASTTTTATACAAATACAATGTGTTTTGAACTTACGTCAAAATAGGAATTGTAGGTTTCAAGTAGGAATTATTAATGGTTGTAGACATCTAAGATATAGGATGAACATTACAGCAGCTACATCCTTCTGCAGTCATTTGTAAGGTCTGCCCTAAATCCTCTTGAATGGGATTCAGGTGGCTTCCTCACATAATGTGCTTCAACCCTTTCAAGAAAGATTCACTGGACACTCTCAAACAAGGGTGTCTAAATATCTCTGTCCTTGAACTAGCTTTAAAGATGATAGATCTTAAGCATCACTATCACTAATATTGCTAATCATGTGATTGGAAGTCTGTATCACTTATCTATATCTTCAGAACTAGGGCTCTAGCTGTATGGTTTCTGAGAAATTACAGTTAATTTCTGAAAATTATACAGATTTACTGCCAGTTTGAGGGGTAGCAGAGGGCACAGAATAACTTCGTTTGTAATCAGAGACAGAACACTGCACAAAATTCCCAGGCTTGGTTTATTTTATTATTATTTCAGTGCAAAAGGAACCACAAATTTACAAATGCATAAACAAGATCCACACCTGAATATGAATTAACTTGTAAGGAGCGCTGTGCCGACATGAGTAGCTAGCTCAATTTCTGAGGCAGCTTTGCTATTTCTACTTGAGACAGTTGTATCCTTTAGAGACAAACAGAACAGAAAAGAAAGCACAGAGCACCCAAAATACTGAAGCACCCACACTTTGGAAAATCATTAAGAAATGTGAAATTCCAGATGCCTGGAAGAGAATAAAGCCTTAAGATGCAAAAAATGTCAAAAATAAAGTGAATATTTTCCCTTGAATATCTTCTCAATCCCTCTTTCACAAAGCAACTTACAGGGATCTTCAGGTAATAAACCGTCTTTCACCATTATCATAATACCTTCAGTAAGAGTGCAAAATTAGAAGCCATGGAGTTACATTATGGTTCCTTGGTACCGCAGGGAAGCACAGAAGTCAGAGTTCACTCTGGTGGATGTTGTTTTCTGTTTCTTCTCAGACAGTGGATCTCTATTTTTTGCTCTTATCAGTTCATGGTCAGCTAAAGGAAGCTGAGTGTTTACTGCTGGTGACAGTTCAACATGTATTACAGCTCATTGTGCTTTTTGGCTCATCCTGCCATCCTTTTCCATGGGATTTTTGTCCGAAAATGAGCTTCGCAAGCAGGTCTTACTATGTTCAGATCTTTATTACTCTCACTTGTCTGAGATCTTACTTGTATACATAAGATCAGCCCTTGCAATGACATAAATTGAAATAAATTAAATTATTTGTGCAAGCTGGGTTACACAGCGAGGAAGAGTGGGCAGAATCAGTGTTTGCATTCTGGGTACCCATATTACTCAAGGGAAGATGGAATATAGAAAAAGGTTTTCAGAAAAATGGAAAAAAATTCTGAAAAATCACTGGTCTCAAATATGTAATGAATTCTTTTGCTTTGTGGTACCCGCATCAATGATTGGTGAGATGTTACCATGTTATATTTAATTTATGTAAATATTTCAGGTCCAGAGTGTTTTAATTAAGCTCAGTTAATTTGTTGAATATTATTTTCTGAAAACCTTGGAAATTGTCACCTGAGTATTTGCATAAATCATGCTTGGACCAAGTTTAAACTCATTCCAAGGATATTGTTCTTGTGTCACTTAGAAACTACTATATAATGTCTTCTAACTTTTGTTTACAACATTTGACTATTAACTGCACTACACATTATGAGGCTGTCTGGATTATGTTGGCAGATGTCAGCGTTTCACAGTAAAGTCATTCCTCCAAGTATTAAACATTGCTAATCTTACTAAAGATATCTCATGAACTAGATTACTGAGTGTCTGGATTAGCAGTAACAACTCTGAAACAAAGAGGGATTTATGAAAAAGTAACAGAGTCCAATGAAACGATTACGGCACATTTGGTGGATCTGTCAGTACTGCAAATAGAGGCAAGAGAGAACTGAAATAATTATTATTATTTTCAGATTTATGCAGGATTGTGTCTCAGTAAATTTTAGCCATGTTAACTGAAAGAAGAAGCTCTCTTGAATTCTTCCACCAAAACCTTCGACCAAGACCCAGACCTTATTATTTTAATGTCAAAAAGAATACAGCTGACTTACTGTTTTGATTTTGCAACTCTCTGTAATTCTTTCTCTTGGCACAGGCTGGATTTGGAAATACTGAAATACCACAAGAAAGGCAGCAAATGCAATAATTCATGCAATAGTCAAGGAAAAAAAGACAGAAGTTTCCAGACGGGCTTTCTAGGAGAAATTACCTTTCTCCCTAAGAATAAGTTTTATGTAAAAGTACTTGTTGCAAACCTCTGAAAATAAAAGGTTTCCTTGATGATTAATTTCTCTTTGTTTCTCCATTTCCCATTAACATTTCTGGTATAAATGCAGCATAAGAAAGCTTTCACAAAGCTCATCATTTCAAGGTCACAAATGTTTTGGTGAATTTATTCAGTGCAAGTCAGACAGTTTAATACACTCTAAATTCCAGGATTCCAAGGATATCTACTAAGGTTTTCAAGGAAATGTGGAAAAGCTGCCTGGAAAATAAAGGGTAACACATGAAGAGATGCTATATTATCAAGTAATTCTATTGTCCAAACAGTGGTAAAAATCATACTCTATGAAGATTTTTTAGTCTCATGTCTTGTGTTACTGACACTGTTATGTGAGTTCAGTAATTTGCTGTCAGGTTGAGTGCAACAAAACTCCCTGTGCAGGCCATTTTATCCCTCCAACCCCTTTGCAAGAGTAATATGGGGAAAGAAAGATCATATTGGTGTTTCATTGAATAATCTCTCAAATCCATTATATGCCAGGGAAAAAAAAAGAAAAATAAATAATTAGAGGGTTTGATTTTAATGTGTTTCATGTGAAATAAATAAGGCCAAAGTTAAAGAACATGAAAATATTATCATTCTAAAATGAAGTGAGAATATTAATAAAAAGAAATTGGACAGTTCAGTAATAAACAGCACAGTAGATCACCACTAAAAATTAGTATAATTGGCAGCTGGCATGTTCAATTTGTCAAAGTGGTAGGAGGCACAGCAGACTTTTGTAGGCAGTAGTGGGGTTCAGTTCTTAGTCCCTTGAATATGATCAACGATTCTCTCAAAAATACTGGCTGTAGATAATCACAAACGAAAGCCATTAGAGACATTTTTTAGCTGCTTATAGAAATAGAAAGGGCTGCATATTAATTTACCATGGTCTTTCATTAGTTTTGTGTCATTTGTTTCATTAGTCATCTGCTGTTTCACACCGATGTCAATGACACAAAACTAATTTCTGGCTAAATTGTACCGGTGAATTGCACCCCATTACAGGAATAATTCCATTGTGCTCATTTGTATTTGGAATGAATGGTTACATCAAAGCTGTTGGCTCTAACAACTTCATCCAAAACACCTCCTCTGTGAAAAAGGAAAGATTTACTATGAAGGTTAGATGGTATCTGAGCTGGATTTTGAAAGTTAAACAGTGAGTACCCAAGTCCTTTTGTAGTTCTGGCTGTAAGCGCCTCCTTGAATGTATCCCTAATATGTGATTTATGCAGGCATCCTTCAATGTTCTTCTAATGTGGATATGTACAGCTATTGCATGTGTGAAAACTTAGGAGTCCAAGCCATTATAAAACAACCAAACAAACCAGAAATCCAGCCCTGAAAACTTCTGCTTGCCAGCATAGTATAAAGAAAGTGAATTACTACACCTGGATATAAATCTTTGTGTCAGGCCTCAGTTAGTGGGTTAATGAGTCTATGGATGTCTCCCTCCTGTTTCTCTGTGGAGGGGAAGCATTCATTTTGTTTAAAGTCCTTTCTGTAGGCTTCTACAGCTTAATTGTCTTTCTGAGAGCTTCAGGTCCTACTGAATCTGATGGGAATTCTTTTATCAGATGAGAGCATGGCACATTCATGATATGGCATAACTACTTCCAGAAGGAGACCTTGATCCTTAATGCTATCTAGAAAGTTTTCCTAACATCAGGTCTTTGAAAAAGGGGATGCAAGAAAGGCAAAAATAATATTCTATATTGCAAGAAAAAAAAATGTTTGAGAGTAAAAGTGATGGGACTGAAATCCAGTTCAAAAAAATCAGAACTTTCTCCATAACACTGCAAAATTCACACTCATAAAGTAGATCTGGAAGAAGTGCTTTATCTAAAATGAACAAGTGACACAAAATCTAGCCTGACACCTCCAGCTGAGACTGAATAGCCACAATCACCTTCTCTTATTTTCCTTCTATTATATACTTAGAAAGTGTGCAGTATGCTACTGTGTAGTAGGAGAAAGAAAATATTGTATTGTTTATGTTTGCTCTTCAATTTACTTACWTTTGATTAAACAATTTTTTAAAAGGGGAGAAATATTTTTTTTGGCTCACAGAATAGCTACTCTTCATTCTTTAGCTGTAGACAAAAAACAGGGATTTTTTTCTGTACTTCCAGAATTGCTGTGTTTTGGGTAGCTGTTATCAAAAGGAGTCCAGTACTTTTCCAGTCTAAAGCAAACTGACAGAGCAAATGACAATCTCTTAAAAAGAGAAAGCTACTTCATCCTGAAATGCATAGCACAAAATGACATGTTGTGACACATTGAAAGATGTCTAGCAGGCACATTTTTAATCAGCTTGCTGGTAACCTTTGACCACTGCCGTGAGTGGCTTGCAGGTAAGCAAATTCTGAAGCCTACCACTGTGCTCTGTGTGAAGTTACACCGCGCTGTGTGACTGATCTGCTAAAATAGTGCATTATGCCGTTCTGTGTCAGGGGTTCAGAGCTGTACTAGGAAGGGCAATTTTTCTCTCTCCACATGTTTGTAAGGTTAAGATGCTGTTCCTGCGTAGGTCACTTACTCCTTGTGCCTCAGCCATAGTTCCTTTTCATTGGACAAATCTTAAGAGAAAAAATTCTGAAGTGTTACAAATGCAATCATCCACATATGAATATTGATTCAAGAATATGTTTATTTCATTTTCAGAAAGTTATTTATGTTTCATCCTGGCTAAGATGTGACTCTTTAAAATAGTATGAGAAATAGGAGTTAAGTCCAGGGACTTGGGTGGCATTAAAACGGCAACAGGCTCTTGTAATTATATTTCTGTTCACTTTTTGCTCAGGAACTCCAAGTAGAACATGAAGCTGAACATATGATGCTACCACACGCTAATAATGGCAAGAACTATAAGAACCTCTCTAAGTCAGGCAGTTTGGTTTCATTCTTAACTTTCTTAATCTTGGGAAGTCACAGGGCAAAATTAATCTGGAGTTTATTTCCACTCACTTCAGTGAAGTTAAATCAGGTGATACATTTGCTCCGCTCTCTCGGGACACTGCTGTATTTGAAGTACTTTGCTTTGTGTATGACAGAGAGAAGCCTGATGGTATGTGGATGATGAAGTTTAATATGGTTATCAGAAGGTCCTTTAATGACTGTAATAATTCCCAAATCCTGAGCTTGTCAAGCTGACTGCTTTGCTTTCATTTAATTATAACTAATGATCGTTCTAGAGACAGAAAGGGAGAACTAAAATAGAGGAAGTGAAAGATGAGTTACTAGAAGGGACTTCATACGACCTTACACTGCTATAAACAATTTAAAAACCCAATCATTTTGTTTGATTAGATGGTTTACACTCATTGTGTTCCAACATGAGCTACTTTCTGATCATACCATTAATCACGTTATTTAAGTGAACATTAATCTAATGTCTCTTCATCATGAAAAATGCTGGGAGAGACAAATTTGTCTCAGTGATCAGACCAATGACCTTTCTCATTTCTGTGAGAGTAATAATTAAAAAGAGATCTTTTCTACATTTTATACTGAATTTCAGATCACAACAATTGTGGAGGCAGAACATCAGACCTTTTGAAATATGAAAATGAACCTTTTTCTGTAGCAGCCTGCTTTTGTTATGAAATGAAAGAGCAATATGCATGCCTCAGAAAATCCTTCTGACTCCCATGGGACAATTACTGCAGTTAGTTTGAAGTCATTTTATAGGACTTACAAAACATAGTAAGTTACTATGAAAACACCTGTTCTTACAAGTTTGTGTGTGAAATAATAAAATAATCAGTGAAACCCTTTATTCAGAATCTGCTTGGGTTTTAGGGTTTTGTAGAGCTTTACATTTTGTTTTGTTTTGTTTTGTTTTGACTATCTACACAAAAAAGGAATAACCTATAATGAGTCTTAGCCATTGCTCTTTTTCAACAACTATACATCAAACACTCCAATTTAATGGACATTTAATAAAATAAAAGGATTAATGCTTTCAGAATTTTGGTTTAATATGCAAATGGGATCTCATTTTTCTCAAGCACCAACTGTTGCTATGCTCACACAGCTAAGGTAGGAAAAATGTCTTTTTAAATAACAACATGGATCTTAAAACTTAATGTTGTGGGATTAAGTTGAATTGCAACATCCAGCAAAAAAAAGATAATTCAAATGCCTGATTTCTAAGGTTCTCCTTTCTAGTGTAACTTTAGGAAAATCTCGTACTGCAATTCAGGAAATATTAATTTATGTGAAAACATTTGGAGCTGTATTCTACCTTAGTCACTGAGAAACCACCTGAGGAGCTCACAATAGGTAAAGAAATTGTAATAAAAGAGTTACTGAAGATGTAAAATCATCCAGTTTAAGGTCACCCTCTGGTTTTGTCATAAGCCTTGTACAGGAGGAGGTGCCTTTATGCCTTACTTTAAAGGCAAACAAGCTTACTGGACAGGCAGTGAAAGAAACAGGGAGCTTCATTCTCTGTGCTGGTGGGGCGCAGGAGGTATGCCATTGCCACTCGCTCTTTTTGGATAGGAACAAAAGGTCTCCGACAAAAGGTCTCCAACAAAAGGCCTTAACGTTAAGGGGTTTTGCCTATTATTTAAGCTCTTAGCAGTCACCTGATTTATTCTGACTGAAAAGGGTTAGAGGAGAGATCGCAGCAGCAGCTCAGAGGTAGATGAGGCAGAGCTACAGCCAAAAGACCTGTGTCCCCAGTCTTAAAATCTAGTCTCCAGAGCATCTTCAAAATAGTTGCACTATTCTCTATGAAGAAATTAGGTAAAAAGACAATTCCATGACCTCACCTGTTTCACAGAGCAGACAGTGAAATATTAGCTGTCTCTCTCTCCTTCCTTTCATTTGCCCTTCTTTTGTTTGAGAGTTGAACTGTTTTTTTGTTTTCCTCATCACAAGGCTTGGAATAACTCCCTAGTATTATTTCACTTTCCTACTAAAAACCTAGATTGTACTTGACCATAATACAAAAAAGAAAATTGAACAAAACCAGTAGGAAAACGAGAGCGGTAAAGGGTCTGACTCCTCTGGACCACACCACTGCCACTAAGTAGGTGTAAAACCCACCAAACAGTAGCATTTGCACCCAGCAAGAGATTGTGTAAGCAGCAGAGCCACAGATAGACAGGTTTAGAAGTTTTATTTCGTATTATTTTTTGTTGTCTTCTGCCTGGAGAGATGACTAGAATGATAACATCACAAACAAGAAAATGAAGGAATCTGTTTTTATTAAGATTAGTTAACACCACATAACTTACTTGGTTTCAGTAATAATTAATTCCAACACCACATGAGAAGATACATATTCTTTGAACGTATGCATGCATAGATATATATGCACAAATGTACTGTACATACATGAATTTTAATATCTTTATGCTGGACAAGTTTTGTAATGAAATAGCTTCAAACATCATGCCATTTCCTGCTGGAAATGTATGTGACACATTTATCTACAATTTATCTGTGCCACTTTCTGGCACCTTCCTCTGGCACCATCAAAACTCACGTTCATGCTGTTACTAACAAAATACACACACATGCACACATACATATTTGTATGTACACACGTGTACATGTGTATAATCACCATTTATGAGTATATATGTGAACACGACTCTCTTGCATGTACATTATACAATGAAAGTCATATGTTCTATATTTGACTCCTTGTATTGAAATGAATTTCCTGTCATGTTTGCTCCTAGTAAATTCACAGCAAACACACTGACAGACAAGGGTTAATGTTTTCAGAATTTCTTTGGAAGCAGAACTGGACCCTAGAGATAAAACATTAGATAAGTATAAATGGTTGTAAGTGAACTAATAAGTACCACACTTCCTAGTAACAGCTGCATATATGAGTAGAGCAGAATTCAACACCTTGCTCTCCTAGTGCTTACACACTAAACATCCTTTTTCATTTCCTCTGCATGCTTAGTAAAATCAAGTAAGATCAAACCTGACAGTCCCCCATAAAAAACAAGAAGGTAACAATTAAAACGGRCACCTAGAATTTATTTATTAATGGAAAGGGACTTTTTTTCCCCTTGGAGACACCTTTCAAAATGGTAATGAAAAGTACAAGAAATCTGTTCACTGTTCAGGCATCTGCCGTATTTTGCTGTGGTATGATGGAACTAAATATAGCCTTTCTGAGGCTGTTGCCTGGCTGTGCAGTGCATAGCATGGTTTCAGATGCTCTCTGGAATCTGACATGGGCATGGCAGGGCTGAGCTGGCTTCTTGTACTTCCCTCCCCTCCTCTTGGGGGCAAAGTGAGGATAAATTTCATTCATGGCTTTAAATCACTGGAATGCTGTAGTAGCTGGCCTATATAATAAGCAAAGCAGATCTCAGAGACAGATTAGATAGACAAATCCACATCTGGATGAAGAGACTCCCAACATAAGGGTGCCAAAAAGAAAACATTCATAAAAAATGTCCTGAAAAGACATGGAAATCTGGGATGCCTGGTTAACAAAAAGGCAAGCTACAAGCTGACCGGAGGGGAAGTCGAAGCCCAGATACCACTGGCATGTTTTGCTCAGCTCTCCGTCTACACAAGGGAGATCAAACCACTGGGAAAACCAAACAGATGAAAATCAGTCAGTGTCTTTAAATATTTCAAAATCTCTTTATGAGACTAACATCTTACCAAGCGTGTATTTCTTCTGGAACTTCCACTGGCCAAGGGCATGAGAAGTAACATATAGCTGTAGGGTGTTATAGTACAGAGTCATGAGTAAGTTTAATTGCTTTTACTGGTACATACATTTATGTAGTGTCATCCCTTTGTCTGAGTAACACTACAGTGTTGACGAGCTATATCCTTTTTTCCTGACTGAGAGTGGATAACCCTTTCGTTGTCAGCCTAAGAGCAATATTTTGAAGCAATGTACAAAACATAGAAAAACAAGGACTTTGTAAAGAAAATACTACATTGCTAACACTCAAAAGTTGCAGCTCAGTACTCAAAATTTTTGTTCGTGTCTGTGATCCCATATGAAGTGACGCAAGAGGGGGAATTGGTTACAAGGAGACATACTTGTATTGGTTTTCTGCACAAGTTCCATTTAGCCTATTGTTAGTCAATTTTCTTGCTGTGTGGGAAATAAGACTTTTTCCACTGCTCATCTCCAAAGGCTAACTCTTCAGTGCCTAAACTTTTGAACTGACAAAGCAGTTCCATTAAAAACACTGCTGGTTCATAAATCAAAGGTAGGCTGAGATCACTGCGACTGACTGCCTTCCATGCACACAAAATTCAAAAGAAACACTTGCTAGCAACAACAAACAAACGAGCATGAAAAATTATGAAACAGTGGAGAGTGACATTTTGTTTCCTATTTCTTCACTGTGAACATGACTGGAACTTAGTATTGTGTATTAACATTGCAGCCTTCAATTTAAGAGTTTATTTTTACTTTATAAGACAATTAACAGGGAATACAGAAACAGGAACAGCTTTTTGGGTTATTCCCAAAACTAGTGCAGTGCCCCTGCTCTGCAATGGCATAGACATAAAAATGATTTGGATGAGTTAATATGCAAAAAAAGATACCACAAAATGTTCTTGAACATTTTTGATGTGATTTTCATCTTTGTTGCTTTTGGAACCATCTAAATGTTCAAATGTTGCTGGAAGGCATATTTTGCCTGTTGGGCTATGTCTTTTTATGAAGTTTCTTCACCTTTTCATTTGTTTCTGTTTGTAACAATTCCAGTGCTTATTCTAATATCATTGATTAGAAGATTGATTAACATTTACAATCATTAGTCAGATTTAAAGAAATAGTTTAAAGCTAGGGAGCTAATTGTGCTTACTGAATTTATAAATGCTGAGTAACAGAGGTGATTTCCCACAATTAAACATTTTACAAGGTTTAGTCCTTGCAAAAATTTTAAACATATTTTCCTGTTCCAACCTCTGATGTCTCCTCAGTATTTTGGTTGACATATTATTATGTGAGACAATCCTAGAATTTTAAAGGTTTTGTTTCTTCATCATCAATTTACACCCCCCAAAACCAGAATTGCCGGAAAAAATGCCACTAATTTAAACAGGGCCATATTTCATTTGTTTTTTTTTTCTGTGCTGACAATAACAGAGAATAAAAGTACATGGTTACAATTTACACAATAGCTGAGCTTTATAGTTTGCTTGCTATAAAATTTGCCTTTGACTTCAGTAGGCAAAGAACTGGATAGAGACATGAAAGACAAGTGAAGCTGAAGTTGGTTAAAAGGAGTTAATAGCTACGGTACTTGTTCAGCACGGGTCTAGCACAGGGCTTATGCTTTGGTTCAGTTCACAGGTGATGGATATTTTGACCAGGTCTATTTCTTTAACAGATATTCACTTCACTAACTGTATTTGCTGAACCAATTTTAACCATGTTTTGAATGTATTTAAAATACGTCATGGCTTTCTATTTGTTGAGTTTTTTGGTTTGACCATGGGTAATTGCTATTTCTACGACTGTCAGAAAGTGTCATGTTTTCACTACAGCGTAAGCAACATTGTCAACTTAAGGGCACATGTTCTATGAAGGACATTTTACTGCTTTATTTTTTTAAGAATAATAGAAAGAATATATATGTTATTTATCCCAAACTGGATAGAGTAAAAAACACTCTAGAGAGTAAATAATAGAGAAAATGTGATGGAAGGTATTACATGAAGTGATTTCAACTATGAGGCTATTTTGAAATTATTTTTATTTTTCTGTACTCTCTTCAAAACCACTGAAATGTTACTTAAGCTCCAACTGCTCTCCAGACTATTATTCATTTATACTGCATATGATAAATGTAATATATCTTGAAGGCTTGATTCAATTGCCCACCTGCTGGTGACTAGTGACATTTCAGATGCTCCTATCTGCCCTCCAGAGGTATTGCAAATGGCACAGATCTCCCACAGGTACTAAGCGCCATCACAACAGGATATCTCAGATGTTGTCATTAGGTACTGCATTAAGTACCTATCTGTGAGCAATCGAAGTAGGTTGCAAGTGACTGCCCTGACATTTGAGGTGAGGTTTAGCTCACAGAAATGGACTCAAACACCATGTCCTAAATGTAAGCTTGATGTGCGGACATCTAGTCAATACAAACAATAGAAACTTTAGAGATCTTTTCAGTTTACCCCAAAGAAAACACTGGATGTTCAACTATCTAAAAAGCCCTGCAGACCTATGTATCAACTAGATCGCCATTGACTATGGGGGTTTAAACACCAGCTCACGCCTAGAAAACAATTTAAACTTAGATGAGAGAGGAGTCCCATCCTTGTATGCAGTCATGCTCACTAAATAGAGCCAATGAAAAGATACTCAAAAGTTAACTCCTGCAGTGCCTGGTTTGGACACCTAACACATAGAGTAGAGTAGAGATGAGTGTTTGGGCTTCCTGTAGAAAAAATGAGTAGTAGGTTCTTCAGAAAGCAGTCCAGCTAGGCAGCCCACAGGACAGAGTTGCCTAGATCCAGAGGACAAAGGCTGAGAGCAAGAGGAGGCCTGAAATCCTGCCCCTTTCTTGTCTGCAGGCACAGCTGCCTATACGGCAGCCATGGTCTGAGGTGTAAGATGGGGTTCAATCCTTCCTTCAGCCACCCTTCAGGAAGAGTAAAGGCAGTGCCCGGCTACACACCTGGCCTGTGGCTACAATACTTTTCTAGGTTGTGGAAGATGCAGATTCAATTCTTCAGCTATAAATAGGTTCAAGCACATTTCTAATGCTGAGGCTAAAAACTGTACTGAGTGGTGGCAACCTTCTACTGAAGCGCGGTTTCTACTTGCAAAAGTATTTGAAAGTCTTTGCATTAAAATAGAAGCCACAAAGAGGAGTTTATTTGTGCAAGTGCAGCACTGGAATGTGTTTTTTTCCCCCAGGTTTGTTGCTATGTATTCTCTCATGAATTGTATTTTATACGTGGATAATTTCCCCCTTTCAATTGAATACTCTTAACAGGTTTTTCCCCCTGTCGCTTACTGATCATTTAAAAACTCTTTCTCTTTTATATTGTTTTCTAATTAATCTACCCAGCTTGTCATTGATCATCTGTGTTTCATTGCTTGAACCTTGTTTCATCAAGTCTGACATTTGTTAGGGGACTACAATTAACACAAACCTAAGCAGCCACAGTTAACTGCCTTAGATCATCTGTAAAGTTATTATTTCTTGTTCTAACTGTTTCATTATCACTTCACTTTTGTTTTCCTCAGTATTCCCCTAGGGAACTCATCTGTAGAGTCAGTATCTTTTGTTTGTTGTCTTGCTTTGTGGATTCCAACCTGTAAAACAGTAGCCCTATATGACACAATCATGACTTTTATTCGGGTTATTTTTACTTTTTAAAAAAACATTTTTTCTTTCAAATCTTGTCAATTTTTACAAATTCAGCAGTAACTAGGCTCTTCCTCTTATATTGCTTCAGTAATACATAATCTTTCAAAACACAATGTGGTTTTTTCCTGTCTGTTGTAGTCCTTGCTCTTTTAATTTTTATATTGTTTTTCTCCTCTTATCTTCCAACTGTCTATTTTTTTTAATTTTTCCTGATAATCTTCACTCCATATTTTCTGCTTTCTCAGTCTCCATCATAAATTAATCTTGATAGATCAGCCTCCTCAGGACTATGAACTCAATGCCATCARTGAATCTACAGTTCCTCACTACTCCCTTCTATAGTGTGATTTCTATTTCATGTCTGAAAGATAAAACTAGGATTTCTTCTGGCAGTAAAATGAATATATCTCATGACAGAATGCTACAGTCACCCTGAACATCCTGCTACAGTCAGCCTCGTCTACTCTCACTGCACTCAGCTTGCTGGAGATGTAGTCTACCAGCCTGATGTATTTCTCAGAAATAATATACATTTTCAAAACTTGCCTTCTTTCATATACTATCAAAAGCCTATTTAAAGCCTATAAAATTTTAGTAATATATTTACTTCTGTTCTGTGAACTTCCTCAGGATCTGTTTTATCACAAACAGATGAGCAGTTGTGTTGATCTAAACCTGGTCTGCTCTTTCCCCGGTCCTACTCTCATGGATATCTGAATTTACTCTTGAAATGTCTTAGTAAATACTCTTCCTTTCACATTTAATAAGCTAACTCTGCTGTAGCTTCTGCATTAATTCCTATCTCAGCACTTGCCCTTGTTTTTAAATCTTCCTGGAGAGCTACTGAGTTGATCAAGCTCCGTGGTTTCCCAGGATCTCTTGCTTTCTCAAATTTTCCACTAGAATCTTTACTTCTAAGAAATCTGGCACCTGTGCTCCCTTGGTTACACTGAGTGTCTTTGTATGTCCCCTAAAGTGCCAAAGGATATTCTGTGTCTTTTACACACTTCAGGATATTTTTTCTGTCTCTTACTTTTCTTCAGACATCTTTTATCATTGCTGGTGCTTGTATTTCTTTGCACAAATATCTAAGTTATTTCTCTGATCATGTGATACAGCCCTGAGGTCCTATTTCCTTTGTATTCCTCTGAACCTTTGTACTCTTTGATTATGCAGTCACCTGTACCTTTTCTTCTTTCCCTTCTTATCCAATGTGTAAAATCCATGAATATGTACAGCCAGTTGTTCTTGCTAGATATTTAAGGGTTACTTCAGTGCCCAATGGTAGGAGGCTGCCTAAGTCTGGCAATTGAACACTTAAAATAACACACGTAGACAATGCCTTGCTTGCCTTACTGAATGTTTGGGCTCCACTCCAGAGACCTGCAAGTCTCTATGCACAATACAAGGAGTCTGAGAGCCAAGCTGAGAGCAAGTGCAAGGTTCAGTGTCAGGATACAGGAGCCCAAAAGCTGTTTCAGTGTCAAGGGTCTATTTTACACCTAGCCTTGATTCTTGTACATTTAGTTGTAAAAGAGCTAGCACTGCAAGTCCACTGAGAGCTGCTGGCTTCTTTACAGTCTGGTAGAAAGATACTCAGATTGGGTCAAATGTTGATAGCTACTTAGCCATAGAAGAGGTATTTGTCTCTCCTTACAGTATTTTACATTGGTTTTTTTGTGGAAATGAAACACAAAAGACATAAATAAAAAAGCTAAATATCCATGTCTCAGAATTTGCAATGTAGAGTGTTTTTCTCTAGATATTTATATTTTTATTATACTGTGTATTCTAGGACTCTCATAACTGTTTTATCACCACTTTGACCTACTAGGAAATTGCAATTGACTATGTTTTTTTCAGTATGTAGGTCGTCTAATTACTTGCCCTTAATCCGTCAGATGTTTATACTAGGAAATAATCAAAAGTCCCATCTCCAAACCTCGGTGACCAACTTGAATGAACTTGTTTTAAGACCAAGGAAGATATCAACTTCTACCTTATAGACTACTTGACCTGCCTCTAGCTGCAACCACAGACACAAATCAATCATTCAGACTGTCTTGGACCCAATTTTGTCTTTCTTCTGTATGCTTAGATCTACGCTAGGTCTCTAGGCATACTTCTGTGTTCTTACAACAGGATGTGGTCAATTCACAGTCAATTTTCTCACTCATAACACAGGTTAACTGACCTAAACAAGGGCTAACTTCTGCTCCAGAAGAAAGCTCACCTAAAACCTCATTTTTCTATTGCAAGTTTTTTGGAAGGCAATTTTTGTACCAGCCCTGTCTGTGACATTTTCCCTAAAGGAAAAAAAAAGAGACGGTGTGTGTGGAGGAAGTAAATGTGTAGTGTTACAACTGAGAATTGTTCTAACAGTTGGGTTTTTAGAAATTAATCATTTGTATGATACAAAATAGATGTTAATTATTATTACCACGGAAGCTCATGGGCTACAACAGAAATTAGATAAACTGAAGTTGCTATAAAGAAGTTAAGAGAAATTACATATATCTAGGAAAGAAAACCTAAGTTCTGCTGAACCCAGCAGCTAGTAGACTAGTGGAAGTGGGTTTGATTAACTCTATGAAAATGCAAACTGAAATTATGTACTTAGTGTTTCTTTCTGTTTGGAGAAACTCCAGGGTCTATACAAAGCTGCGTGCATGCTCTGCTAACTGTGTAGCCACCACAGAGCAATTAAAATGATTACTGTATTTTACATCTATCCTAAGACTCTGCAAACAGTGAATGCATGCCTAATTTGAATATGGGATTGAATCCTTTTCCTGGTAACCCATATTTCGTTTGTTCATTTATACTTTTTTTCTGTCACTATTGTATGAAGATTTTATGAAGACTTTCTTTAGCTCCTTCTGTGAATTTGGGAGAAGCCCTTTCATTGACTTTCAAGTACACAGAATTATTAAGCTTCCTAGCTCAGGGAATATACCCATGAAAGATGATCTAGAAAGTTTTGCCAGCTCTCATTTCCATAATGCATCTTTTGGGGTCATAAATATGGGTGTATGATGTTTCACAGCTTTTTCTACCTATTTCATGGCTTATTAGTGCATCTCAAATGCATTTTGCAAAGGAGAGAAGGATCAATAATTTCATTTTACATATCAAGAGACTGGGAGAAGGAGAGCTGAAGTGAGTTGTTCAAGGTCAGCTGGAGGCTAGTGGCTGATAGAGAGGCAGAGTGCAGGTCTGAGATTCCAATCGGTTTTAACAGGCATCTGGGAATGCTGTCTCTCAGCTGGGATCATAAAAGAATACTGTCTTCTGATATTTACTATTTCATCTATATGCAAACGTGACTGTGTGTGTATGCCAGGTACACACATGTACTCACATATGCTGCGTATGCGATGTGTAATTTCTTTCTTATAGAAACTACTTTCTGAAATCTTGGAATTTTCTCCCTGTCTCACTCATCCTCTGCTCCAGCACACTGAAAAGGTCTTGACAGTATTTCATCTCATTCATGTGTTATCATTACTACTGTCAGGAGATTTTGGATAATAAATGCAGTGCTTTACCAACTAAAAACATTTTCTTTTTGCACTGACACAGACTCGTCAATAAAACCCCACGGCATGTTAACTTCCCATCTCTCAGATGTGGCACACTGACATTTACAATGCAGAGAAAGGTAACAAAGTGTGAAACAGATCATAAATCATTTAAAGAGAGTTAAAAAGAGACTTAAAACAAAAGCCTCCAGGAAGGGAAGAAAAAAACGTGGAAAAGTGAAATGGGCACCAAAAATTATTTTGTACAAGAATGAAACGATGACCTTTTCACCTATCATCATTCACATTGGTTTGCCTTTCTCAGCCTCTGGAGTCTAGAACAATTCAGTCAGTGTGCAGAACACTGCATGAGGAATGAACCTTTTATTTTATTATTACCCAGGGCATGATACCCTTGAGAGGAATGACAAAAACAAGTAAGAACAGAGCGAAAAGGAAAGCAATAGTCACTACTGGTTTGGGATAATAAAAGCAAGCAGCGAATGCAATATACTTAGAGATAGTCTTAAATTCAAAGTTCACAAGACAGGCAAGTGCGCTTTACTGGAAACTTTTACATTTCAAAATATGTTTTACAATCTTTTCACTCAGCCATTTAAATGTGGGCTTTGCAGACGCCTGGAAATGTAGTGAGGGAAAGGGGCACACTTCATCATAGCTTGAAAATGTGAACGTACAAACAGTACTCTTCACGAAGGCACAGAACAGAAGGTTGGATATTTATATGATCAGCTCTAAATCATGATGTTTTACAGGCAAGCTTTGTTTTCAATTAAGTGGAGCTAAGAGAGTGATCTGGACTTGTAACCAAAATCAGAAATTGGATGTCTGTGTCAGAATCCTTAACTCCCCCACCCCAGAAAAAAAGTATTTAATACCACGTGGCTAAGTGAAAGCATTTTAATATGAAATACAAATGATAACAATTAACAACTGTGAGCAGCCTGTTAGAATCCTTTTTATAGACAAGAGAAGCAAAGACTGGAACTAGGAACTAAGACAAAGAAAATGTAGTGAGGTCACTGATAACTCAGCTGTGCCTATGATCATGCCAGGTAGTTCTTATTGAGAACAATAACGTGCATTTATATAAAGCCTTTTGTTATCAAGTACTTTACAGACATAATACGTAAGCTAGTTCACCAGATTCTGAAACACTAGTAGTGGTCTGAAATCTAATTATTGCTAAAAAACACAGAGCAAAAAATGTGTAACAGTTTTTGGCAGGAAGAGAGGAATAATAATATATCCAATTAACACTGTAGAAGTTATTTTAGGTAGACAGATTGACATTAGTAAACTAGAACTTGAAAATGACTTCACAGTTAACCATTAGCTTTGCTGAGTACATTAAGGAAAAGAAAAAGAAAGCTATTTCTTGGTGTGAAATAGACTCAGGCTTGATCTGTGACTTCTGTTTGGAAGTGAGGTAAGCCACACCAGTAAGTAACACAGGTAGAGACTTAAATTTCCACTTCCCTGATCATTTCTGCTAGTTTCTAAGTCATCAGTGATTTTCCAGCAAGTTATTCCCAGGCTGAAAACAGTAAACTGCCTTCCTTCCAGGGTCTCAGAGATAAAGGACTGCTAGAGATCAACATTGTCCAAAATGTACAATTCTGGAAACACTATTTTTCTTGAAAAAATTGAATTTAATAGAAAAGGCAAACAAAAATAAAATATCAATAGAAAACACTTGGGTGATTTTTACTAGCTCTAAAAGTTCTTCCAGTTCTCCATTGCGCCCCTTTTTAGATTTGGATATGAGCAGCACTGACACTTTCTTGCTAGCCCTGTAAAGTCCTGTGTGGCTTGCTATCACAAGCTGGTCATTTGACCAGGGCTATTTTGCATCTTTGTCCCTGCCACTGAGAGTGCATTTTGAATTCCAGTCGCCACCTTGAGATTTATGAGGCTACGTTTGTCCAGTCTGGATCTGACTAAGTGTCCAACAACAATGTCRCCTTTCACAGCAGGGCATCCTGTAACTGTGCAGGAATATGGGTGCAGGACTGATTCAGACCATTTTAAGTTGACTCACACAAAAAGTTCCACCCACCTAATAACCAATTTTAATATTTTTCTAGTGACATTAGTTTGCTTATGTCTATTTCTTGATCTGACTATTGAGTTTCAATACAGTACTTAATTTCAATTTTTCTCCATTTAGGTTGCCAATAAAATGAAGTGTCCTAACTCTGTCAAAGGGCTGGGAAGGAGATGTAACTAGCTTGTGTTGTATAGCCATTTTAAGTTTGTGGATGTTTCTAAAGCAGTTGAAAAAGGTCAGAAGAAAACACAATACAAACATGCATGAGGAAAATAAATGATTGATTTACATCCTCTCAATGTTCAACTCTCCATCACTGCCTGCATTCCACTGATGTATTTCTCAGCATGTCTGATCCTCCATTTTCCATTTGCTCCAGCAGAACTCATTGTTTTCTGTAGGCATTGTGTCTGGGTAAAAAACTTGGATCTGACTAACAGTTATCTCTTAGAACATACAATATGCCAAACATATCACCACAGTAAAAGAAACTGAGGAAAGATGCTTTAAAAATAGTAGCAAAGAAGAATACAAACTTACAGTTTCAACAAGGCAATTTGCCATAGAAACTTCCTATATTCAAAATTAAGTTTCTTCAGTTACTATTCTTTTTTAGTTCTATAAGTTTTTCTTTTTCCTTACCCAAATATGGCTTTAATGACTGCAACATTTACAAATGTTGTCAACTCCTAATACAGCTAGAAGTGCTGGTAAAAACATACTCTTGTGATATTTTTCCAGTTGTTTAGTGACTGCTTTCATTTGCAGCAGCAGTGGTATGACCATAGAGATGCTGCGACTAATACAAATGCTAAATCAGGAAAATAATCATGATTATTCCTAAGGTACATTATAGCATCTTACTCAGCACTTTAATTTCTGGATGCAAAGCAGTTCAGTGCAACTGGAAAGATGCAGAATGCCTTTTCATTTTTCCTCTGTCTCATAAATCAAGGACACTATAAAATTACAGCAGTAATAAAAATACTAATAATGCACTGTGAATCTCTTTAACCAATTATCCCATTTCCTGCCTGGCTATTAAGCTGCACTCAGAATTCTCAGAGAAAACGCATTTGCATTGTACAGTAAAAGGCAAGTTTAAATGCATTACATGACAGCTAGCGTATTAATGTCACTTGTGATCAGCAACACGAATTGCCTATCTGAGAAATTCATGGACAGTCAAGACAATGAGCTGAATTATTCAATGGGGAAGACTTTTGTGTCCTGTAGGACTCAGTTAAGGTACATAAATGTAAGTTATAACAGTGAACCATCCTATAACACTGGAGTCCTTTGTGATTGCTATTAGTAGGGGGTCAAAAGCCTACAGTCTAGGATCCCAACACCTTTGAATGTTTAGAATATGAATTTGGGGTTCAGAAATGAGTCTGTGTTTTTGKTTGGTTGGTTTTGTTTAAAAAATGACAAATAAAATCTCCTAGTGAAGTTGTATAGAGAAATTGTATGGACATCCAGGGTGAATCTTCTTTTACGGCTTTTTTTCTTGTGTAATATTATGAATATAAATGTGGAGCAGTTCAGATTTGTTAGATTTATTTTTTTTTAATAGGCCTTTGTCTAAAGWTTTGACCATTGGTTTGTGTCCATAACCACCTATATTGCATAGATATGTTTTAGTTTCACAATTTCTATGCTTAGATGTTTGAAACTTTTTCACCAAATACCAGTAGTATGGATACATTTTCTGTAATCAACCTTTTTTTTGAAAACACTTCACAAGAGGTAATGAGTGATGTGCAGGAAATACTTTTTCACACTTAGATATCCCTCTTTGTAAGAATGATTATAATATCAGATAACATGATCATATACATCAGAATTCAGGGTCTTAATGACTGTTTATGAATGCTATTTTGCAACACTCAAACAGAGAAACACTTTTTAAGTCTTCCGTGTAATTCCCTCTATGATAAAAACCTGGCTCTTTTGAAGCCTAAAAGACTTTGAAAATTGATTCCAAGGAATTTGTATGATGAGTTCCATGTAAGTGCTGATAAATATTGTTGCTCAATCAACATCATGAAAGACAGTGATTTCATGACTTAATATTTGGCTTTCCCCCTGGTTGGAGGCCAGAGGACTCATGCCCACTCCTCTTTAAAGAACTGGATGTGGGCAACAGCTACACTTCACACCTTCTCTGTGACACTTGTTGTGTCCCTGAGACACTAAACATGCGCACACACATGGGTTTATTTACCTTTTTTTTCCTGCTCAAAGTGATGAGGGAATGCTGGGCTTGGTGTGAGAGCACGCGCAGACATTAAAAAGACAGAACATGTTAGAACAGTGTTGGAGGTGTTCTGCATAGACAGAGGCAGACTTGTCTTACTGACTCGCTGAAGTCCACCTGGGAGATCAGATCCTGAAGAAACTCAGGAGCTAAGTCATTTGGCAATATGGTTCATTCACAGGGAAAACTACCTGAGGAATCCTCAAACTCAGTGTATTTGCTGGAGTTCCCAATTTTTTTTCAGAAATATAATTATCTCAGTTTCAAACATTTAGTTAAGTTTACTGCAGTTGAGTTGTGAAGCTACTTTGGTTCCAGGCCAAGTTATGTCAGTACAAGATTGACATAGGAACCATAATAGCTGAGTGCCATGATGTTGTAAAGGAATTGACACAACATGCTGTCAGCAAGACTGAGAAAATCTATTGCCATTATTGTGCATTTTAATATCTTATCAACAAAAAGCAAYGTCTAAAAGAAATGTTTATCAGGGTAATAATTTAGATTTATTTTGGCCCAGCTTTTCAGTTCTCATTATTAAAAAATGACTTTGAAGTCAGTGTGAGTTCTGTTCAACTGAAAACTTAATTTCTGGCCTCTAAGTAAAGCTTTCCATGTTGTCTGTATTGCATGTCTTTCTGAGAGCATGCTCTGGTTGCTTTTTTAATGTCTGTAACCAATCCTCTGAAGAGATCTATGTTTTTATGTGCATAGGGAGAATGTTTGCTTTTCCTTGTGTATACAAGAAAGTGAAAGACCCAGAGTGCAAGAAAGATCTGCAGTACTTTGTGTTTCTGCAACAGAGAACACAGAGTCCTGGATAAAGAAAGAGCCAAATCTGCAAATACATATAAGCCCAACATATTTCAGGAGAGCTCATGACAGACATACCTGTGGGACTGAGATCACAGTTTTACTCTTGTAATTACAGCAGGCAAGATCAAGAAGACTCTGTTTTGGGAAATGAGCCCAAATGCATGGACCAAAGGACGTGGTGTTCCTAACTACTTCGCCAAATATTTTTCTGTTCCTTTATTATTAAGTGGGTGAAACCGTTTTCATCGGTGCATGTTCCAAAAATGTATTATTAGCATTGGAGGATGTTGAACCAGATCTCAATAAGTAATTTGAGAATGCTTCTTTTTGAGAAAGCATAGCATAGATTTCTTTTTTCCTTTCAAATATTTTCAGGCTTATGGTAGGTGCTTGACTGACTTTTTTCAGTAAAGTCAGGACTTTTTTACCAGTACAGGAGATAGTCAAGACCTCCGCACCATTAACTTCTCTTCCTAAAACTCTATTAGCGATGTGAGGATAGTATACCCTTAATTTATTACTTTTTCATACCTTATGATGCTATCATTCCGTCTGTAGCCAGTCTAAGTGTTATGTTTCTAATACAGTTGATGAAAGTTTCACCTGCTCTTCTGCAGAGCTGGCCTCTTACTGTACACTTAATTGTAACTGCAGCTACTATATAAAATTTCATAGACCCTGGCGGATTAAGTCTAGTTATTAATTTGCATAGTTTTATGAAACATTTATTGGATTTGTCTTCTTTAGTGTCTTAGCATATTACTGACAGAGATAGCCTAATTTGAAAATAACAACAAGGGACTTGGAAGCTTTATGAGGAATTATAAGACTATTCCCCAGTGGAATATTATAGGAACATAGATTTTCAATGTAGTTGTGCTGTGACATTTTAGAAGTATATGCTATATCGTTAATATGTGAAAGCTATCCACATTTGTTTCTTCTACATGAAGCCCTTAGATGTACACTGTTTCCGCTGTGCTTCTGATTTTGATAATTGTTCAGGGGAGAGGGGGGAAGACACACTGGTCTTTTATTAGCAATCTAAATCAGTGCAAACCACTTCCTTTAACTCCCTTGGAAGCACACTCCTCTTCCCTACTTCTATATTGCTACACAGAAAGTCAAACATTATGTACAGTGCATAGCTCAATACCTAAGAAATTCTGCAATGTTAAATTTTCCCCTTGCTATGAATCTCTGTGATGTTTCTACATTATAAATATCTCKTAATTAATTTTATAATGTTTGGTATTGCATTGCCCAACAGGGAAAGAAAATGTTAAAACCTGCAAATTCACAATTACATATTTGAAATTAATTTTGTGCAATTGTAAATAAAAATAAAAAGAGCTGCATTGTTTGTTCCTCAGCAAGCTGGAAATAAAAATTTAGCAGACTGAAATGTTTGTTAGAGTCTTCTCTTTGTACTATGGAATGCTTTTGATAGCCATAGAGTATCACTTCTATTGTTGCATCTGACGTATAGAACTACCACCTTTCCTCAAATGTTGTGAAAGAGTATTAGGCAAGGCTTCATGCTCCTGTGAATAAAAGGACCTGGAGTTCCTGGTGGACACATAGTTGAACATGAGCCAGCAAAGCACCCTTGCAGCAAAGAAGGCCAACAGCTTCCTGGGCTGCCTTAGGCAGAGCATCAGGTGCAGGGAAGTGATCCTTCCCCAATAAAAGAGAGACATGAACATACTGGAATGAGTCCAGTGAGRGGCCGCCAGGGTCATTAAGGCCTTGGAGCAGATGAGGAGAGGCTGGGAGAGCTGGAACCATTCAGTCTGGAGAGGAAAAGGGTCAGATCATATTGCTGCCTACAAACCCTTACTGGCAAGGTGTAGAGCAGACTGTCAGACTCACCTCAGAGATGCATAGAAACAGGATGACAGACAATAGACACAAGCTGGAACAAGGAAATCTGACTGGATATTTAAAATGTTTATTTCACCAAGACTGTGGTCAAGAGCGATGCCCGTAGAGGTTGTGGAGTCTCCACTCCTAGGTATATTCAAAACTGGACAACACAAGGCCCGGAGCAACCTGATCTAACTCTGAAGCTGGACCTTTGCTTTTTGAGGTGGTTAGACCAGATGACCAGCAGAGACCTTTCCCAAAATAAATGACTCCAAAAAACTGTGATATTAACATCTTACAATGGAATTTAAGAAAGGAAAATTCCAGTTTTGAGCTAGGACTGGGTCTATGAGTACAGGAACAGCATCTCGTCACATACTTGGCCTGCATGACAAAAGCTCCTTTTTGTCTTAACCATTTCTTAAACTGCCTACATTCTAACCTTGCGCTGAAAAAACAAAAACAAGATAGAAAGAAAATTCACTGCTAACTGGAAAGTCTGAGACAAAGCCAAGAAATAAACAAAATTATGACGTGTAAAAGTTGGAATTGCTCCTACAACCTTAATTCCTTACCCCTTTAGCTCCTATGTGCATTCATCACTTGTGTTGTTCAAAAGAGGCTCAGACTTGGAAACACAAGTCCCTTTACATGGTGCTCATCACTCAGCCAGAGCCTTTTGTAACCCTGCCATCAGCTTCAGTTGCATAATTTTTCACAGGATCCCTCACTTTTTCAGTATCCAAGATGGACATCGTTCATCACATCAGTCAGTCTTTGTATTTTTTACTTTTATCTTTATTAAGAATATTGTGCCACAGTTCACAGTACTTAATCTTGCTCAGAAAGAATAAAATCCCCCAAAAGAACAAGAAATGTTGCATTAAATTGTACCTGTTGTATATCATCGCATTTATTGTAATGTATTTAATCAATTTTGTGCCATAATGAAGGTATTTTATAACTCAGCTTTTATCCTTTTAAATCCTTATGCCTTAGACATTAGCATGCATAAGTACACGCTTATACTTCATGTGAATACATATGTAAGCATATATGTAGCAGACACACATACACAAACTTATACTGGAGTTAAATATTACCATCTCAGATAGCAGTTGATACAGCTTTTCTAAGTTGGTGTTTTGTACTCTCCATCAGTAGACAGCAGCTTGCTCTAAAGTCTTTTAGACCCAGCTGTTGAAAGGGCTGCATTTCGGATTAATTAATATTACACAAGTAATGACAGATTTTGAAGTGTCCTTTGCAGTAAAAAGATAATATTTCTAGTTCTCTCTAGACTATTTCTAGTCCTCTACTGAAGTGTAGAGGAGAGCCATTGTGGTTAAATTCCAAAGTTCTCAGAAAAGTATGCAAATCTTATCATTTTCACAGCATGTTCCATTGCACATTCGATTACTTATAGCTCCCTTAATATGAATCGGTTGTTTGTTTCACACAGGTTTTGTTTACATCGGTGATACCCTTTCATCTTTTCAATGAGGCAGTTAATATGAACCATYTAAAACGTACCCAAGTTACGAACTGGAATGTCCTTTCCATACCCTCCAAAACGCTGTTATTTGCAGAGCAAATGTTTTCATTTTAGAATTCGCTGTTTGAGGATTTGAACACCTTCAGTTCCCCATGAATATTAGGTTGTGACAATATACAGAGTGGATCATTTTCTCAGTCTCTGTAATTCCAGCAGCCATGCATGTTAGGAACTCATTTGGCATGAAACAACCATAAATTCATCTATCTTTAGGACTGCTTTTGAAAGTCACTGGGAGGATTTAGGAACCAAATGATTCTTCAGGAGACAAGGACAAATAGAAAATAAGTGAATCAGGATTTGCAGTTCTTGGGTGTTACACACAGCACATATTATCTTGGCAATCATATAGTGACACATTACTACTCTAAATATTCAGCTCTCCTTAGTGTTAAAGGGGCATTGTGATAAATTGCAGTAGATGTCTAAGACTTTCTATATGCGAAGAGTATATCATTACTCAAATTCAGATAATTCACTTGAAGATGGTTGCACTTGTATAATTCATTTGGCAGGAAAAAAATTGAAACTTTGCTACATGGCAATCCAATAAGAATTTTTTTAAAGGTTTTGACTCACTTGCATGCCTAATCTTAGTTAATTAAAGAAATATTCTCCAGAATTTAACAAGGAATATATTGGAAATTAACCTGTCATGTAGGTGAGCTCTGTGTCCACTGAAACAGGATTAAGGTCTTAAAGGAAAAAAACTAAATCAGCAGAATTAAGATCAGAATGTACCATAAGAGGATTTTAAAATTACCAAATTTTATGGGATACTTCAGAAAATCAGATTTAAAACAAAACAAAAAACTCATATGTCTTCAATTAATATAAAAAAGAGGTGGATTTTTTGTTTGGGCTTTTTTTGGTTTGTTTTGGTAATCTACTGAAGGACTTAAGGATTATGTCTGATAAAAATTGCCCTAAATAATTCATTCTGGAATGGTCCCAAGTGTTCTTTCTGGTATGTCAGATCAGGTCCATTAAGAAGTGAAATGTGACCATCTCCAAATGTATTCTGCTTTACTGATGCGAAAACATTTTATGAAGAGGTAGCTGAATATAAAATAGGCTTTTCTTCTCTTTGATGAGATCTCAAGTAAAAGCTATATACAAAATCAACTGGGTGTGTGGGATTTTTTCATAAGCTGTTTCACTCAGATAAGTTTCATTTCTATGGTGAAGGCAGAAGGGAATCAGTAAGCAGCACATTCTGGCTTACTCTAGTACGGCATTTTCCTTTTTGCTGTTTAACATGAATATTGTAGAGTAGCAGACTGCACACCCACGGAACTCCCATCTTCCTTTTAAACTCTCAAAATAGGAGTTAATTAGCAGGTCAAACTTCAGACAGTTTTCAAATAGATCCCTGCTCCAATGTAATCCCAAATGCTGGACTTGCTTGTTTCATTCTTCTGTTGAGCTTTGGGATCCCAGCCAGCAGGAACAAATTTCCACTGGTGATTACCAGCCATGATTTCACTGCCATCGCAGGACTACAATCATTTTCATCTGAGGCGAATTTCCAATGTAAACCAATCCAATATTCCATGAACCTATTGCTACATTCAAACGTGAGTTTGCTTGTTTTCTTTATTACAATGTTCTAAGAGGTACTTTTTTTTTCAGTCTTTACTGTTGACTTTTAAATTCAGTAAATCATCTTACTAACATCTATAATTAACTTGATTAAAGAAGCTCTGGTTTTGCGTTTGTTTCAAATTCATAACAAATTACTTCACATTTTTATTATTTATTTTTATAATAAAGCTTTAATTGAATTGACACTAGCCTTAAAATGACATTTCTTTCTAAGTTTGAATAATATCAAAGGGTAAAAAAAGTGCTTAGTGCCAGACATATTCAAAAATTGCTACTTTGTCATTGCATTTGTCTTCCGCTTTACTCTTCAACATGTTCAGTGTTTGGATCACAGTGTGTGGACTCAACTAAGACACAATTAGTAGCTCAACTTTAATAGAGAAAAATGGTCTCATGGTCTAAGTAAATAGCAGTCAGAACAGTCTTCAAGGACTTCACACAACACACAAGGACCTGTTTCTGCAGTAAACAGTTGGTTCTTGTTCTGTAAGAAACCACAAAAACAGAACTGATAGGAACTTTGTATTAGCTCAGAGCTCTTTRAAGTGTATCTATGGAGATGTGGGCATATTCCATTTCTGTTGGGGGAGGTTGCAAGTGCAAATTCTCATTTACTCCCATCTTCCACATCCAGAATTGTTATAATTTTGTCATGTAGTCAAGCTCATTTGATATATCTGTAGATATATATAATAAATTTCTTGCTTTCATGCAATAACCCCATGGAAATTTTCAATAGTTAAATACATTTCTTTTTATTCCCTCCAAAAAATTTGCTAGGACTGATGACAACTTCTGATCATCACTGGGCTCTGATTTGGGGCTTTAGTAGCTGTTACCAGAAATCTATGGACAAAATGGATCTATGAAGTCTAAATCCTATTGTGCAAAGCATCTCAGGTTTGGCATGTTTTTGCCAGAACTGAGGAGGGGGATCCAGCTGAGAACCTTGACAAGTGCTGGTTGCTCTTTCTACTTTCACTTCTTTACCAGCAGTGAGACTTTCAAGAATTGCAACATTACCATACTTCTAAAGACATAGGGGAAGTTTCAGTTTTTGCCTTTAAAATTTTGGGGTTTGGTCTGAGAAGTCATTTTCTAAAATCTATAAACATTTCTTTTCTTTTTTTTTTNCTCCTTTTTTCTTTTTTTTTTCTTTTTTTCCTAGCTAGTTCTGATATGCAGGCTGAAAACACCCATCTCATAATTGGGTGTCCAGAGACACAGAGAACTAATGCTCCCAGTCCAGGTGCACACCTCAAGTGACGAACTCAAGAGCCCTAACTGAATTATGGGGTGGTTACTTCTGGAGTCTATTCTAATCTTTCAACCACTTTTCTCATTTTGTATACTGGCAAACTGGAAGAAGAAATGGTATATATTTTCATAGGCATTTGTTAACCAGTTCCTATAAATAAACTACTGACCAGTGCATAGATTGTTAATGACAGGAAAAAAAATTGTGCGGCTGAGAAATACACTAAAACACATGGGTCAGAAATAAAGCGGAAATGAGTTAAAACGTGTATCTAATTACTCCAGAAAAGCAGAAAGAACACCTGACAATCTTTTTTATTCAAATAAAACCGGAATAGCTAAAAGCTATAAAATTCTCTATCTTCTCCTCCCTAATAATGAACCATATATATCTTAACACCTTGTACACGGTATTTAGAACAAATGATGAAATGACAGAGTTAATGCCCCTTAACATGAAATTCAATTGCAAATGATAAAGAGTGTGAAATTTCCATTGAAACTCTGTTGAGATCATTGTTTTCTTGGACAGAATGCAATTTCAGTGTGTCAACAATATATTATGTCATTGAAAAAAAATGACGTTTTAAGACTTTCATTGTACTGATCATGTCTTCAGCTAAAATGAGAATATTTAAATGGAAGACTACTTTTAATGTACATTAGAAAATAAATTTAAAGGAAAATAAATAATAAATAGTCCATAGTCTGCTATTTAACTAAATACTGAAGATATTTTTAAGGATGTCAATGAGATATTAACTCAGGCCATTTTTCTAAGAGTAGTTAGTTAAATGTTGCATCTCTGTAAGTATAAGTAAAAAATGTGTCTTTAGAGTACAGATTTTATATTTTCCTCTTACTCCATTACAACCAATTTGGAATTTTTGCATATCTTGTTTTTCAACAAGGTAGTCTGTTTTATTATGAATTTGAAGCAAATTGAATAAGGTATTTGAAAGATATAGAAATTCATAATGTGTCATGATTTCTTTAACTTTTTTTTTTTTTTTTTTTTTTTTTTTTTTGCTTTTTTTTTTATTTGGGTTTGACACAGTGCTGACCAAATCCGAAGTTCAGAAAGTGGAATGGCACAATTTCCACTAACTTCAGGGACCTCCGGATCATGCAGGCTGGCTTAAAACCTCCTGACACAGAAGCTGCAGCTGTATTCTGGTGTTTGCCACAATTAAGATATGTACTTCTATTTGCAGCTGAGTAAGGATCTCACTAATTCTATCACTTCACAGAACTGTATACCTTTCAGTCCTGTGTATATTGCAGAATGTCATGGGGGATTCTGCAAGGTGATTAGAAGTATCAGTTTGTGAAGTTCTTAGTTCTGTTTACTTTTGAGAAGCTTAGGAAGTTTCCCATGTCTGGATACAAAGCCTTCCAGCAACCAAACCATGCTTCCAATGCTACCAAGCCATGTGAGGGTAAGAAAAATCTCTTTTTCTTTGCAATCCCTTACAGGAACTTTTGTTTCTCCAAATAAAGTTTGGGGCATTTGGAGATATGTTATCACTTTGAAATGTCTGCATACAAGTTATAAATTCTGGGGGCCAGAACAGCTCAACCGTTTGGCTTTTACTAATGAGAAGCCATTCCATTAAATAAATGACTTTTCATGGTACATATAATTGTGACACATCAATACTGTATTTTACTCTCTTCCTAAGTGCATGACTCAACTGGCAGAGTGACCAGACCTGGGTTTTTTTTATATAATTTATAACATTTTTGTTGATTTATAAAGATGTATGTGGTGAAGATTTCTTAAAATTGCCATTATATTGGTCATCTTTTGACTGTAAATATACAGAGATTGATGCTATCAGCAAACTGATGTAATGGGGCTGAGGGAAACTATTTAGGGTTAGATGATCTAGAGGGTGTGATTTCTATTTAAATTCACCACTCTGGTTTCTAAGATGAGAACAGCAAGGCCTGGAACATTCCCTTAAGACAACTCCCTTCTCTAGAAGAGCTGTCTGTGTTGAAGACCATGGTGGGCTACCAGGTCCCTTGTCTATTCTCTTGCTCTGTTGAAAAGTGCTATTCCTCTGGTAAACATTAAGATTTAGGAGCAGATACCAGCTGCTGGTACCTGCTTTCTCCTGGTATTTGTGTTCACCAGTAGCACTGTGTCCCAGTTTTTACTCATGGTATACTTGTCAGACATCCTACACTAGAAGGTGAATTTTACAACAGCAGCTGGGTTAACTGGAGCTTTCTGCATTTGGCTTGAGATTCATAATGGTAAGTTCCCTTAGCACATCTAGGGGGACGATGCCCTCATAGAGGTGACAGCATAGCATTATCAAGGTCTGAGATGATTATGAAACAATTCTCATTGTGATTACTGTAATATTTTGTCAGTTTTACTCTTTTCTTAGGCAGGAGATTCCCACTGAGTATTATCTTAAGTCTGACTGACTTCAGTGAAACTAGTGGTGCAGAAAGATGCTGGTATTTCCTAGCATTTGCAAGATCAAAGGTTCCCATTGTATTTTATAGTTTGGATATGTGAGGTTACTTTGCCATTAAGATTCAGCCACCATCATAAAAAACACCATGGAAGTCACCGGCATCATTTTGAAGAGGACTTTCAACAACACAAAGTGTTAGATTTCTTCCTTGGGCATGTAGCTGACAAACATTGCAGAAAGGAGAAATGCAGCGTGTCCAGTTTTGAATAGGATAAAAAATCAGAGGCTATCTTGCAAAACTCCTGTAATGTCTTTTCTGCTGTGCCAGGTTTATCTACAAAACCACTGGTAGGAATCTATCATTGATCATGAAAGCTGTAATTAAGTGGTGTCTTCTCACTCCACTCTTTTAAGAGGTGGCAGAGTGTGACTCTACGTTACTTTTATTGCCACTCATTCATTTCCTATACTGAAAGCTGTGTCTGGGAGGCTTTCCAGGGAAAGGGAAAGGGCATTCTCAGACCACTTCCACTATAGCTTCTGTATGTAGTGGAAAGGGAGGATATTGCACAGCTGTAAATGAAGGTTTGTAGTAGAAGGTTCACAGTGGACTACTTTGCAAAATTAGAGCCTTGCAGASTACAAAGGAGCTCATGGGAAGATGACAGAAAAAGAGCTGTGAATGAATAAAAGAAAGGGAGGTAAAAATAAAATAAGACATTAGGTCCCTTAAATAAATAATGCAAATCCATCACTTCGTTTTTAAGCTAGATACAAAGATTTTGTGTTCCAAAAGCTTTCTTACACTGCAAGATAGACATCTTCGAGTTACAGCTTGGATATGTAGAGCTCTGAGAACCAGATTCCCTAAAGATTTATATATCCTTTGTCGGAACGGAAATCCTTACTGCTGCAAATGGGCCAGATCCTAAGAAACTGCCTTTTTTTTTTTTTTCTTTGGCAAGATTACCAGACATGTCAGAGGAGGAAGGAATGTATTAGCAAAGGAAGGGAGTGGGTGTGGTGGAGCAGAGTTCAAGTGCAATAATTCTTTATTAGCACAGTGGCCATTAAAGAAATTCTTTCCTATAAATACACTAACTTAACCCCTTTGAAATTATATGCCAGTTGCACAGCTGAGAACAACCAGMCAGCTACGCTAAATCACAACGGGGAAGGGTGACTTTATACAGCTGTGTCAATTTTCATTATAATACAGAAGGCTAAAGCTGCCATTACCACAGTTAAAACATCGGCTGTAAAATTAGCAAACTTGTCATTTATTCATTTTCTCCCCTATTATTCATATTTAATGGGAGACACTTGACTTTAAGACTTAAAAAAAATTAGCTGTTCTGAATGACACTCTCTCAGCTCTTTTCTTCTTAATTTAACTGCCTTTTTGCTCTCAAGTTCACCACAAATACCGAACTACATTAGGGATCTAGTGTAGAAGAATGCTTTTACTGGATTATCTCTAGGTTGAAAGCAAGGTTCTAACAGAATTTATGTTCCCCAAAAGAACAGTAATGTGATATTTTTTGAACAGTACTTGTGTTGATCCAAAACATGCAAGAAAATTTAATGACCAGCAAATGCATATTTTCTGGTGTTTTTCTCTGTCTATCCCATGTTTTGTAAAGGGTCATCTGATGACCCACTTAGACGCCTATACGTCTGTTATTTTTAAAGGGAGTTTAGGCCTGGCAAATTGACTCAGAAAAAGAAAAGATTTTCTCTATGGCAGAAAGAGAGCAAGGTAGGTGAAGACAAAGGTTTTAGTTGTTGGTTGGGTGTTGCACAATCTGAAGATCGGACATGATGCAGGAGACAGGGATAGCAATGACAAAGTTCTGCCTGCAGTCTGACATCCGGACACCTCTGCTCTTTACTCTGGTTGCTCTGCACCCTGTTGAACCTCAGACAGGAAAACATCAAGGATTTTGTCTGGCTTTCAGTCTAATTTAGATAGATTGGTTTATAATTTAGACATCTGCCATTTTTCTTCCTCACGTGGCTTCAACTTCCCCTAGTCTTAATCCTATTTTATTACTGGATCTAGCCATATGTAAGCTGTGTGTATAATCATGCAAGTCCATAACTAGATAGAGAAAGAATCCAGAAGGTCAGAAATGTCTTTCTTCCCTTCCTCATTGCCTGGTGCCTATGACTTTATACAGCCAAATGAGGCTCTGTCACTCCCTGACCCCTTTCTTACCTCTCCTCTGCTTTCATGAAGGGTGATGTGTGGGTTTTGGCTTTCCACTCCCTGCAGCAAAGGGAAGATCTTAACTGTACTGCTCTGTCCAACTGGGTACAGGGCATAACAATCTGGCCCTTTGTGGTTAATAACGGAGGCTGAGTATGAACCAGAGCTTGTCTATCTGTGATTTCACATCATTCCGACAAATGCTTGCTGACTTTTTATTTGTGGCCTTCCTTGCCTTCTGTCACTAAACCCTTGTAAACAGATTTTAGTCCAGTCTTTACTAATATCTTCATATCATCTTCTGGACAGAATGTTGTGCTGTTATCGAAGCCAAGAAAGAGACTGTGGCTGAGATGTGTTGATGATGTTTTGGCTGCTTTTCAAGAAAGCACAGATGCTCTGAACACCTTTCTAGAATTCTTAAGTACTAAAATGTCCTTCCATTAAAATTTACAAAGGGAATGGAGAAACAAATCTTGATATCTTTTTCTAAACAGGTATGGTTGTATACTGCTGGTGGTAAGCTCCTAATATGTTCTGGTTAGCAGTCTTGTACGTAGGAATCAATATATTCTCTAAACACTAAAATTCATATCCCGATTATCAAAATAAATGACTTCTGAACAACAACAACAAAACCCAACCAACCAACCAATCAACAAACCAAAACCCTCTTGCAAAATCAGTTGTTTTGAATAAAGTTCTTAACACAAGCAGAAGTCTTTTTTTCAGTCTATTATATTAAATAAAGAGAGATCTCATGTCTGTTTTTTTTTCTTAATGTATGTTTTATATCCAACAGGTGAAGAAGCATCAATCTTTACTTTGTGAATGTGAAGGGAATAGGGTCTTTTTAATTTAAAGAAGAATCTACTAGCTCTTTAAAAAAAGAGAGGGCTGAAATCAATCTTATTTAGTAAAGCCTTAAGGAACTACAGAAACCATCTATCTTTTCTTTAACTGCTTGTCTGGTAATCACCAAGTAAGAGTTTGTCTTTTGCTTTAGATGGAAATGAAGTTGCAATTAGAAAAAGTGCTTCAAACATTTATTGCTGTCCTTAAACTAAGCATGGGAAAACTAGCATAGGTAAAAAAAAGAACTGACCCAAAATTGACCATAAGGTCAAACTGAACTTGAACCAATTACTCCGAGATTTTTTGTAAGTTGAGAAGACATACTGAATTACAGGGGAAAAAAGGCAATTCTTGCTGTAGTTCTGAAAAAGCCAAAAAGTCCTGAAAATCTTCCTGAAAATAGCAGCTTTTGTGAGGTTTCCAGCTAGAACCACAGGAAATATCAC
Organism: Phoebastria nigripes; assembly: GCA_035582835.1. Taxonomy (NCBI): domain Eukaryota; kingdom Metazoa; phylum Chordata; class Aves; order Procellariiformes; family Diomedeidae; genus Phoebastria; species Phoebastria nigripes. The sequence goes on along the minus strand of JAYKAV010001112.1, from coordinate 6,330,643 downwards.
GCAAAAAAATACTAACATGCCCAATTTCACCTAACTCTGCAGATCCTGGCTGTCTGGATAGGATGTTACCTGTTTAGTCTTTTTAACACCAAGTCAGGGTCCTGAGGGCACTAATGGGTCTTACTGGCCGTGTTCCCAGCTGGTCTCCAGCTCTGCCACAGCTCCGTCCTTCCCTGCCATCTCAGGGCCGTGTCTGACCCGGATCCCCATTCCGGGCTCAGCCCGCATACCTGCCCACAAAGCTGTCGCAGGCATTTTGACACCGAGTGCCTGTTGGTACCTAGTGCTTCCTGCCTGTTTGCACGCTTTCTTTCATGGTAATTCCCCTAAGGACTCATGCTGTCAGCCTCTTCCCTCAGGGATGAATAACATGCAGAGATAAATCTATCTGCACTGCAGCTCCTGTTCTGTGCCTGGAATAAAGCGATGGCCAAGAGGGAGCAGGGCAGGCAGGCTGGGGAAAAGGAGGACTTGCATCCGCATGGAGTGAGGCAAAGTATGGAGTGAGACCGCATGGGGACGTGCGCCCTGTGCAATTGCCCAAGCAGTTCCCTGCTTGAGGCGGCAGTGCCTGTTAGCAGGGTGCCTGGTCAGCATCTGCACAGGAGGGGGAACAGCCACGCTGCTGTGTCTGAGCAGCCCTTTTACAGCCCTTTCTAGCTGAAAACATGCTACAACTTCCCATTGCTGTTAGCCCAAGGAACAGGCTACACCAGAGCAGAGAAACAGCCTTGTAGCGAAGTTTAGTTATCTGCTTATCTACAGCAGTTAACAGCCCTGGTCGGCAGAGAGATGTTTCACATGGTAATAGCTTCTTGTCTTGTTTAACAAACTGAATGCAGGTCTTGCTTTACCTTGTCCATAGTAACTTTATTGCTCATTAAGAGCTCCCTATTCTTCTTCTTCCAAAGTCAGATCAGTGACTTCAAAAGTCCTGCTTCCATGGCTTACTGGCAGACAGTCTAATTTTTAGTCCTTTCAAAAACCTTTCAACAGCAAACCCACCTGTGCCTATTTAATTCATATTTTTGTGTTTGGGGGGATTATTATTATTATTTTAAACAAGGATCCTTTTTTGTTTATTTATTTTCTTTCTTTTATTCTCACTCTGATCTTACCTCAGGACTAATCATTGAAGTACAGGCACCAGGCTGTAGCTCTTTAAGAAGCAACGGCTGGTGGCTTTCAGAGTTAAAGCCAGGCTTAGAAATGTGAATACGGAATGATGCAGCAAAAGTGGAGACTCTACGGCTGCCTGAACAATAAGGGCGTAGGTTGTAACAAAGTCTATTGGCTGCCATTTCGATCAATTGAAGCTGAGCGCGGAAGAAACCCAGCCCCTCATGGGTATGTGTAGCTAAGGAAAACCTGGCTGAGCAGTTTAACTCAAGTAATCTTTCCTTCTTTCTTTTACCCTAGTTTGTTATTTATTTTCTGGCAGGCATCAGCACTCCTGGGAAAACATTCCTTGTACGTAATAAAAATAAGATTACTTTCTTGTAGCTTTTGATTGCCAGTGTTTTTCCAGCTTTCAGAGAGCCCTACTTCCATACCCTTTGCAGAGGAATGTGTTATTGTTATGCAGTTTGGTTTAACTCCATGATTTGTAGTAAATATGTTTTGTGTTTTCTTTGTTAAAGGAAATAGAATAAGTGCATGTCTTTAAGCTACGACATTTCTCAGTTGCCAGTAAAACGTATGCAGAATGAAAGCCACAAGAAAGAGGTGGCATCACAATTACTCAGTCATGTAGCTTTTTAACATATGAAGAAATACATGGATGATATGTTTTTTGCTCCTGAGAGATTCCTAAGAAAGTATGATACACAACTCTGGAATAGTTAATGCTAGTAAATGTTTAATTCACGTAAAAAATTAACTTAAATTTATCTCAGTTAGGAATCACCCACTTAGTTCTATAATAGAGTTTTAGATACCCAAAAGTGATAATATGCACAACTGGTTTCATAAATCCATGCTTTAATGAAAGGAACAGAACCTCTGTTTTCCATAATAAAGTACAGTCGTGTCGGTGGCTCATTATTGACCACTCACATAACTGACAATAAATGCTACTTTTTATCATGTGGTTATGAGATCCACAGAAAGATCTTAATATGAAATAATTAATGACTCTGCAACAAGACCGTGATTAATTAAGGTCAGCTTCTTGAGCTAAATGAGAATCTTTTTGTTTAGCTGAGGATACTTCTTAAAAAAGAAAAAAGTATAACTAGGTATAATTCATTAAACTCATAAATATACATAGCACTATAGAGGCATAGATCCATGTGCATCAATCATACTTCTGGTGCTAAAATATTTGCAATAGTTAAACTTTAAGGGGAGAGTAAGATATAGTCAATTGTTCTGGGGTAAGAAGAGGTGTGAGAATATAGTTTGTCTGGAATTTTTCAAATTTACTGAGACTGAAAATGTTATTGAGAACATAGTAATTTTGATGTTACATTCTCAGAATTTCAATCACTGGTGGGAAATGGCTTGGACTGGCTTTAATCCAAGACCCTATTCTAACCATGAAAAATAGGTACTAACCAGTATTTAGGTTATTTATCTGAGACAGGGAAGACATTTTTTCCCAATGCTGCTTTTCTTAACTCAGAAGAAATCTTAAACTTGGGTGTCTCAGGCTATAAATGCAACTATAGAAATAAAGAAACTAAATCCCCCAAATCCCAGCCTTCAGTTCTTTCTTGTAGCAAGGAACTTCACAGCTAAATTATTTGGAAGTCAAACATTTTAACTGCTTTCTCATGAGAATTGCAACTGATTGCTTTTATAAATTCCCATCTAGCATACAGTCCATTCACTTGCTGAATACAAGTTCAAAATCATTTCCCATGCTCCAGCAAAGTTCACTGAAAATAGAGACTTAACTGTAAGTGACCCAGGAGATTAATGATGATCTGCCTATTCTGCTTGTCCTCTTCAATCCTCCCAGAAGCCCCTGGCACTTTAGTGTGTTAATATTTACCAAATGGAAAAAAATAACGGTCTCTTAAGGCAACTGTACAGTTGGAAATACAAATTATTTTGGATCTTATTATAATTGGGTCAGTAGACTAAGTTTGCAAGTACAGTGGAACAGAGCTATGGAGTTTATATTTGTTACGAAAAAGTTGTATTTCTTGGCATTTTGAGAAAGTTATTCAGAATATTCGGTTCTCTTAACTTTGCTGAGGAAATGGACCTAACTTTCAGGATGTCATCTGTAAGAAATGTTGAAACTCTGCTGAGTTCTGCCTGTGCAGTGGCTTTTTTCAAAGTAAGCGCTGCACCTATTAGTCATCCAACTACCAGTAAAAAGCAGATTAACATGACATTAGGAATACAAAGCTGGCTAGCAATAATAAAACTGAAGACGATGAAATGCATATCCATCAATTCCTCAGTAATACTGTTGTGAATAATAATGACAACAATGAACAAACTATTTCAGAGAGAATGTTTCCTAACAAGGTTCTGTCAGTGGATATTAAGAGTTCACTAAGGAGTTTTTCTAGTTCCAGTTCTAAGGAATCTGTCATTCATCTGTGGCTGGTCTACGCTACATCCTAGCCCACAAAATATGCAAAGAACTTCACCCTGGATGGAAGAATCAACCAATCAATAAATAAATATGCTAATTTTGATACTGCAAGCTCAGTCTGAGACCTACTAAAATGACCAGAATTTTAATACACACTCTTGCAGCTTGAAGGTACTCAGTTAATACCAATAGCGATACATTTTAACCCATGCTGTTGTAAAGTCAGCTAGGATTTCCAGCTGCAGAAAAATTGATGGCATCTTTAAGGAAATTAAAAACTTCAAAAAATTGTTAAGGGATACCTGAAAAGGCTTTTTAAACTACATGAAAGCCTTTTCTCTGAGATATAAATTATTCCCTTGTCGAGTTTTAAAATCTGGATGGAATGGGGCAAATCCTAAGAAAAGTTCTGACTGATGAGTAACATTCAGATCTTCCCCCCTCACTTTTCAAAACTACAGAAGCTCACAATACCTTTTATTCTCCCATTTCTTAATTGCATTTCAGTATTGCAAACAAAGAATGCCTTTTCTCATACACTCTTGTTTCATTAAGTAAATGCAAAGTAGTTACTTTGTTTCCACAGAATTAACACATTTCTCATGGCATTTTATTTAGCCAGCTTAACACTCTGRTATAAATAAACAAATACATAGATACACACATAAACAGGAAAAAAATGTAAGAAATTGATCTTTTTTGCTATCTCACACCATGGAAGCAGAGTGGAGCTTATTGTTATCTACACCACTGACTTCTTTCTGGTGCTCATTACATTTGAAGCACTTTTTTTCCCCAGTTTTTCCTCAGTATTCCAAGCTCATTTCAAACATCACTTCTCTCTGCAGATAAATTTGGAAAGTGCCCAGATTGAACAGCAGAGTGGGTGGACTAATACAACTGAAAATCATTGCCTGAACTGATCCTGGCATTTCAGTTTGCTTCATGATTAAATTCAGAATGAAGACCTTAAAAGCCAGGCAAGTTGTGGGGAGAAAAAAAAGTCTGGAGGAAAGTGTCCACAGTGTTAAAAGACTAGCCAGTGGAATATATCTATGAAGTCTGGGTCACATTCCAGGGTCTGGTCAACTTTTATATAGGCACAATGAACTTCTGAGCTCATTGTTGTATTTGTCTGAACCCAGAACTACTTCTTGCAAGGTACAGGACTAATGTTCATGTAGGACAATTTGCTGACATACGTATGTGTATTTGTAGGGGCACTAGGTATATGCTTCAAAGGACAAGTCCATTGTATTACAAATACATTACATATTGTCTTATAAAAGTAATTTCATTTTAAAACCAAGAACATTAATAATAAAAAACCACAGAGAAATCCGCAAACAAAAAACACAGCAATACTGGACGTAGGGAATCCCACTTCCAGTTGACTATTCTAATCCCTGTGCTACAGAGTTGGAGTCCTTCTGCTTTTTCTCTCTGCATACTGAATTTTGAATCATATTCAGTCCTGTAGGAAAAGAACTTAACTGAGAGTGTTGGGGAACAAGCAATAGCCTAAAGTAGGCGATACATTGGTTTTTAAAACACTCCTCAAGGAAACAGGTGATATAATTCCCCTCTCAGACTGTGGCCAGAACTGGGTCTTGAAATGCTCTGACCATGAGGTTATCATAGACAAGAGAAGGGCACCACTTACTTTGCCCTAAAGGGAAATGATTAGAGGCAGGCTTGCTTATCAGGAGGAAAGGCTTAGCTGCTTCATCTCAGAGGTCATATATCCTAAGGAACAAAATGTCTGCTCCATGCACTTATGGCACCTGAGGGGTGGTTGTTAAGACTTCTGTTTGTCCTGGGTTCGGGCTGGTTCCTGCTGAGCTTTCCAGTYGTACTGAGCATCCATGCTACACCTTTCTGTTTTATATAAAAAAGCTACCTGTTGCAGCCRGGTTCAGACTATCACTTCATGACCCAGCACTTGATGATTGGGTAGAGTAGAGCCTACGGTCTTGACTGAATCCAGCTCTGATGTCTTTCTGTTATAGGAAAGTTCCTGAACATAAGTGGCAAAACAATTCTTTTGACAACCAAGTCTCCAATTTTCTCACTGCACTCAAGGTAAGGGCTCCATGATTGCAAGGAGAGCCTAAACAGCCCATAGGGGGACTGGCGGTTATTATTATTGCTATTATTACTTCCCAGCTGTGTTCATCAACACACCTTATAAAACTCAACCCAACCTTCTGTCAACATTGTGCTGTAACTGCTCTGTTGGTTGTTATGGAACATTTTAATACCTTACTGCAGCCAGCCTGCCTTCCTCAAAGTGTTCAGCTGTGTTTCTTGGACTTATCTCTGTGCTTGACACTGTCACCTCCTCATCAGCATAAGGTGTGGTCATATTTCACATAAGATCCGGCACAATCTGTGAATCTTAGAGCAAGACTGGACTCCTGTTTTTGGACTCTGAGTACAGAAAAGCCCCACAGCTGGAGGGTGTTCATAGTTTCCAGTATATAAAGCCCTCATGTAAGAACTCTTCTTCTGCCTCTTCAAAGTTCAGTATTTTCTGGATCCTTCCATTTGATATCACATGATTTTCTGTGTCTGTAATTAGTGGATCAAGAAACAATGTAGACAATATTTCTGCCAAAAAATCTACAGATTCAGACAGAAGCAATCTGGTATAAACAACACCTAGCATTAGTCATTTCAGTCTCATTAGTTCCTTATAGCTTTATATAATGTACAGATGGGGATGACCTACAAAATTTGGATTAGACTGGATTTTAAAGTCTTCAGATTTTGGAAGACTGAATTCCAGTTTTTTCTTTAGCTCATGATGTCGATAGCCAACATTGAGAAATATAACTGTTCCAAGATTCAGTTTTAAAAGAAAAGATCTTTGGTCCTTATGATTATTTATCGTTGTTATTTTAAGCCATATTTGCTTCATTTGTTGCTCTCAGTTTACTGAAACCACATTCTTACAGACCTCTGCAGGAAAATACCGTTCATAAATAGTCATAGACAGATAGTAGTATAGTGAGGCTGTAAGGGGTAAAGGAAATAAACCAGTCATGACTACGGTGAAGTTTCTGTACCCTATAAAGTTTCTTTCGCTGTAAATCCAGAGAGATATTGTAACCTAAATCCCATCTATACACATGTAARTGAGTTAGAAGTTTGAATGAAACGTCTAGTTGGTTAACAGGCGTTTACACAAGAGCTTAATTTCTGGTCACAAAYACTGCTTATCCTGCAGAAACACTAATTTAACCCCTTAAAGTTTTTAAGGCACTGAAAAAAGAACGGTGTTTTTGGGACTTTCTGGGGTCAATTGAGTTTCAATTGAATTTTGTGACAGAAATACATCAGAAAATATCATGCTCAAATACACAAAATATACTCATGATATAAATCTCTCACACACACACACTGAAACCAGTATTTCATTAGTTTTGTGAAAGAAAGTATATTTCTAGATATTTTTCTGCTTTTAGCGTTATGTACAGTTTGCAGTTTTATATGGTGCTTAATTTGTTGCTCAATTACTGGGGATATTTTTTCTGATTTTCAGTTTTGTTAGCTCTTTTACAGTACTCAGAAGGTAGTAGGCATGTAGTAAAAATGTCTTGAAACAAATGACAGAAGAGATTTAGGAAAGCTCAATAAGAATTTGTTAACTCTCTAAGTGGTCAGGAGGAAAAAGCAGTTGTGTATGTCAATCTAGAAAGCCTTCTAAAATGCAGCTGGCATAATATTACATTGCTGGTAACAAATAGCAAAATCATCAGCCACAAATGGTCTCATGTAGATTAGATGGGAAACTTCCTTAAACATTACAAACTGCCAAAGGAACCTAAGGCAAAGTAATCATTTGCATTCCCAAAACTGGATGCCATCAAGACCTACCTCCAAGTCTGAGTCATTTCATCTTGAATATTCTGTAAGCCTCTTCAAAAACCTTTCAGGCAATTCTTAATCCCTCATGAAATATGTGCTACTTTCATGTCTGATCTGCGTTTCAGCAGGAACCATGTAGGCATCTTTATTTTCTTTTCTACCTTGAACCTTTCTTCCTCATTGTATTGAAGCTAGAAAAAAATAGGTACTAAATCTTTTTGTGCAATTTTGCTTTTTTTTCTTTAATTGCTTCTGTCTGTCCTCATATCCAAACTTATCCAAGTGGGTAATCACTGCTTTTGTATATGCCTCTAAATAGTTTATTATTTGTCTTCAAGTAAATTACAACATTTGTATTGCAATTTTTCATCATTTCTTTAATTAATAAAACAAGGCAATATCTTAAAAATCTAAGACAATTATCATTATATTTCCTATTGAAAAATAATGTGGTTTGTATTCTCAAATTTCTCAGTCCTGTAGGATGTGRCTCCTGTTACTATCAATAGTTTTATGGCAGGCCTAAGCCAGAAAAAAAAAACCCACCCCGTAATGCCTGCATTGGGCTTTCAGCTTAATTTTGATGTTAGGGTCTATTTATACTAATATATTCAATCTCAGAAATAAAGTCTAGATGTAGRGTGAAGTATGGACCTCTTCCCTTGAGAGAAAGTTTATCTGAGGGATGGAAAAAAAGGTGGATAAAGACTTTATGTCACACCTTTGATTCCATGATGAAGAAGTGGCGTCCTGGTTGCATTGTCTATTCAGCCAMATTTTGGCTTTATTCAGCTTTGTTCATCCTAGTCATACTGTAGGAGCCAGAAGTATCTGTTAAATTAATACTATAACTTCATTTTGGATAACTAAAGAAAAACACGACAAACTTATTTATTTTAAACTTTAAAAAAAAAAAGAACTCTGTGATGGTATGAGGTAAAACAGCATTGTTTATATGGAGAGGTCTTTCTAGTGATCAATTTCTAAGCAGAACAGTTTTAGGAATCTGTAAGATTCAGAAAGTCTCAAACTATCTAGGAAGACACTGGGATGAAAATTCGCTTGAGCATTGGGGACTGAATTTATCAGTAGTTCCATGCAGACTCTTCTACCTGACATACTTTCCCTTTTCTCCTTTTACACCCTTTACACACTGACCTAGTAGTCAGTGGCACAATTTGTCTTATTCTAAAGTAGGTCTATGAAATAAGTCAGATGAATCATGTTCTAAAAGAAGTCTGTTTATAAGAAAAGCCTTAAGACTTATGTGGTCAGCTGCAGATACGTATGTACATTGCTGATGCCTACAGGTCTACTCAGGCTGTAAGGTTTTCTGTCAGTGGATCTCTCCTTCCCRCTTATCTCCATGAAGTTGTCCTGTGGTTTGTGCTAGATGAAGACAAACAATACAATTATTATTCTTTTCATGAGGAATGGCATCTCTCTCACTGGACTTTTTTATCACTTTAGTGATTTGTGGAAGATCCTCTGGTCCTTCATGGCATTAATTTACACCGTGAAAGTATTCACAGTTCTTTTCAAACAGGTCAGACATACGATATCTGTTTGCAGCATCATGACGTTTTCTTTATGACATCACACAATAAAACAATTATTTTCAAATACTAAGATCTTTGTTTTGATTCATTTAAATCTCCAGCATTTGTCTTGGTTTTCATAGGGCAGGTGGTAATAGGAGATGAGGAAGTTGATGTATTTTTCAGACCAAAAGAATATTGTTAAAAAAAGTGGATATAGACTAAATTTTCAGTCTGTTGATCTTAGCAGTAGATTAAGAAATAAAATTGTTATGAAATTCTACTGGCCTAGTTTTTTGTGACAGGGAAACAGGGAATTAAAGGAGGTTTTATATAGCCATAAATGTTCTGCACATAAAATATGTAAAAAAGTACATTTAAAATGTTACTAAGGCTGAAAAAGCAAGGCTCAGAATTAGGATACACCACAGTGAAGGTTGCCTGCAGAATCTGTCTCTTCTATTCATGAACCAAATCATTAACTATCTGATCRTATACTTCTGTTTTTGATACTGTCCCTGCCTTATTCAACTCATAYGAAGAAAGGTGTTTTATTACGTGTTGCATCATGTCATTCCCCATACACTGGAAACTATTAAAACCTGCACTGAAGAGGTAATTATTCACTTCCTTCTTGTACTCTGATGCAATGTGCCTCACTATAGCATTTGACCATTCTTCATTTTCACAATGGACCTCAAAAGTAAAGGAGCAGCATTATGCTAATTTTAAAGATGGGGCATAAAAAAGTTAAGGACAAGAACAGCTGACTGAGTTACTACATGAGAACACATGGCCACAAAGGGATTCCGCTCACAGGTTAAGACACCAAACTGTAAGTTTCTAAAGATAAGTGTATTGAAGGTCTCACTATAGTCAATGGAGATTTGTTTAATACAGTTGGTGGAATGCGGAGAGCTAGCTACCTCACTTTAAAGTAGATATCCAGAATTCAGCTTAGTTGCCTAACCATAGAKAGTTGATGCCACCTAAAGTCCCTTATCCCATCAGCTCTCCAGCAGTTCCTTCAAATATCCTGGAGGATCTGAGTCACAGGTGTAGGTCCTGAGGGACTCGGCTAGAACAAGGAATTTCACATGGCAATCAATGCCTGGGTGTAGGCAAGCTGAACAAGCTAAGTCATGTCTACCGTTGGTCAACTGGATCATTCTCTAAACTCTGCTGTTGGGCAAATCCTCTTCAATTGTAAGGGGAGCTTTAACACCCAGCTCATGCAGCCAGCTAAAGGTAGCTGTCTTATTCAATGAGATGCTGAATCCTGCCCTGTGTGTTATCTAAAAACCATGTTAAATGATTGTGTGTATGGCAAATGTACTGTTAATGAATTGTCAGCCAGAATTCCATTAAAAGGTGTAATTTGATTGTATTCTCAGGCCCACAGACTGAAGTCTTCCCAGTTCTTCAATGTGAATGCCCATCACTGACCTGGCTTTGTGCACCAGTCTGGTCAAGTTACTTAGCAGTGCGTGGTATTGTGTAAGCACACAGCATCCCTCACTTCAGTTGTGCTTGTGAGCATATGCATCTCAGGCCCTGAACCTCATGCTGGATACACACAAAAAGAGTAACATCTAATATCTTATCTCATCYCTTATTCCAAAGTCCAGGTTCATCACCAGATTTGCCTTATCCTGAGCACTGAATAAGCAGTTTCTGAGTTAACATTGGCTGTGATCATGTAATTAAAGACTGAGCCATGCCTAGAGTGTTTAGAAGTGATGTACTACCTCCCGGTGTAACTTTCCATGTCTTCCCATGCAGCATCTATTAGAAGCTTATCAGAGTAGCAACACACCACTTTTCTAGATCATCAAGGTAGCCTTTTTATTTTTCCTGTTCTTGGTATCCTGGAAGTCAAAGCCTAGTCAGCAGTGAGAACAGAATTATACTACAGAATACAGTGAAACAGAGGGTGCTTGTCCAGGTGGGTGACGCTAAGCCAGCAGCCTGCAACACTTGTGCTAAGAACAATTATATTCTTTGGAGTGGGTGAGAGAATAAAAGTGTAGAGTTATTTTGGACAAGATAGTTTACCTGATAGTTCAGTGAAGGATTCTGCTACCTATACTGGAAGATTTGAACATTATTTTATGATCTCAATATTATGTAAAAGATGGCTGTTTTGCTGAGTGTAGTGGTCACCAAAACTATACCCTGTAGCACAGCCTTACAGATGCTATTAAAGCAAAAGRCAAAACTTTTGCAGAGGCTGTGGAAATTCTGCAAAAATTACCTATCCCCAAAGCCACTTGTGATTGCAAAGCATTTCTGCTTTTATAGATAGAATCAAGAAAATGAAACATTTGCTGAATATGTGACTGGATTAAAGCAATTAAATGAGCATTGCCAGTTTGGAGGGAGTTTAAACGATGCATTAAGAGAATGGTTAGTGTTATGCAAAATAACGCAATCCAAAGGCAGTCTTTGATGGAAGCAGAATTGACCCCAAAATGTGCAGTAGATGTTGCAATTTCAAAGGTGCCAGAGAGTTACAACACTTCATGAAGCTTATACAACAAATAAATTAGATAGTCTCAGAAAGCACAGCACAGAGAACTGAAAGATTAGGTGCCTCCAGTGAGAAAAACAATCTCCTGATACTAATCATTGGCGGTTCAAGGACAAGTTCTGAAGGAACTGCAAATAACAGATACCTTCAGAAAATGTCTAGGTCAGTGCAAAAAGTAAAACTACCATCTCATAAGGGCAATTATAAAGAATATCTGGTTCACCATCTTGCAAATAACCACTATGAGGCTGCAGAGGATACTGCAAAACCAGAGAGGAATAATGTTTAAAATGGAGCCTGAGAAGGGTTCTCGTTTCTGTCCTTTAACAGCAGAATTGTCAAGGCCTTGTTTAGGATAGTAGAATACAAAAAAACCTTAGTACTTCTAAGAATGTGTACAGAGGAAATTCTTAGTCTTCTGGGTGTTATTCTGCAGGGGTAAGTGATAACTGTAAACAGCATATGCTAATCCTCTGTGTTGTAATACAGCGGTCATGCATTCCTCAATAAAGAATGTCTGAAAGAAATTCAGCTGGACTGGCCAAGTGCAGGCTCCAAAAGTGTGCAGGCTCCAAAAATAATTATGAACTGTTGCCCAAAGCAAAAATTAACTGAACTTTTGAGCCGCTGATATCTTTCTGAGATGGCACCCCGAAGGTTAAAACATATGAATGCAAAATATTGTAATTGCTCTTTCTTCAAGCACAATCTTTGCTATGCTTGTCCAGTACCTTTGTTTGCACAACAGCCAAATATAGAAGGAAAACCTCACCACTTTCACAGCCCTGATAGCCTTTTACCCAAGGTTAACTGAAGTAAAGGGAACCTGCAACAGTAGCAGTAATGAAAAACAAAAAGGCTGTCAGGATATGTGGTGATTCGCATTCTGTCAATTGAGGAATGCATGGTGTGCTTTGCCAGACTAGAAGACACTTGTCTCGTTAGTAATTAGTAAGCATTTCCGAAGGATGATACTGATTGAAGCCTATTGGCAAATGGGTACTGGAGATAGTGACAAGCAGTACCTTACAGCTTTTTCAGCCTAATCGGTTAATGTTTAGAATGGCATATCTGCTTGCCCTTTAGCATAAACAATGGCTGTTGGTTTTCATGACATATCTGTTGCTCAGTATTATTTGGACAGTATATACACATGGGGGAGGTAGTGCTGAACACCTTGAATGTGTGTAAGATGGAGTACAGTTTAATGCAAATGATGAAAATTGTAAATGCGTCAACAAATCAACTTTATTTGATGGTTGCACCATAAAAATACCTGGTTTGCCTGCTTTAGAAAAAATTAAATATATAAAATAATTTAAACTCTCTTTAAGGAATCGTGGTTCTTAAAACCTCTGATTTTGTGATTTCATAGCATGGTTACTCTGCAGCATTGTTTTTGCATTAAATAATGTTGGTTACCCATACTTATGTCACACAGTAAACAAAATGGTGTTAGTCAGTGGATGCTTTTGATGAAGCCTAGGTATTCAATTTTCAAAAAGGTTAACTTATCACTTCACCCCATGGAATAGTTTCAGCAGTTTCACAGCTGAAAGTCCCAATGCCTTTGCACCTACATCTCTGATCTCTATATAATCTCTATATTATCTCTATACATCTTATTTTAATCTTCATAGTGCTTAGGTAAAGAAGCTTAGAGTTGAATTATCCATAAAGCCAGGATAGCTGGCGGAGCCAGCTGATGACCACTGGAGGAAAAGAAGGGCAAAAATTCTTGTCTGTTGTGCCTTCTTTTATTTTTATTTTTCTCTCTGGATACAAAATAAGAGAAAGTAAATAGCTACCTGGCATATATCAGACTTGGCTTCCTACTGGTTCTTTCACTTCCTGGTAGGTCTGCACCTACTAGAAAAGCAAAGTGTATTGCAGATATGTGGAATGAATTATTCCAGTTCCAATTGTTACATTTTGGTGACATTATCATGGACCAAAAATAAGATTTCATAGAGAAAACTGTCAATTGTCCTTACTAATTGGTGATGCTGCCAACTCAGCGTGTCATCTATATTTTCACTGATATTCACAGGACTATTTTAAAGAAATGTTTGTCTAAGTAAATTTAATTAAAACTCAGCCTTAAGTGTTCAAAAGTCACAAGTCAGGTTCCAACAGACTCTTTAAAGTGATACCTCTAGGGTTCTTTTAGTTTGTCTACCAGCACTGGTAACATTACTGTTTACATGATTGGTTCTTCTCTACAATAAATAAATAAATAATAATAATGAAATTGAATGAGTTAGGGCTATAGGAAGTACTATACTACAGGACATTTTGAGAAACTACCTATCCTTCAACACTGTCAGCATCACCATCTAGACTGTAATAGGAAGTATGCCAATATTCTATCACAGGTTTCATCTATGAGTGCCAATGATATTACCCAAATAATTAGGTGACAATAATGTCACATTATTATGAAATCAGTGCTGCTTCTCTTTTTTTTTTTTTTTTGTCATCCTCTGTAACCAGTCTTAGAGCTGCTCTTCAATACTTGGCTTTACTCTCTGTGTACAATCCAATCTCTTTCTTCAACAGGTGTCRTTCAGACCTTCCCTGATAAAACAGTGAGCTGTCATGCATGTGGATCTCCAGATGTGTGTGCATGTGACAGGGCAGGGATAAAGAATCTTGGAAAGGAGATAGATGATGAAGAGAGAAGTCATGTATCACAGCGTAATGCAAAATTTCACAGCACAGCTTCCGTTACAGGTTGAAATCCCCTATTCATGATCCATCAAGGGAAAAGATTTCAGTGAGATTGTCTGAGAAAACATGAAGTGTTTAGAGAAAGAAGAAAAGGATCCCTGCCATCACTACCAGCACTCCAAAATCTCTCCTTACCCAAAAGGCTGAATTTCATCTCGATGTATGGCAGTATCATGGCACACTTTTTGCTATCAGTGAAAAAGAAGGGATGAAACAGTATTGCATTTTGTAACCCCAAACCAGGAGGAAATGCTGGTTTTGACAGACTCTRTTAGGTCTCTTTCCATCTGTACCTCTCACATATTTAAAAAAAATCTGCAAGGGAGCAGGACATGAAAGCTAAACCTGGCCTATGCAAAAACAATCTTATATGTGGGKTTTTTTTCACCTATGTATTAAACATTATCCAGATAAGGAATTATGTGGATGGAAATAGGGAGATAAAGTTCACTAGAAAATTAAAGAAATCAAATAATAAGGAATTTTCCAGTATGGCCTGAAATTGGGAGAATTTCTCTTTATTACACCATGAGCACTGAAGCCATGTTCCAATAATAAAAGAGGACAAACACAAGTGATGCAGGCAGAATCACAGTTTTATTGATTCAATAGAAATGGTTGATATCTTCTTGACAGGAAGACATTGCTGTTTAATTATCCCACCAAAAATCCCTCCTACTTGTGATGGATCTGATATTTTCAGCTATTTTTACAGGACTGGTTCTGTGTTCTGACGGATTCTGTTCATCAGTTTGAAATATTTTAGTCCCTGCATCTTTTTTTGACCATAGGAAGCACCTTACCTACATTACTTAAGTGTCTCATAACTGTCCTTTGACATGCTTCAGTAATGATTATCAGATAAATTAAGTAAGGTATACAAGGCAGTTGTATGTAATATACTGCTAAGAAACCAGTTACTAATAAAAGAATGACAATGATTTCCAGAGACATATCCTACAGGCATAATAGCTCTACATTCCACAGATATTGGGGTTTATCTCAAACCTCCTAAATCAATGGAAAGAATTTACTCCCAAAGGCTTTGAATCAGGACCTGTAGGGAATACCAATAATTTTAGACGCTGTCTTTTGTTATTTAAGGCTCTGAAAGAACATGGATGAAAATAAGCAGTGCACCAGGACTGTTTTGCTGGCTGGAAGGGAACTATCGCTGAATGCATATGTGACATCTCGGGCCAGGATTCTGGAGGCAGGATTTCATAATGTCAGGGTGCCACAGATGTTTGAATCAGCAGCCCCTTCAGTGAGACAAACTTTATTATTGTGATGATATACCGTGATATTACTGAACAACCACGGTCAGGAAGCAGTATATCTCACTGCACTAGGTGTTGTACAAACACAGAGCAAATAGAATTTCCTTCCCTGATAATGCTTAAAATTTTGGAAGATCAAATGGGACAACAATTGGGCATAGGGGAAAACAAGGAAATACAGTGAATGTATTGCCCACTTGATAATATCAGTCATATCCCTAGCCTGACTAAAGGCAAATTTTCTGGCATTATAGAATCATAGAATCATAGAATCATTTAAGTTGGAAAAGACCTTTAAGATCATGGAGTCCAACTGTAAACCTAGCACTGCCAAGTCCKCCACTAAACCATGTCCCTAAGCACCACATCTACACGTCTTTTAAATACCTCCAGAGATGGGGACTAAGAACAATTTCTAGGAAAGGATTAGAAGGATAGTAGTGAAATGGCTTTCCAGATGATATCAAAGAGTTTTTTAGCACTATGAATGGCAACATCAGCAAAGCCTGAAGGTGATTTCTTGCAATCTAACAAGCTGGTAAGTGAGGCTAGCACCTCCTCTTACAAATTAGGGACAGTAAGTGAACCTAACCCTAATGAATATGGCAGTTTAAAAATGCTGGATTATTCACAGTAATTTTGAAGCTCAAAGAAGCAGTCATTAACACTTATGTTCTTACACTGCAGTTATGTCTATTTTTGAGAAGTCTGAATTAAAAACTTAGTGGTTCTACATGCAGAGCTGATTAAATTCAAACCCATACATTAATATTCCAGAAGATGGACACACAGCAATACCATGGAAAATAGGATTATTTCACACAGAGCTAGCCATGAATAAAAAGCCCTTCCAAGTACAATATGAGCAGGCATGCTGTTAGGATGCCAGTTGGCTTCATCATATGGAGATATTGCTGCCTTTAGTGTCTGTTTCTCTACAGACTGACACAATAAACCGAGGCTCCAAAAAGCTAAGGGCTTCTTAACTGCTCATTGACACAAAATAGTGGTCTCCAAGTACTCTTTCAGATGTCATTTCACTCTATCATGTCAGTGATCCATGGATAATAAGAGTGCCTCATGTAAATCACTGGGGGGTGTTCTGCTAGCTTGTTAGGTTTTCATATAAATTTAATAACAGATTTATTTTATTTCCCTTTTGAGAAATTAAAATTGCTTGAAATGCTTTAGATATAGCCACAAAAGTGAAATGGTCTCCTGTGTTTCACAATGATGTGTGCATCCCTACTGTTCTGTTCTCCAGCCCCTTTCCCTCTGATTGCCCTCTTTAGTTCAGAAGAGAGCAAGTTTCACSCCTATTTTACCCTCCACTGGCATACTGCAGCTCAGCTCACAGGGTTCTTGTTCATTCTGCCAGTATCTTCAGTCCTTTCTTCATCTACTCCTGGCTGACTCTGACCAGCAGTTCTGGTCAAGGGGTCCAATAATCAGGGCTAAGTCCCCTGCGGGCAGGAGAGTTTTACCACWGCTTTGCTGGCTACAAGCCCTGTTTGCAACCCTTGCTTTCATGAGAGTCTTTCCACTTGCAGGACTTCTCACTGGAGCACCCTTCTTGACACTCAGCAGTGATGTGAACACGTTTAATTACACACTGTTGCTCACGGCCTTTGAGATATCCTTCATCTGCCATAATATGTTATTTATTCCTGTAGTTTCATGTGGAGGGCGTGTTGGTGCAAGCTCTATTATGTCCAATACAAAAAATCAYTGTTATTTTTCTTCTAGTAATATTGGGAATTGAATGCCAATATAAAGATCAGGTAGGAATACTTGGTGTATACCAGAAAGAACACGTCAAGTCCTTCAATTTGAGCAATTACCTGTACTAAACTTTTTTATTGCACATATAGAAAGATACCTGTTCCATTTCATATCCATTCAATCCAGTTCATTACCATTGAAAGTTCTGTATCTTCTGTAAGGACTTTTTTTCAGGGTCTTCAGCTGACTTTTTGAAACATTTGATTTTGGATCAGCTGCCTTTTTGGAGAAAACCTCCTCTATCACCCCCATAGCAAATAAAAGCTGCACCTGCCCCTGACATACCGGATTTAATTAGGTAAAATCAGCTGACTGCCAGCTGTTTTGCCAGCACTGCAGAAATTTGGATGTTTCAAAAAAGCTTTAATGATTCTTTGTTCTGTAAATTGCTGAATGATACTTTTATGGAAGTTATAAAAAATACACAGAGTTTGAATGTAAATGGACATTTTCATTCCTGAACAATTCAGATGACTATTTTTTGAAAATCAATGACAATAAGAGTTTAAATTTTAAGAAATTGTATGATCAAGCAGATTATATTTTTAGTTTTAACTTAATTTAATTGGAAATAATTGACATTGGAGGTATCTAAGACAATTTTTAAAAAATTAACTTATTTCCAGATTTCATTTCTAGGGAAAAGATTTCTCTTTCACAGAACTATCAGTATGTATAACTATATTATACCCTTGCTAGGAACAGTCATAATAATACAAGATATGTCTCTTTATAGGTTAAAAGGCTGTTGCGACCTGATGACTCGCATGATCGGAACAATCAACTCAGAGAGTTTGTGAGGTTTGATATTGCTACTAGGAAAATTAATTTCCTTTATGTTGGTTTCTGTGTGTGTACTCAGATTCATCTGGTAAGAGCACTTCTCAATGTTGACATCATTCCACTGTATAAATTACCATGACACTGTGATAAGCTGCTGGATTCTCTGGGAATCTTATTGGGTGTGTAGCATGAAATCCATCTCTGGATGGAAATGTTGACTGATGACTGGTGTCCAGTGTAAGCCTGATGTTTATGATTCTCCGACAGGCACCCATGAGAGGTAAATGCAATCAGAAGGAATTCATTCTATCCTAAACCATGTCTATAATTTTGTAAGTTAGTGACTCTGAAGGTGTTTATCTCTTAGTGTGTTATAGCCTAGATCAGTAGTTAAGCCTGTCTAAATTTTAGTCAGCTGCAGTTAGATGAGATGAAACCCATATTAAATTACTTTTTTTTTTTTTAATTTACTCTAAACCAAGATCTCTCAGGTGGTTTCTGAACTTTTAGTTATGGCTTTTTCAGCTCAAAATCAATGCTTTCTAAAACCACAGTGTGTTTCTTTGCATATCATTGCGTTTTTCTTTTTCTTCTTTTCTTCATTTTTTCCTTTTGCTTCCTCAGAACACCTATAAATATCTGTTACTGGAGCTATCAGAGCTAATGAAATTCAGGAGCTTGCTCCCAAATTGCATAGTCTGATCTTATTTAATCCAAAGACTCAGATATGCTTTCTACTTTTATTTTGCCCTTTCCCTTACATCAGGGAGACGGGAGCTGCGGTTTCCTAGGCAGGTTCTTCAGGAACAATATAACAATAAAGAAACAGACACACAATTGTGTCCATAGTGAAATCTAATGTATCACCTGACTCTCATCTTTATTACCTTCTGTTGAAGAGAGTCACAGCCATACCTATTAACATACTCATGGTTCCAGCTAAATATTTCAGTCAACTATTGATGGTGCTCCATTCCTTTATCATGGCTTTTTAAACACAATCTGCCCACAGCGGGTTTTATTTGGTGGTATGTTTAGTGCCCTACCTTCAGTAGTTTTTTCTCTAAAATTAGCAAAATATAATCGATATTTTGAAAAATACATGGAAGCATTAATTCCATGTGAATTCATGTGAGTTTGGTAAAATGTGAGTTTAGGGGAAAATAAAGTCAGAGGTCTTCACCAAATAACCTTACTCGCTCTTACGTTTATGCATCATTCATTTGTTGTGCATCATTCTAATGAGTAATCTCTCTGTGTGTAGGTGTGTAGTGCAGTAGTATTTTAAAAGAAAAATAGGCAAAGATAAAACTGACAGCACCTTGTTTTATTCCYTTCTCCTTGTGTTTCATCAGATCATTGTCTGGTTTATATCTATGATATTTCTCTGGCTGGAGAAGAACTATGGAAATGCTAGATTAGGGTCTGCCTCCATAGTTTCACAATCTGATCTCAGCAAAGTTGCCTCATAAATGTAAAAACACTCATGATTAGAAAATCCTTTTGTTCCACATGTTAGACATCTAGTTTATGGACAAAATTAAAAAGTTAATGAGAAAAATACTTTTCAACTTGGTTCAGTCACATGTAGTCAATTGTTGTCTGACATTCTAAGCTTGTCAGAAAAAGGTGAGGAGGCTGTGTTTTAATGAAGGATTAAATTGATTTTTAAGTTCTTAGCTAGTTCAAGACTTCCCTGTTATCCACCAAAACATAGTTAATCCTACAATGGAGCTGAATGAGCTTTTAAGGGCTGACAGAAATATCCTGGGGTGGCTGCATGCTATTTTTGTTGGAACCTTATAAGGGAACTGGAACCAACAGTTTGTCAAATATGTAACTGCATGATGAAGAGAGGGTGAGAGTTTCAATGCTGCTTTCTTTCCAGATTAAATGGTCACTAGTAAAACATTGGCTTTTTTCCCCTTTAAATTTAATAATGCCATTGCTTTAGTGGTCATCAATCCTTTTGAGACACTGACTCCAGACCAAACTCCTTGGGGATAATCCCAGCTGTCAGATGTAAATCACAACAATTACCATCACTCCGTGTTCAAATGGAGATCATGCTGAGGGTGTGCTAATTCCAAGGGAGAGTTAGAGCTGGGTTGTTGCAACAGTGGTAAATGCCACAGATGCAAAAGTTCTTATGCCTTATGTTTTCTCCTCCTTTTCTTAAACTAAAACCTTGAATTCAAGTTTTCTTTCAAAAGCATAATAAGCAATAAACTCTAAATAGGGAAATTGATTTTCAGCTGTCATGAAATACAAAATCACAGTTCTTTCTACAGAAAAAAGATTTATTGAGAAAAATAATTTGCATATAGATATACCCTGAGCTTGAGAACCACAGAATCAGAGTCACAGAACCACTGAGGACGGAAGGTGCCTCTGGAGAGCGTCTAGTCCAACCCCCTGCTCAGAGCATGGTCAACCACAGCAGCCTTTTGGTTTTTGGGTGKTTTTTTTTTTTGGTTTTCACAGCTTTTTATTTCTCCTGTACACTCAGGACCACTGACAGTCTGAAATGTGCTGACTTACAGGCAGTCTAGGTAGCTGGAAAACATTACTACAAGAATATCTCTTTACAACAAAAGTCCCCTATTTTTGCCTTTTTCTGTCTGCACACACTGGAAACTTAGGAAAGTTTTTTTTCTCTAAAGAGCAATGTCTTGCATATATTACAAGCATGTTAGCTGTAAATAGTATTTGATACTATCAAGTTTTCTCTTTTGCTAGTGTGTGAGGTGGTATAATGTTATCAGGATGTTTATAAAAATTATTGTTGATGTAGCTACAAAGAAGAAAAGTACACTATTAAATTTTGTGTAGCTACATAGCTGTTCAGGAAAATAAACCAGACTTACCTGGAATACAAATAACTTATTGAATCAAAGAATCATGGAATCATAGAATCGTTTAGGTTGGAAAAGACCTTTAAGATCATCAAGTCCAACCGCTAACCTAGCACTGCCAAGTCCACCACTAAACCATGTCCCTAAGCACCCCATCTACACGTCTTTTAAATACCTCCAGGGATGGTGGCTCAACCACTTCCCTGRGCAATCTGTTCCAGGCTATTTAATTGTAGAATGAAATATTTAACTGTATTGAAGAATCTCTATACAGGAAAAAATCCCGCAGACTCTGGGAAAGACAATTACTTGGTAAATCTCTTAAATCCAAAAAAGCATAAATGCCATAAAACATAATTCTTTCAGATCAGATAATCTATTGTCCTGCCAAAAACCCAAAACATAAACCAGACGAGAACTGGGAGCTGTCCCCTTGACAGGCTTACGAGCAGTGTAAAGCTCTGAAAACACTTTGCAGCCATGTGAGAGGCGGACACAGCCTTTCAGTTCCACACATGAACACTAGTCTAACCCAATATACGATTATTGACTTCTGGTACCAAAACATCTCACTCATTTTCATGCATGGATCAAAAACTCATAGAGAGGTTTGTGAGCATTTACTTCCGTCTACACGGTGAGAAGGAGATGGTCATTACAGCAAGCTGAAGCAGCTCTTATTTGTCTACTGATGTAGGCGTTTACAGTGTGACGGTGCCCGTGTCAATCAGACTTTATAAGACATGGGCTTGGGAGGAAGTACACATGCGTATGCTAAAATGTTTCCAAGTTTTTGTTTTACAGACAGGCAGAGGGAAGGTGCAGTTATCTGCATATGAATGTGCAGCCACACAGACAGAAGTAGTTGCCAAGAATGCGGTGTGAAAAGATACCCCAAGTCACACTTCAAATTTACAAGAGAGACTTTTTGGGTTTGGCCAGGGAAATTCAACTTGCTTTCAGAACTAGACACCTCCACTGATAAGAGGGCGAAGGCAGCAGCTGTCCGGGGTGTAACAGTAAGTGGCAGAAGGAGAGATGGCAGCAAATCCCTACCTGCTCACTGGGTGAGGTCCATACCCCTGGCAGAACTCAGCTAAGAAATTCCTGAACTGATGGAGTGCTCTTGCATTGTGCCTGAGCTGCTTCAAAATGCTGACCATCGCTCCCTGTTACTGGCGAAATTTGCTCAGACAGGCCAGGGACTCTTTGGAAATATAGTAGTCTCTTTTCTGAAAGAATAACATAGTGCTTATCAACAACTGTATTTCAGCAGTGATGATGTTGCTGATAACTCTTTTTGCTGACTGATGCCCAAAATTTGTATAGAACATTTATTCTCAGGAACCCAAACCTTTAGCTGATGTGGATCAGTACAGCTATTTTGAAGTTGGTAGAGCTAGGCCAAACTAGGCAGCAGAAAATGGTAACAAAAAACAATAATAAAATGTGAATATAGATAAAATTTAACATTATTATTACTATTATTATTATATAGATAAAATTTAGCATTATTATAATTATTATTGTTATTATTTAGATAGAAAATCGGTCAGAGTGGGGCAATAGTTTGTGTTTCTTTAAATTAAAAAAGTCTTGCAATAAGACTCAAGGATTCCAGAGGTCTTATTTTCACTTGTTTCAATATTTTATATTGCCTTCTAATTTTAATTTATGAAGGTATTACTAATCTCACAGACTACAGAATGGTATATGGGCTGGAAAATTAGGATTGGAAAAGATATGCAAGTTTTTGTTTTCCATAGATATAAAATTCCATAGGTAAATAGAATTATTTTGGATATATAACCATTTTTTTCAAAGTTTGTTACTCAGTCAATGGTATTATAGAAAATTAGGTTGGTTAGTAATCTGTGCCATAGAAATTGGGTATTGTTAGTTGTTGATCTTTTTCTGAATCTAAAGACTTAAATGCAAAAAAAAGTGAAAAGTAGGATATTTTCTCTCTAATATGCTATAACTTCATTTATAAATGGTTATTTAATTTTCATCTCTTAATTTTAAACAGTAYTTTATATTGTGGCTTTTTTGATGTATGTGAACCAGACAACTGATCATTGTTTAAAAAAAAAAATTGTGGAAAAATGTTATGAAAATAAATTACTTGATGTTCAAAAGATATTTTTCTCCCTAATATTTTATCACATATTTTGCAAAGCAAAACATACTCTTTTATTATAAACGTCATTCTGCCAGCATACTGGTGCAAAGTACAGTTGAAATGCTTAGGAAATCCAAGCCTTCAGTAAAGAAACATTTAACACAGTTAGATACATTGATTTATGATAAGAACTTTTGGTTTCCTGTGACAGAATGTCTAGAACTTCTCCAAAAGTTTTACAGAAATGATTTTTTATTTCTTTATCAAAGGCTTGCCAGTGGAATGTGTCTGCCTTTGTAGTAGCATAATCCAAGTCTTTTACTTCAGGAAAATCCTTGTTTTCTTAATTCAATCAGTTTAAAGCAATATACTTAACTGATTGTTTTCCATCTTGTTTTACAGCAATCATATTGGTCTGGCACTGAATTAGGTACTAATGGTGTTTCTCAACATTAAAACTGTCACTTCAAAAAACAGGTTGATAACGGTATTTGTCTTTGTCCCGTGGGAATTATTAACGGAATGAGTTTGCTTGCAAGGATTCCCGCTCTGCAGATACAAATTCATTTCTAGTATGAAAAAGTGGTATCTTTAAAATGGAGGGAATATACAGTTAAAAACCACAGACATGCTTGATATCCAAGTGAATCCTCCATGAGGTAAGAGGTTAATCTCAGGAAGAAATATCTGGGGTTTTTTAATTTTATTTTTTTAATTAGAGACATTTTATCAAACTAAGAAAACTCTGCTTGATCTTACTTCTGATATCAGAAGTGAACTTGTGAAGGACTTGTCCTGCTAGGAGACTGAAAATTCATAACTCACTGTCTAAGCATTGATGCAGAGGTTGAGACTGAAATTAAAACTGTTCCTGAAGACAGATTGACATTCAGGGCCAAGTTTATACCATCTCTTACAATTGATGGGAAAATTTAACCGGATGGGCTCAGCTGGACAACTTGAAAAATTATTTCATATCCTGGGCTCAAATGATTAATAAATATTTGATTCTTTGCAATAAATCACAGGCTTATCAGGCAAAAATGAACAGCCATTGCTGTGATCTAACACTGCATCAATAAAGAATTTTATATATATATTGAAGAAAAAGTGAACACAAAAAATGTAAATGTTGGACATATCACTGAATCCTTGAAGTGATAGGATAGAGCCATCTCACTTGCCATACCCATGGGATGTATTTTAAAAATAATAATGTTACATATCCTGATTCTTCATGCAACATGATGCATGCCTTGTCCTAGTGTAGGACTTATAAAGATAATGGGGAAAAAAATCTTGATTATTCAGTACAAAATGCACATTCCCATAATCAGATTTTATCAGCTGCATGAAGTTCCATATTTATTTTTGTAACAGGAATTTCAGCTTCATGAGATTACAGGAACTTTTAAGAATATGGAGGCACATGGAGGCATTCATTTGTTCCATTACTTATGGTAGCTGCTTTTGATTCATGATTTGCTATGACTGCCTCTGACTCTGAATAAATGGGAAAATGATCATTTTAACATGTGAGGAACACGGGATTGAATTCAGAGCAGAGTCCAGTCCTGCTCTGCAAGGTCCTGTAAAGATTCCATTGATTTCATTAGGCTGAATAAAACAAATCTCCTTTACAAATATACTGTATTTATAGACATGAAGCCAACTTTATTATCATAAAACTACTGCTTTCTCCTCTATACAAGTCCTTTATAAGATATATTTCTATTGTAACATCTATAACAATAAAAATGCAGTCTTCTAGAACAAAAAGCATTTTTATCAAAAGGAGGAGGAACACAGCTCTGACTTAGGGAAAGACAGCAGCCCTTATGCAGCATGTTGCAACCTTGAGTAAAACACCCATCTGAACAACATCATGGGCAGTGAGTCAGAATTGCATTTTTGCTTCTTTGTCCTTGTTGCAGCAGACTAATAGACAAGCCCCACTCATGCACCCCAGGTTTTCTGGGGGTGGTTAGTGACCTGCTTGTGTTGTGCCCTGGTTTGTGCCACCCCTATATTTTGTGCCACATAGGACCTGCGGTAGACGACTGCACACTTTGTCCACGCTCTGAACCGGCCCTGAGCTGACTAATGCAAGGTCAAGCTGGAGACCCTCCCTGCGGCACGCAGGGTGTCTGCAGCTCTGCCCCGCAACCCAAGGGGAAACAGGCACTCTCTGTAACAGGGAGCAACCGCCACAGTCTCATGCTGACCTCTCCTCTCTTCCTGCTGGATGACTCCTTTTGCTCTTTGGCAGTCTATTGATCTTTTGCCAAATAACTCTCTCAGATTATAAATATAAAATACAATTTATTTTTTTTTTTGTAGATAACTATTCAGGTGAACTGTAAAACCATGTTACAGCATAGTCAATGGAATGAATGAACTCAAGAAAAGAAAACTTCAGGCAAAGTTATCAGTTTATGGTGTGTATACATATGCATATGTGTGCATTGTACCTCCAGAATAGCTTTGGTTTGTTCCCTGTCATCCTTGGTGTTTTGCTGACAGCTGATTACTCCATTTGTTTGGTTTGTTGATTTTTTTTTTTTAATTAAAAATGGCTACATCAGCTCTTGCCAGCCCAAATTAAGACTAAGAATTGTGGTGACAGGCTGCAGAAGACAGTAACACGTCCTGAAATGTAAGCCCTGTGTTTGGAATTTGAGTTTCGGTTGCAGTAAACCCTTCCAGATTCCTTGCCCCTTACGTAAGATGGTAAATCCTGTCATCTGTTTTGTGATAGCATCTACTTGTAAGGCTGGAATGAGCAGTGCAAACATTCCTGAAATCTCTCCTGTTTGTCATACCGCTGGGCTCACAAGCAATCACGACGACATACCTGGAAAAGGATACACTGCTTTTAATGTTTACAATATATCACTGCAGCAGCTAGAAACGGACTGCACCAGCTCAGCGGGAGAGAAAATAGGTTGGGGAAAGCTTTTTTTTCATTTTTAATAAGTCTCCAAGTTCTATAAACTTTGCTCTCTTTTTCTTTAAGTAAACTTGTCCCAACATCCCCATCGTACCGTGTTTTGAACTCTTTCTAAAGTTTTCCCTGCTACGGCACTTAAGATCATCTAGAAATTCTGATTTACGTATTTAAACTCCCTAGCTTCTCTGAAAAATGCTGATATGTAACAGATGAATATGAGAGCTTATGCATAAATACCCTGAAAGCATACAGATGTAAGTTAGTGCAGCAGTTCTGAGCAAGGCAGCTCATGTTAGTTAGCTTGCCTCAGTGGAAAGGAACTGACATTTTTTTTCTAGAAATGCTTGCCTTTCTGTTGAAATGAAAACAGCAACAACAACAAAACCCGTAAGCAAACAAAGAAAAACCCCCAGGAAAACAGAAAACCCCTGAAATGATTCAATTACAAATAGGCTGTTTTCACCTATATCACTATTTCTCAGCTTTCAGTTTTCAGATTTTCTTTCCAAGTTACAGCCTTGATGAAAGCAGAGGTTAGATCAAAGAAAATTTCAGATAAAAGCTTTCAGACAGTTTTGCTTGTGACCACCATGAAGCATTAAAAAAAAAAAGTATTATACAAATATAAAGCAGGTATAGCTTGTACAGGCTTGTTGCATCCATATCATGGGAGGGACATTAGTTGAGCTAACTGTCTACAATCACATCATATGACACAGAGCACATGCACTGAACTGGTATCCCGCTCTTAAACGTACACATATTCTGAGTATACATATGCCGACCTTCTCAGGCTGGGAATAATTCAGTTTAACTCTTACTGTTATGAAGTGAACAAGGGAAGATTATAGTTAAAATAATGAAAGAATGAAAAGTCACAGAATCCACTTACTACTGAAGATGAGTCAACGTTTAATTTTTTTTTTTTCTTATTTTTTTTCCCTCAGCATGCCTCCAGCTAAACAACAGCTCACCTGTGCTACTGGAGACACACCAGCACACTGCGAGCTGAGGTGGCTGATTGCTGGAGGGAAGTGGAGTGACGGATGGATGGATTCTTCAGCAACCTATGAATGAAGTAATAAAACTAAATGGCATTTCTGCTTATGAGATTTCTTTGATCCCCTAGCTGTCACCTTAATGGGACAATAATTTTCCTATTTTCTTGTAAACCATTACTACTATTTCATTTTGGACACTGTCAAAGACTAAAAAAGTAGTATGATATGTCATTTGAAAGTAAATAACCTTGCTATTTGCTGCAATCTTATTCAGTTTTTTGAATGATACCTATCTTCAGATCAAGGCTCAAGAGTCCACAGAGCTTCTCTGGAGAGTTATCCTGGCAAAGATAATGATGGAGGTATTTTCTCATCATTAATTGCAACAAAAGTCAGTTTTCTGGCTGTGCAGTGTAGCTTTCAGGGTTCAGTGAGGACATACATGGAGAAGTACATATAAGTGCCTGAACCAGAAAGCTGAGAMCATGTGGGCATCATGTCAGCTTTCAAAGCCAGCTCATACTGTCAACAAGTGCAAGCGATGAAGGTAACTCAGTGGACACCCCAGGCATCCAACACTTGTAGGTGTCATTCTGTCTATGTTTGAGCAAGAACTCCAATGTAGAACTGGATCCTGCATGCAACTTTTCAGGCCAGCTCTTCTATATACGCCCTCCAAATGATAGACCAGAGGCAGATTCCTACCGAATTTCCCAGTATTTGTCAGGTTTTTGATTGGGTGGTCATGATTCTAGGCCTGGAAAACTTAGAAAATCTTAGCAATCTTAAAAAATGCTTAACTTTCTCTGCGTAATGTGTGAGGGGCCAAATGCCTATCCTGTCTTCCTTAAACCCATTTGAATATGACTACTAGATTGTCTGCAACTGCTTTTCTCTGTTTCTTTCATTTGTACAGTAACATATAACAGCTTTGCAGGAAAAAAATAGAGAAAAGAAAAAATAAGGAGCCTTGGACAGTCTCAGTTTTCTGCATAAACACACTGCATTGGCCTGTGCGCAGTGGTGATGCAGTAAGAAAATTCATAGGATTCCACTGTTTGATGCTTTACTTCTTCATTGAGTGTTTTGATATTTTGCTGCTGTTAACCTATGTAGAGCATACAGGAATACTACTGATCTCTAGGATTGCTAAAGAGGGRCTTTTATTTCATTTTTATGGCACATAGATAAAATTGTCTATCTGATTTTCTGGCTGTGGGTTTTTTTGAAGTTTGATTCTGAGAGTGGATGGAAAGCATCGTAATTTGTATTGGTGTAAGCTAAGGACAGAATTTGTCCCCGAAGGGTTTATGAGGCTTGTTATGAAAACAGAAAGTATCTGAAGTGTAAATCCTTACAGCAGGAGAAAACAATATAAGCATGATATGTGATGACAGTTTTGTATCAATTATAAAACCATCCTGAGGTATACTTTAGCACTTGCTAGGTCATTTTTTTCCCTACTGCACTAATTAGGAAATATTTCAGCTGACTTTTTCAGTAGGCCATAAAAGAGGGTGAATAGGCAAAAAACAACCAGATGAAGCTACAACACGAGTGTATAGGAAAAGAGATTAAAATTGGTAAAGTGAYGAGAACAGAATCAAATCAGAGCTGAAATCATTGTACCCTTCGTTGTTATTGCTGTTACTATTTTTAAGTTTTTGACAAGACAGTTTCATACAAAAACCTTTTTTTTCAATTTTCCCTACTCACTTCAAGTTGTTTGTGTATTTTCCTCCCAATACTGGTAATTGATTGCAGGAAATGTTGAAGACTGACTTTAGGAAGGACAAAATTAAGCTATTTGTCACCATGCAGCTGGAAATAAAGGAAATACAGAAGACTACCCAAGATATATGGCAGAGTAAAAGTTGACAAGGCTGCCTTCCAGTATGTCTGTGGTAAAGAAACAGCAATAGGAAAAGTAACTCTCTGGGAGACAGCTGAGCTAAGAGACCCAGGAGCACAGATATCTCTCTCCCAACATGCYTTTACAGACATTTGGGATGCTCTTCCGTATGATCCGTAAAGGAAAGAAAAGCTAGATTAGAGTTATAAACGAAAACCAAATAGGACGCATTTGAGACAGAGAGATACACATTTTGCCAGAGAAGAAGGAGGATGGCCAAGGACATCTTCCAGGTACATGGAGGTAGCAGAGCTGATAGCCCAGCTGCAGGCAGCCCAGAGCACTGGGAATGATCCTGGTGCCCCTTCTTCAGTAGCCACTGACTCCTTCTCCAAGGTCATTAGTGTTTCTATGCAACTTCAGTCTCCCTGTCAGCCCCTTGTCTCTCAACCATTGTTTTCCTTCCTCATTCCTTCATTTATGCTCCCCCAAAAAAGAGTGGGTAAGAAGAGAATTTTATCCCTTCTAGTGTCAAAGGCAAACATGAAGCTGAGACTGTTAGAGGGACATGCAATGGTTAGAGAGTACATGGGAGATAGTACAACTTACTGTCCAACCTCAAACAGCTTTCAGGAGTGATTCCCTTCGGCCACACTCCTTTGCGGGCCCAGACCACTGCTGTGCTAGGAGAGAGTGCCTTTATGTCTGAAAATCCTGGCCACCCAGTGTTTTCAGTCCACGGACCATTCCACCTTGACTCTCTTGGGAGCTTTTTGCCTTCCTTTTAACGTGACTTCCATGTTAGGTGAAGGTATTCAAGCGTGTTTTTCCTCCTAGAAGCTGTAGATTCCTTCTAAGAAATGTCTTCTGTCTTCCTGGAGCTGGTGACTCCTCACCATGACGCAGCACATACTCAGCTCTGCTCCTAATGATGTCTGCTAAGCATACAGATAACAGATCTTGGCAGCAGGAAGATTCAAAGGAAAGGAGTCAACTCACTTGAGGATTTTAAAGYCCCTACAGTTTCTTATTCTTTTGAAATTGCTAAGAATGACCATGACCCTAACTTTTGTGACCATGAGTTATAATCCTTTAAAGATTGACATGAAACAACCAGGTTCAATGAAAATTATTTGGTGTTTGTATCAGCTTTGTGTTTTGAACTTCTGGGCCACAGCACCAGATTGACATATTTGTTGATCATTCAGGTTAGCTGAGTCTCTGCTACTATTTTGACAGGCTCTGTAAATAGAAATGTAAGAGTTGGACTGAGTGCAGTCGAGGTAAATTTAGTTTTCAGGTTATACCTCTGCAAAGGACTCCTAAACAATTAATTCCTCTGCCTTGCAAATGACATTTTCTTCACTTTAATTCATTCCCTGTTCCACTCTTTTTACTTCTGACTTCTTGTATTGATCAAGCTATTTCATTGGAAGTCCTCTTTTTAACCTTTCTTGTGTTAAAAGCTTTCCTTTCTTCTTGGATTACAGTATAATTCTGCTTTACTGAGATCTTACTTCGCTGCTGAACCTTGAATCAGAATTGCTTTCATGTTCTCATGTAATCCAGTCCACCAGGATGATTACCAAAATTTGTTCTGTTTTTGACCTAATTTTTACACACATTTTAATCACTTCCTATTCACTTTTTTAACGAGCAGTGGAGAGGTAGGTGCAGGCGCACACAATATATAATGGGCTTTGGTTTGATAAACTAACAGTTATCTTAACCTTGCTTTTACATATTGCCCTTTTATAAAATGCAGGCAAAAGAAAATGAGTGACAGACATGATCTGCATTGCCCAATGCACTACTCAGTAAGCCCATTTCCAAAAAAGTAAATATCAGATATGGGTGTTATTGAAGCACTCTGATATATAGAAAGAGATACATCACACATTTCTGTTGAAATTAAAAATATAGAGAAGATCTTCTGTCTGCATAAATTATGATAAATAAATATTTTTACAAGATCAAGAGAAAGCTCATATTTTTCCTATCTGTAGGACATTCTTCACATTCTACTCATGCATTTGGTGTATTTGGTGACCTTTTCTATAGTACATCCTCAGTTTTCAGGTTAGAATAGTAAAATGCTTGTTTTATATTTATATTTAATTAGTCTGTACTAAAGGAGATTGTTCTAACAAGGTTCATACGCTGATCTCAATAACATTGATAAAAATCTGGTATAGACCCATTCATTCAGCATCTGTTCATCCTTTTTATTCTCTTTTTTATAAAAGAAATAACCATACCTTACAAAAGAAGTCTTAGAAAACAAAAAAGACAACAAAAAGCTCTAACCTGTTGCCTGAGCACAACATATGCTTTTCTGAAACTACAAGGCAAATGAAATGCTTGTGATAAAATTTTTGACATTCCTGCCAAAAGTCATGCTTTGTGTTGATTACTGAAGTGCACGGCACTGTTTGTCAAAAGTAGCTATTATTTCTCAGAAATCCTGTGTTGCAGAGACACAAAAAGCCATGGTTCCTGAAAGATATACACCGACAAATGTTTATATCTGTTCATATCTGCAGTCATTGCTTATGTTTGTTTGACAAAAAAGGCAAGATCCTGAAGACTTCATGATGATGCTGAATTATTTCTTCTGTAACTGTCCAATTAGCATCATGATGCTACTGAGGGAGATATTAGTGCCATATGGAGTGCAAGATGCTGAAGACACCTAGCCTTGTCTCCCTCTCACAAAGAACAGATAAAGCAGTCGTTCAGTGGTTCTAACGCCTGATGGATGTGGGGATTTAGCTGACAAGTAGCTGTTTCACACAAAACCTCATGAAGTGAGAGACAATAGAAACATGAGATGGAAAAGGTCCTTCTGCGCCATCAAGCAAAGCCGCTGACAAATGTGCGCACTGCATTGTCTCTTCCCTCCCAAAAGTGTTGTGATAAATCCAGTTAGATTTCCTTGCCTCAAAGTGAAAAGTTTTATTTGGATTTAATTGCAGTGAGAGTTAGAAACTTCAAATTTTAATTTAAAAAAGTATTTGTGGATATTTTTAGGTCAGTATGCTCACATGGCAAAGTTTTCATCTTATGTATTTCTTATGTATGCATGTGTTACTTTATAGTTTATAGCAATGYTTATATTTTATTAGTTTCAAAGTACTTTTATTATTTTCATCCTTATATTTTATATGGCTGAACATTAAACTGTTGTTAYTGCAGTCCCAAGTTCAAGTTAATCCATTTCTTTCTGAATGCTATTCTCAGAATTTCTGCACTGATGATGTCTCAGTTTTGTGTTATTTTCAATTTAGCCACTTTTACACCTTTTTTTCCCCTTTTTTCTTTATATCCACTTAAAATATTAAATGAGGTCAGTTTTGAGTGAGATTCTGGAATTTCACAAGTAATCGCCTTCCGATCTGCTATCTTTCCTATCAGTCTTGCCCATTACATTTCCTAATGTATAGTCACTCTACAATATTCATGTACCCCATCTTTTTTTTTCTATTTGATCTCCCATTGCCATCACACAAAATGTTATACTAAAGTCCAGGTAGATTAAATGTGAATTCCTTTTGTTTATAAACTCAATTATCTTAATAAAGAGAGTTATGAGATTAGTTTGTGAAGGTCATTCTTGGATAAACTGAGGTTTTCTTTTATTCATATAATGCTGAAATTTGTATTCTGTCCCCATTGCGGCATGGAGTGAGCTGAAAGTCTACCTTGTCTGCTAAAGGAAAAAAGGAATACTCCCTTAGTCTCCCAAAAGGTACTTTGCGTAAGAGAGAGAGTCCAGGAATAAGAATTAAACTTATGAAGTTCCAAGACTAAAAWTAATATTAAAATTTATTGAAAAAGCCAATCTCCATTTTTCTTAACTGGTCAAATATCTTTATTTTGTTTATTGATTTACATGTGAGAATTGAATAGAAATGAAGGAAAAAAGCAGGCAATGTTAACAACGATGATAAATTCAAGAATGGGAAGTAAAATTTGCAAAAACAGAAACTGAAGAACTTAGCCATAAACTTAAAGGAATAAATTTTGAATCATCACAGAATTTTGCAAGCACAAACGTACCCAGTTGAAATGATGGTAGTAAATATAATAAATAGATCCATATAATCATTAGTAATGTCATAAGCTTTGAAGTAATACACTTCAGGATGCTTGCCATTCTTCAAATTTCCTTCTGTTAAAGAATGACCGTGAAGAGGGACAAACCAAATGAGACAGCTTCCTCTGAGAGTCCGTTCAGAAACAATTACTGACCTCTCTAGTAAAGCTTTTATACATTTTGTAGTAGCTTTGTGTGCAAYGCCCGCATGTCCCAACTCTATGCGACCACAGCCTTCTCCACAGAAGAACTGGCCAGCACAGTGCAATGCTTTCTTGAAGGTTATTACAGTTAGCAGAGCCCTTAGTACTTATGGAGACAGAAGGAGGATGTTTCCCTTTGATCAGCTGAAGGCCTCATATGATGCCTTGTGTAGACCATCTGTATCGGGATGCAGCTTGTTTTGCGTAAACAAATGGGACTTCCAGGAACTGAGGCTACAAATCATCTAGGTATTTTACCCTCAGTTCTCAGTTGTCTGCCCTTATGGATTTCATTTATACTCATGAAATAAACTTTAAAAGATTTCAATGTATCTGTCTTAAAATTAGCCTAATGTTAGTCAAATAACCTTTGGAATAATATTTGGAAATAATAGTACCTGCGATGTACTATTTATAGTCTCCCTTGGAGCCACTATTGTGTAAAACATAATTAAAGAGTTTCTAAAATGCACAGTACAGTCTAGGTCAGGTAAATACATAATCAGGGAGTTATTAATGGAGCTGCAATTAATTAATATGCCTCCATTGGAGCCATTAAAGCTGATTAATGTTATGGCACACAAAGAGAATTTGTAGCTAACAAATCAATGACCCAGTAGACTGTATTGTCTCCTTTGGAGCCATTACACTGTACCATATCAAAGCCTCATTAGAGAATTTTTAATTTACTGATCACCAGCCCCAGTAGTCATTAGTTGGCCCAAGCTGATGATGCATGTGCATAGAAGAATTGTAAGATAGTACTCCATCAGGGGATAGATCTCCTTCCAGTTACACTGCTGTAAATCGAGGGTAACTCCATTGGAACCAATGAATATACACAGTTTAGGGGGAGGAGGAAACCAAACCCAAAAAACTACTCCAAGGGGAGAGTCAAATCAGTTGAGATTTTAAAAAATTCATTTATTATGCTTATTCAGTAGCTCATTTCTAATGGACTAACTAAAAGGTTTGATTTTTCTTTTTAACCCAGAAAGGGAACCCACTCAGAACTTATAAATATATGACATGGAGGCAGAGAAAGGCAGCAGATTATATATTTTCATGCCTTACATATTTGGATTTCATCTGAGGTTTAGCTTGGGATCTGCATTTTCAACCTGCAATTGCAGCATCCCTGGGATTCATTTTACTGGRGACTCCTGATACATACTCCCAGCCCTTGCTCTTTCTAGGCATAGATTTTGTCTGGAAATTCATTGGCTATTTCTCAGTAAGGATAACTCTTTGGTTTTCATTAACTTCAGTGGAGTTACACCTGAGATAATTTTGTCCTAAATGGTTTAATATAGAATAAATATTCACAACTGCAGTAACCAAGAGTCCTTTGAGGACACTGCAGAACAAATACTGCAATCTTTTACAGAGGCTGAGCCCAAGTCTTTGTCTAAATTCACAAACAGACTTGCTGTGGGAGGTCACTTGCCTTGAGAGCTGAGCCATCCTGAGAGTGCAGGAGGGGAATGGCTCTGGATATACAATTTGCTGGTAGTCACTTTCTTTGTTTGTAGGTTTTGTTGCACTGCAATCCCTTTCAGATTGGCTAAGATTTAGGGGCCAGATTCTTCTTTTCTTTTCCTTTTTGAAGCAAGGATTATTATCTGACAGTCTTGCTCAGAAAAGTAGATAAGAGTTCATTTCATTTACTTTTGATGTATTGTAGATGGTGTGTGTATTCTGTTTTACACATTTATTCTTACAATAGACAGAGCTTAGAGCATTGCTAAGAAGCAGAGGATTTACTACATATTGTACAGCTTTTGTTACCCACCTCAGACTTTCTGTAGTCATGGGTTTTACAAGAAGTTTGATTGATGTAGAATAAAGGTATCACAATATTAGTTTAGATTAGGAAAACTAAATCCACCTTTTGAGATAGCTCAAAGTTAAAAGGAAACAGCACCTCCACTGCTTTCCTTTTCTTATTTAAACAGAAAGAGAGTGCCAGTGATACTGGGCTAGTTATTTTAGAGATCATTCCCTAAATCGTCAACAAGTGAGAGTGTTTATGTAAATGCATATGTCAATATGTATTTCAGACCCATAGAACTCAAATTATTTGAGAAATAGGTTTTCTAACAGGTCCCACCAGCTAGATTGTACTCCTGCAACTGAATTTAATTCCTTGCTTCTTTTAAATATTTTCACTCCTACCATCCTCAGCTGAGCAGTGGATGCTGCCTGATGAGAAAAACACATAGTACTTCAGTTGTTGATTAGTAGTTGGCCAAAAGCTTGTGGTTCAGCCAAAATGTACCCCTAGTTCATTATGCTGGTAGAGTAAATCTACCTGACAATGATATTCTTATCATTGATGCTTCACTTATCTTAAAAGTTAAACAGATCCAAGGTCACTAGAATCAGGACAGACTATTTTCTGCTTTGGATAAGGTTTCATAAAACATTTTAGATGTGTTGTTGCTAGATTTGGCAGAATCGGGAGACACTCCCTAGTGTCAGGGAAATTTGCATTTTTCTCAACTCTTGTTCCTCTCTTTCACCAGATTCACAACACTTCCCTTAATCTTAGATGCTTGAAATTTTGAGTTTATTCATAAAAAACCTAAAGCTTTATCAGTCATTATAGGGAGAAAATCTTTACTGAATTTAAATATTTATACTGGGGCAAAATTCTTAACAGGTGCGGTGCCATTGAATTTCATGGAGCAGTGTCAGTTCACAGCAAGATACTTAAACTTAGGGTATCCAAAGAAAATACTGAAAATAGCTGTCTAGCTGTCCAGATTTTCAGAGCATAGCAGTGAAACAGAAATATTGTATATATTTATACATGTATAAGCATCAGTATATAAGAAAACAAAACGAATACCAGAAATTATGATTTTTCATAAGAATTAAAGTTCTTCAATAAACCACAAAACATACAAACTGGAATCATCATCTTTGGAGATGCTTCTTTCACTTTTTCAACAGCCTATGGTTCCGTTCAGCATAAGTGGAAACCAGGACTGACCGATTGTGCATATACTCTTACCTGCAAATTATGCAAAACACTTTTCCCATACCTTAACTTGATACGCTGGGTATTTTTCAATGTATTTACTGTACTTCTAAATAATTATGCTTTTTTACTGTGTATCTTCTTATTTGTATAAAATTGTTTTAGATTCACTTTCAATCCTGGTCACAGAGTTCTAGTGGAACTAAGCTAAGGAATTTAATTCTTTGTTCTTCTATTTCCCAACTGTACACAACATTGGCGTTTTGACTTTAACCTACCTGTTATTCTTTTTTTTAATTTTATTTTGCTCTGATTCGTGTTGTGCAGTAATTTCAGAGTGCATTAACTGGATTCTTCTTGGATTAAAAGGAACTGGAAGCTGTGCTCCAGGAGTGCACCTAATGGACTCCAGACACCCACAAAAAAATTATTCAGTCCATAGGACCAGATGAGAATTAATTCAAAGTTAACAATCCTGAAATGCCTACAGTCTTTTTAATGGTCCTCAGCACAAACTGTTTTGCTCTGTCTATCTGTTCCCTTTTGGTACATGCTCCTTACTGATGTAAAAAACAATTGTGTTTTTTTTCTTGCTCTGTCTCTAGACTGTAAGCGGTTTTGGACAGATATTTTTCTATGCTGCGTGAAATGTGAAATGGGGGCCTGAAGTTAACTGATGTAAATTAAAATAACTGTAAAGGGAGAATGATAGCAATAATAATGAAGAGAAGAAAAAGTAGGTTTGAATATTATTTCTCTTCTTTTAGATCAACCCTGATCGTAAGGTAAAGACATCCAATTTAGATAATTTCAAATCCAAAATGCTATTAAACATGCAGGCTTGATTAGCACAGTGGCAGGATTGGTATGAAGAGCACAAAATGAATCCTTGATGCTTCATCCACTGAATCGGCTATAAGGGTTTTACGGGAGAGGAGGCGGATGTGGAGCACCAGGTTCAAGAACTGGGAGTATCTGTCCATTTTAGCACAGGAGTCTTCCCATTTAGTGATGCAACACAGTGTGATGCAGCGGCTGTCTGAAACAGCTGAAAGCAAGCCAAGCTGTGCTTCCTCGCGCAGCGCGACTCTGCGCCAGGCAGGCAGGTATCTCTTGGCTGGAAGTCTCACCACCCCTATTTGACCCAACTAACACAATTTCCACAAGCCCTCAGGTGTACACTGGATTCAGGGAACAATCATTCAACCTATACAAATGTGAATATGTAAACAAACCATTATTCTTAATATTTAAGAATATTAAATATTGACCAACTGCAGCTGTATCATCTCCATGTCACCTAACTGTTCTCTCCTGACAAATCTATAACATCAGCGATATTTTTTCCCTTTAGCACACTTTGTATAACACAGCTAATAAATTCACTTCCTACAAGATGACTCATATTTTAAAAGTGTCAAAAATAATTTCACAGTCATAATTATGGTACTTTGGCAATGTCAGACAAGCACAACACATGATTTATCCTAAATAGGAGATGAAAGGCACTTAATTGTTGTTTTTACTAAGTCAAATTGGCCACTAGAAATTCAGGTAAACTGAAGTTAGGCTTTTATAAGGACTGCTGAACTGAAGAACCATGTCAAATTCACTTTTTTTTTTTKTTTAAATTTTGACAGACGTGCTAATCATCTGGGTTTTCACTTCTTTGTGCAAATGCAGCGCAGCTGGAATGAAATTCCCTAAGAGGTTGRTTTAATTTTATTTGCTGATGATTAAAGCTTTGTTCATAAATAGGTTTGCATTTTCAGTGAGATTCTGCTGTTAGTCTACTTCTGAGCTGTATAAAAGGATGATGAAAAAGACACCAGGTGACTTGAGCCCAGTCACACGCAGCAGGAGCTTTACTGGCTTCCAGCTCTTTGCTGTTTCCTATAAACAAAAGAAGATTCTTGCGACCTTTCTCCCACTCTGTCTGGCCCCCCACCCACATCTTTACAATCCTCTTTGTGATTTAACACCAAGGACAAATAAAAATGAAGTGTTCTAGTATATGTTCACATACAGTGAACATACCGTGGAGGACTGATCAGCTGAAGTACGTTGGTTATTTACTAGAATTGAAGTAGAAATACTGTAAATTCTTTGTTTTCCACCCAACCCTATGATTAACTTTACGTGAGGAATATGTGTTTATTTTCTTGCTTCTGCTTCATGGTTCAGAGCAGCATAGAAGTGCTGGCAACATAAGAAAAATTCCTGTAATTTCACTTGTGACAAACTATGTTTGCTTTAGAGTCATTGATATGTTTGGCCCAAACCTTGCTCTGGTACAGAAAAGATAACTAGATTTACATCAGATGAGAACTTGCAGATTGAGAAGTTGTTTTTAGTAATAAAATTACTTACATATACATATACACCATCACTTGCAAACTACTTTTTTACATTTTCTTTTAACATACTTTTTTTCTCTCCTCCAAATGTACTTTCAGCAAGGTTCACAAAAGAAATGTAGTGCATAAGATGGAAAACATAATACATTATTAATAAAACTTGAAAGCAACAGCTTAAATGGTAATCTTTAAGTAAACTGTAAATCCCTCCAATATGTCCTGTGAGTTATGTAAGCATCCGGAGACAGACGGAGGATACAAATTAGAGAGAAGTAGGGAGAGAAAAATCAGCAAAAAACATTATGAATTGAAAATCTATTCCTTTGTTTCTTCTTGTTTTTTTCTGCAAAGTAGAAATTATGTTCTCAGCAAATACAGCGAAGAGAGCACAGAGGACTTTAAATTCTCATTTAAGTCATAGTAATGCAAATCAGGAACAATTCTGTGAAGCTCAGTAGAATAACACTGTTGGGAGTGAAATGAAAAGCAAGCTCCAAAACTCATCTCTTGAACTCAGTTGCAAGAGCACAGACCAGCTACTGGCAACTGTCCTGAACGGAACRTGCATCTGAATCCTTTAGTCCACTTATTAAAATATTGATAGAAAATTAGTTCTATAAATACAAACAAAATGGGAGGGATGCTGAAGGGCAATATCTAATGTACTGTCCTTTGCATGCTTCCTCTTTCTTCCTTCAGCAGTATTACAGGACCCCCCAATATTCATTGTATTTATCATAGAATCATAGAATAGTTTGGRTTGGAAGGGACCTTTAAAGGTCATCTAGTCCAAACCCCCTGCCGTGGGCAGGGACATCTTCAACTAGATCAGGTTGCTCAGAGCCCCATCCAATCTGACTTTGAATGTTCCCAGGGATGGGGCATCTACCACCTCCCTGGGCAACCTCTTCCAGTGTTTCACCACCCTCAGCGTCAAAAATTTCTTCCTTCTATCTAGCCTAAATCTACCCTCTTTTAGTTTAAAGCCATTCCCCCTTGTCCTGTCGCAACAGGCCCTGCTAAAAAGTTTGTCCCCATCTTTCTTATAAGCCCCCTTTAAGTACTGGAAAGCTGCAATAAGGTCTCCCCAGAGCCTTCTCTTCTCCAGGCTGAACAACCCCAACTCTCTCAGCCTTTCTTCATAGGAGAGGTGTTCCATCCCCCTGATCATTTTTGTAGCCCTCCTCTGGACCCACTCCACCAGGTCCATGTCTTTCTTGTGCTGAGGGCTCCAGAGCTGGACGCAGTACTGCAGGTGGGGTCTCACCAGAGCAGAGTAGAGGGGCAGAATCACCTCCCTCGACCTGCTGGCCATGCTTCTTTTGATGCAGCCCAGGATACGGTTGGCCTTCTGGGCTGCGAGCGCACATTGCTGGCTCATGTCCAGCTTTTCATCCACCAGCACCCCCAAGTCCTCCTCGGCAGGGCTGCTCTCAATCCCTTCATCCCCCAGCCTGTATTGATATCGGGGGTTGCCCCGATCCAGGTGCAGGACTTTGCACTTGGCCTTGCTGAACCTCATGAGGTTCACACRGGCCCACTTCTCCAGCTTGTCCAGGTCCCTCTGGATGGCATCCCRTCCCTCAGGCATGTCAACTGCACCACTCAGCTTGGTGTCGTCTGCAAACTTGCTGAGGGTGCACTCGATCCCACTGTCTATGTCATTGATGAAGATATTAAACAGTACYGGTCCCARTACRGACCCCTGCGCGATGCCACTYGTCACCGATCTCCATGTGGACATTGAGCTGTTGACCACTACCCTCTGGATGCGACCATCCAACCAATTCCTCACCCACCGRMCAGTCCACCCATCAAATCCATATCTCTCCAGTTTAGAGAGAAGGATGTTGTGGGGGACCGTGTCAAAGGCCTTACAGAGGTCCACATTATTATCTAAGACACAAAAGCACTGAACTTTCTCAGGTAGAAAGAGATACCATGTCATTTTGGCACCTATCACAGGAGAAGTTTTTGAGCTCTAAAGAAGCTTCCTGAAAAGAGGGGAAGGGTGTTTAAGTAGYGCTAATGATGTTCAGTTCAGAACTAGCTTAGGTACTCAAATGTATTGAGTAAAATGAGTAAAGCACTTCAATGTACGACACAGACACAACCTTAGCAACTTGCTGAAGACCGTGCATGACTTCCAGGAACAAAGTTCTGGTTCTCCCATGTCTCAGACTGATACTCCAAGACCAATGGATTGTCCTTTGATACCATGAATTCCCCCGTAGTTCTTCAGGATTAGTTCACTGTGCTGCAACACAGTTTTTCAGTTCTGAGTTTATGAGTAAGGAAGAGAGGAAAAAGTGAGGAAATTCTCTCTTCTGCCATCAAAATTCACAGTTTTCTCACAAAAACAAACAAACAAACAAACAAACAACCCAAACACAATGAAACACACCAAAAACCCAGCACAAACCAAACCAAACMAAACAAAACAAAAACCCCAGAAGGTTTAGCTCACAATGGAACTGTCTTATTTCCTCCATGACTTCTAATTTTGTCTCTTTGCCATTCTCCTCAGCCAGTAATAGAAATCCTGAAYAGGTAGCAGGCCTTACGGTCATTTACAAAACTGTGCAAAAGAACATAGGTTTACATGATAATTCATAACATTAGTTTTTCAGAATCTACCTTTCTTAATTTAGCATTGTTCAGAGCAGTAATAAATCTGCCCTGGCATGCACAATTTCCTGCCTGCTACACCTTGGAGTTGTTCGCACTAGTATATAAGTTTTCTAAAGTGAGGGCAGTAGTTTTGCTCCACTGTAGTTACATACCGACCATATCTTGAAAGCTTTAGAGAAACTAACAAGTAATCTTTTTTTAATTTTCAAAACTGAAAATTAGAAATAACAAAGAAATTTCAAAGTAGAACAAGCACCAATCTGTTGGGGTTTTTTTGTTTGAATAAATATATCGATTTTCAGATCCTATTTCACTGCCAGTTGAGTTTATATACAATCATAGTTGTTTTATGAAGACAGTGACATGACATTTCTTGACTCTTTTTCACTGGAATATATTACTATAGCCACAGTTGGTAGATGATATTTACCTTATCTACTAATTGGYTATATTCTGCTAATGTCAGGGCCTGAAATTTCATTTTACCCATGAAGCAAGAAAACATACACATGGCAGTAGTGTAAGAAAGGTGGTCCTTAATTGTTTTTAATGACTGTTCTGAATAACAGTACTTAGCACTCGTATGCAGCCTGCCAACAACATTCAACATTAGGTTTCAGCGCCCCTCCAAAAAAAAAATACCAAATAAAAAACCTGAAGACAATGGTTTGAACCAAGAACAAAAATGTTATTCAACATTTTTTTTTTTTTATTGCTTCTCTCTTTGTATCTTTTGTTTCTGTAACACAATGCCAGAACCCTGACTCAAACACCTGGGCAAATACTAGTTAACCCCTTGGCACCAGGCAAATGCTTCCCAATTAAATTCTATGTTTGCTAATACTGTTCCAATTAAGCAACAGCGGTGCTTTGTACTGTCTTAGGGCTAACAGTCCGCTGGGAGCATCACTACAGGTATCCATTAAATAAAGTCTAMAGATTTTATCTGTCTTGATTAAAAGGAAAATACTGTAGTAAAATGGTTAACAAGTAATAGATTCATCTAGAAATTTACTTGCCACTTTCTATCCACTTCACTAAAATCCTTTCTTTCAATGTGAATAAAGGATGCCCTGTGTTGCAGTGGTGGTGTATTGCAATCACTTCTTTATTCACACTTTTAGCAAAATGTATTSTCTGTGTGTAAGTCTACCTTTCAAGTGGCCATTAAGCATGTCAGCTGGGGGAGAGGGTTATGGAGGGATAAGGGTGAGGATGAGCTGCAGACACATTCCAGTGTACCCATCCGGGAGTCCTCCTAAAACYGTCAGACATCAATTGCACTGCTCTTGCTGGCAGAAGGAACGATGCTGGCTGCAGCCTGAGTGGGAAGCCAGGCCACCCTCCGTGGGGAACCACACTGTGGGGAGTACAACACAAAAGCAGATCTGGCTGCTTGTGGCAAAACAGCTGATCAATGTTAGGTCCCTTGCAGGGCCTGCCTAACACCTGTTAAAAGCTCGTTAATGCAGACAACACTCCACCCCTTACTCCCTATTCCCTACCCTAACTAGCAGTTCTGGCATGAAATGCTTTCCCATCCTCTGAGCGTTTCTGAGACTTTGAAAAATGTTTCCTTCTTGGAATAGAAACATCAAAATTTTTTATAAATCTAGGGGTTTTTTCCTTAAAAACACCATCAGAAAAACATGGAATTTTTACTTTAAAAATTGCAGAATGTAACATTTAAAAAGTCAAACCATTGTTGCTGCTGCTGTTGTTTTCCCCAAAATGAAAAATAAATCAAAACAGAACCTTTCACATATCCAGATTAGGTTTTATGGCACAGCGTTGTCTCTTTGTAGTCAGTGGACAGAACAGCGTCTTGAGTAAAGCATTCATCCCAGTTTTATACAGTTGGGGTAATCTTCTCTTTGAAATGTCTATTTCTGTTTTCATTGTCTGTAACCAGCGCTTTGGTGACTAGCTTGGATTAAAAAAAAAAAAAAAAAAAAAAAAAAAAAATCTTCTGAAGGTTGAGAAAATTAATAAAACTAAGGAAATTAAGTCTGTATTTGACTTTGTTTAATGACAAACTTTGCCTAAAGAGTGGGGTTTTTAATCTCTAA
This sequence comes from Phoebastria nigripes, assembly GCA_035582835.1. NCBI lineage: Eukaryota > Metazoa > Chordata > Aves > Procellariiformes > Diomedeidae > Phoebastria > Phoebastria nigripes. Next base: position 6,287,461 of record JAYKAV010001112.1, on the reverse strand, counting down.
TTTGGGCTAAAAGTCCCAAAGGATAGTTGTAAAGAGCAAACAAAAGAAATGCACTCACTCTAAAATTAGATGTCTAAGAAAGAGAATTGTTTTCTCAGAAAATGTCTCACTGCAAAGTTGCCTGGTAACATTTTGGAAGTTCCCTGTTGAGCTCTAGAAGTCACCTGGAAGAGGAGGCTGAAAGCTTAAAAATAAGGCAGGAGACAGACTGGGGTTTTCTTAATCTATTTTTATCAAGTGAGAAGGAGAAATATTTGCAGAAGCTTTATAAAATAGAGGGAATCTTGCTCCCTGAGCTGAGAAGGAATAAAGGGTAAACTGCAAGAATTACTATGATTCTGTGTTGGTTTAAGCTTCTTGTCCTTTAGGTATAAGTGAAAGGGTAATGGCTTAAAATTATGTTCATAGACTACGTGTATGCACATATCCCCCATTTGCTCATCTGCTTTTCTGTTTCATTTGACTAATGGACTCCTGGGGGGGATATTTAAGCTAAAACTGAGAAAGGCAGCATTAAGCCAGGATGCAAACTGGGGTGGTAGATGAAGAATTTGACTAAGGCGCCTGAAGTCCCCGAAAGTCCAGACAGTCAGCAGTCTGAGCAGTCAGATCTTGGGGAAGGTCCAGAGTCACAGCACAGTCTATAGAAAAGAACTTGAATAATTAATTCTATCTTAAAAAACCACCATTACCACCATAAAATATGTGGGGAAATTATAGGAAAACCAAATCACAGCAAGGACAGAACAAGGGTTGATGATTGTAAGAATATAATAGTTATGGCATTAATCTCATCAACTACAATATTRTTCCTAAATAGCTCCTATGTTATTTTCAAGTAAGTCTCTGTCTGGTGTTTCAATAATTCACTCTCTCCAAACACACCATGCAGAAAAACAACAATCCAGTCTGACTGTGCCAGATTCCACCTTGTGGAATCTCAGGATTAACATCTTTGCCATAAAACAGCTCTCTCATGCTTTTTTTGTTCTTGATGAATTAAATTCAGGTGAAAATATCATTGAAATGCAAATCTCCAGTACTATATGATACAGGTGAGATGTGTTTATGTCAATTCTTTTGGAAAGAAAGGAGGCCCATCAAAAGCTTTGGGAATGCTTGACATTACCACTGGGATCAAACTTGTGACAAATCTGGGTGGAGGTTAGGGCAAGAGCCCTCTTTCCTGACTCCTGCACATGGCATGATTTGCACTGCTCCTTAATCTAGTGTCATTGCCTTTTTCTACATGGTTTGTACTGAAGCCAGCTGAGCTGGCTGCTTATGCCTCCAAAAACAGCTGATGATTGACTATAAATAAAATACTATAAACTACATTTTACAGCACAACTATGTGTTGTCTTAACCAGCTTAGACTATGGAATTTTCAGCAACGTTGCATTTCCTGGCTCTGTTTGTTTCATTAATGATTGAAAGCCTCACCTTCTTCTCATTAGCTTCCCACAAAAATATTCATTATCCTGTTCCTGAGCTGCTGAATAAAGGTGGGATTTTACAAAACTGCCCAAGGTACAAGGATAAAAATTACAAATTTGATGGGCTTTGGATACCTATGTGTCTCTGGAGTTCTTATTTTACTGGAGTTCTTATTTTACAGGATCTATTTGTAACTAATTGTTGTAACTAATTTTTATAACTAATTTATGAAAATGGAGATATTGAAGAGACTTTTTTCTTTATCTTCTGACTTATTCTTTAATTTTCTCCAGTAATGAGAATATATTCAGAACTGATGACTTCTAGAAAGACTTTTCCAGTAAATTTTTAGTACTTTTTTCTCATTGTCTATGATCCAAACCCAAGAGTTTATAATAGGACTTCATCAATACCTGCTGCTTAGGGGAATGAAATATGGTATAAAACTTTCAGATTCTAAGTTAAATATCCACTATTTTGCATAAGGCATTAATATGCAGTTTGGCTCAAGCTGTCACATTCTGTTCTTCGTATATTATGATATTCTCTTTAAATTTGATTTAAACACATAGTTTAGTTCTCCTCTTGAACGTGCAACGATAGACACTTTAGGGATGAGGAAGGAAGATACTGTGACTCTAGTAAAGGTGGAAGCAGATTTTAAGTTACCTGTACTTTGTGAGAAAAATAAAACTATAGAGATCTAAAAGAGTAGTAACAGTAGTTTTAAAAAATCAAATTAATAGTAATTCAGGATAAAATTAGAAAAAGAGAGCTTCTTTTAACTAGGAGAGCATATTTCATTCTGTTATGTTTTTTTTGTGAATGATCATCTGTTACATTTCTCTTGCCAGAATACACCAATTACATTTCTAGAAAAAAGTTTCTTTCCTGAGATAGTTTATTATTTAACTTGAGAACTAGGATATTAAAATATCTAATCCATGTTAAAATGCATAAGTACCCTCTAAATAGAGATTTCATTGCTATATATAGTCTAAAGGACCTTTGTCTTCCACTGCCTTCTCTCAGATAAACTAAACAACTGTGTCTTCCAGGGCAGGTTAGAATCTCCCAAAAAGATTGCCATGAGTTAAGGTCAAACTCACTTCCTTTAATTTTTCTTTTCAAGTTCTTAAGCAAGTGAACTTATATGACAATAATCAGCTGAGAATAAAACCAGAGGAAAACCATTCAAAGGATGTCTCTGAAATAGAACAGATATGGTCTAAATTATTATCCTGTTTTAATACGCAAGGAAAAGTAGACTAATGGGTGTATTCACTCACTTAGAAAGTTTATATGGTGTAGTTAAAGGAAAATTATACTTTATGTTCAAGGAACCATGTTTCAAGAGAACAAAATTTTCTGAATATTGCTATTTTATAAAAATATGATAGCTGAAAAGCTATTGTTTCATCTTTTGAATTATGACTCGTCTGTGATTTAAATTATATATCAAATGCACTGTCTAGAACAAATCATCTACCCTACTTTCCTCCCTTCAAGTGTTTTTTCCTGAGCATTTTAGATTTTTCCTGAATTTTATAACTAATAATCTCCACTCAAACTACAGATCCTTTGTCTGTGCAGATGATATTTATCAGCTATTGTAAGCTCAGAGGAAGTCACTGCACAAATCAAAAGTTTCAGAGCTCTCCCTGACTTTTTTCACTTACTGTTTGCCAGTTTAACTGTGCTAGATCAGCCTTATGATGTATTTGAAAAATTATCTGTTACTTCTACAAAAAAGGTTTAATAGTTCTTTGAATATATGAACGTTTCTGCAAATCCTAATTTCCTCCTGAATTAGATTCTCACTTCATAATTCTCTCTCTGATCCTTAGGCCTCAGAATTAGATATATTTCCTTACAAAGTGCAATGGGCTATTGCTTCCTGAACATATCTTCAGTACTATATGTTCTTTTTTTTTTTTTTTTTAAATTTAAAAGAAACATTTATTTTATTTTATTTGCTGTTGATTTTTAAAGCTTAAATGTTTTTGGATGAGTCCCCAGATAATACGCTAAGATTTTAAAAATATCTTCAGAAAAAATGTTTATATTCTAAGTTATCCACCATTGTAACTGCCGAAAATCAGTAGTTGTAAATTAAGGTTTTTAACAGCCTTGCACTTCTCAGATTCCCATCTAACATGATTCAGAGTGTTAAACCGTGTCATGGTGGATAGCAACACATAAAAGATTCAGCCCTTCATTTCTGTTTTCATCTTCAGGTTTCCTTAAAGTGTAACCCTCTGATTAGTGAAACAGCTGCTTCCTTTTTTATCCGTATCCTCCTTTAAAGAGATCTTACCCACCTTCAATTTGCAAATAGAAAGTGTTTGCTACAGAACTGCCTTGAATAGCAACAGTGTTATTAAATATTCCCATCTTAACAACATACATTTGGAGTAGTATTTGCAAACCTGCTTTTAACTTAGATGTCATTGTCTTCTTGTAGCGATTGTCATAATCCATAATCCGCCTTGTCAGCTTGCAGTACATTTCTTATTAAGCCATGTGCATGGATATTACAGCTCAGTTTTCCCATTCAGCATCCTAAGTACATCGTATGAAATTACCATAATGTATCTGAGAAGAAAGCCGGGTTACACAATGGGCTGTTTTGTTGCTTTGTTTGTTAATGGCTTGTTTTCCACAGGCAAACTTTCTCCATTATGAAAAGCCCACTTAATTCTTTTGAAAACCACAACTATAAGCCCAGATCTACTACCCTCCTCATTTTGGTAGGAAGCCACCACCTTTTGCAAAAATGTGCTACCCTACTGTTCTGTCCCGTGATTTAATGGTTCTCTGGATGAATGACTGTTGTGTCTGCAGACAAATCCTATTGTTCACGCAAAGTGAGTCTGTCCCAAATGTGTTGGACTCTGTGCATATGTTGCAATTGATCTAAACACACAGAGTTGTTTATTGAATTTGTGGCTCATGCCTAGAACAATAGAGCTTAGGCAATAGGTCAGACACAGAACACAGAACACAATGATATTTTTGCTTTTGGATCTGCCAAAATTACGTGGTCTCCAAAACATGCCAGTGTGACATGTTCAAATCTCATTTTTCTTGATCTGGTGATCGTCTGGAACTATAAAGCTCTAAACACACCTCATGTAGTCCACAAAGACTGTGTGGGATAATAATTTAATTGAAGTTGATTTAAATATTAACTAAATAGATCTTAATGGGATCAGGATATTTCTTTCTTCAGCTCAGTAATTTCCAATTTTCTTGCCAGGAGATACTGACCGATCTACTTTTCACCTAGAAGAGAATGTTTCTTGGAGAACCAAGGTGGAAAGTTTGAGGCCAGACCCACCAGTTTACTGATTTTGGAGGAAGCACAAAACTTTTCTTTCAAATAGCCAACTACTCTGTCTTTGCCCAAGTAGTGATGCGTTCTGTCATTGCTATGACTTGCAATACTGCCAGTGAAGTCAACAGGAGTTAAGCACAATCAGTTTTTCTCTAGTGATTAAGAATAATCTATGAATGAAATTACCTCTTCCAGTATTTTATGAGACCACTTTGTGAATCCAAAGACAAATGCAGAACTGTTTATACATTCCAGACTACAGCAAAGTAGCTATGAATTATAATTAGAAATTTGCCTGTAAACTAATATAAAAGTTCTACTTACTAACTAAGCAGTAGTGCATTCTGCTTTAAAACAAATGTTGATTTCAGTCAAATGTAATGGAAATTATGGAAGCCTAACTGGCCGAAAGGAAAAGCTAACTTTGTTGTTCAATGATTTAGATAAAGTGTATTTTTCTTTTTTTGTTGTTAGCAAAGCAAAGCTAATGCTTATAATAAAGTTAATGGGTAAATCAGTCAAAATTATTAGCAATGATCAGGTCCCATTAGAAAAACTGCTTCCAGAATTGGAAACTGCACTTAAAACACTAATTTGTCCCTGTCTTCCTTTTTCTTCTTCCTAAAACCAAAGGGCAGGAGGTAAATTGACAAACTGTTTACAGTGCCTTGCTAAAATCCATTTCTCAGCTTTTGCACCCTGAAAGTATTGAAGATCAAATGGCTAAGGACTTCTCCCAAACTAAGGAAGTGCTAAGGCTGTTCTTGCATTGCTCCAGTGAGGGCAAAAAGGCAGAAAGTGGCCACAGACTGTGTTACAGGGGCCTGTATCCATTCCTTTTATTTAGTTTTTAAGTGTGGCTTAACTGAGGATAAAATAGCCAACATCGCACCCCACTCCCTAGTAAGCACCAGTGACTGTCCCTAGATGCGTTATGATTCAAGAAGATGGACTCGGAGTTTTGGTCCACAGACGCTTGACGTCATAGGCAAACTATGAACTCAAAGCTCTACACACAAGTGAATTACAACCACAAGAATCTGGAATAAATTTGGGAAATAAATCCCAAACTTTTTTTATCTTGTCATATCGCATGAGATACTGGGTAAGCAGGTGAAAATGCTGACTGGTGCTTTAAAACCTGAAGGATTGACATAAGTCCCCTTTGCACAGCCAGAGAATGCACGGAAAATTCTTGCCCTGATGAAGTAGTTTTACCACTGGCTTTGAGGGGAGAAAATTTTTGTCCTCTGCTTCATTGAGCATGTGTATTTAATCATGTAGTGATGAGATTACATCATGGAACTATCCTTATATGGTAAATTCTTAGCCAGGCTCTTACTGGTTAGGCATTTTAAAGTTCTAGGCTTCTGAAAAATTCAGCATTTTCATTTTTAATTTGCTTTATTTTAGGAGCAATGAAGTAAATCACTGCTGCTGTCACTGTAGCCATTTATCTGATCCTGCTTCTCTTGGCTCCTTTGTCCATGATTCATTTGCACATGTGACATGTTCATTGTGAAAGGCAGCTGAACAATTATGAGACAAAGGTGTGGTGGAAGGTGTACCAGGGTTAAGCAATCAACAGCATTTTGCATTTTGTTTAAAACATTCACTGGCGGTAGTACACTTGCATTTCATAGATTCCTGTGAGTAAAAACTCCCCTAACGGGAAAGGGTTAAATTTTCAAATTCGAGTGAGCTCTGTGACCTGATGGGTTTTTTTCCCACATATTATTTTTGAAAATAAACCTTTCTGATAAGGTCACTTGTTGCTCATCAGGTGATTGCTGTGTTTCCAGAGCACAATTCTGGTTTATGCTTACTGTAAGCATTAAAAAAATAGCAAGAAAGCAAGGAGAGACATCCATTGCAGCTGAACATCTACTAGTTCCTAAATTATTATGAAACTTTAAATGTACTTAATGTTCCCTTAGGTGACTGGGACCTCCATGCTTTTCAGTGTCTATATGCTGTGCTAGATTCTGTTAAGTCTTTAGAAAATTTAATCACTTCTTTCAGATGATGTATAAATGAAAACTCAGCTCTTGAAGCTATCTTATTAAGTTATTCTTCAACAAAATAATAATAATAAAAAAAGCAAAAATCTAGGTGTGTAACAGAAACATTGAGATACAAAGCCTATTGAATCAGTACAATTGAGTTAATTCAAATGAAGGGTGGTGATTAAACTGTGGAGGGGCTTTTGAATACCAAACACAACAGGAAGTTCTTTACTCTAGGATGTACTATTGTTGCTGGAAAATATCTTTGTCTTTCTAAGAATAACCTTAAATAACTATTCTCCCTGCTTATTACTTATGAACAATACTTGAGAAAATAGGTTTTTAAAGTGTATAGTATAGATTACCAGAGCTCTCCATTCTGAGAGTTAAAGACAATTAGCTCATCGACTGAAGAGGAAGATTCAAAATCTCCATTTAACAACTTGTTATAGCTACACAGTCTGTGGATTTTTAAAATAACAAACAAACAAAACCAAGTCTCCTTTTATTAAATATGTGCAAGCATTTATTCATTGACTTAGCTAAAGTAAAATAGAAATAACTAATACAAGTAGCCACTTAGACTACTGGGCTGGATATGATTATGAACAGTTTGAAAATAGATTAAAGTAGAGAGATTGTAGAAATTCATTTAAAAGGAATTTGTATATCAGAAGTCCAAAGTGTGCTATATGGAAAATGGAACCTCTTGGCAGGATTCAGAAGTACAAATCCCAAGGTCTTCTAGAGCAGAGTGCTCTCTAAGTGAGTCTGCTGGCAGCCAAAAAAATAGCAGATGTCTAGCTAACTTTGGGAAGAGGGAAAAAATGTTGTTGATTATTGCTTTTGGCTAACTAACCAGTTATTTAATATTTAAAGAAGGATAGGTATAAGCCTATATATTTTAATTGTTGGTTGTGTTTCGTAATTTCCTCTTCATATTAATTTAGCCTCCTGAAAAAAACATTTCTGAGGAGGAAGCTATCAAGCCAATTTGAAGTTGCTCATGGTGAAATATAAGAGCCCAGACTGTTGCATTGATAAAAAGAACTACATTTTTAGTTTTTGTAAGTATGTTGACCAGATGTCCTTGAATTTAATTTATTAAAGCCAACACTCTTGAGGTTGCTAAATAATTTATAGAGGCATCATTGTAGAATTTTACATTTGGTGACTTATTGAATCATTTTTTATTAATACAGGGCTTTTAATTAAATATTTAAAGCTTCACTACAGTATACAACTGCTTTAGGAAAAAAAAATTCTTGCAATCAATATGTTTGGAATATCATATCAATAATTACAACACACTGTGTTGCTAATTCATAGTCACAGGCATTTCTGTCATTATTCCAATGAAATGTAAGTCATTTCTGAATAGCATTAACACTGGAACTGATGGAAAATAGATGGACATGAACTTCAGTTTCTCATCTTCCTAACAGAGTAAATGAAAAACTAGTAATATTTTCTTTGCTCTAGAAATCCCAGAGAAATAAATAGGTATTGTATTCTTAAATTAGCATAAGCCGATATTGCCAAAGCTACTGTCTTGTTTTGTACATCTTGCTCACATAAACCCCCTATGGGCTCACATAACTCCCTGTCAATGTTAAGCACTCCACATTTAGGGTTTGACTGTGGAATTATCTGAATTTTCAGAAACCGTGAAGGCTGGCTTGGGTGGCTGCAGAAACAGAAAGAGGATCAAAACTGGTTTGTGAACATAAAGAATTTTGAATCTGAGCATATATTTCTTTATTCAAAACCTTTCTGGTTTGGTTTGAAAGAAAAGCCTGCCCTACTTTTCACCTTTGCTATGGAAAGACTTCTGTCTGTTCTCAGGTAGTACACCTGTCTATGGTAGGTGTAAATTCCTATATTCAACTATAAGCAAAAGCTTAGAGGATAGAATGGTGCTCTTAATAACACAAAGAGTAACTGATCATATCAAAACCAAATAAAACCCAATTTATTACTTTTTTACTAAGATTATCAAGTATGTATTGAATGTAAAAATTTGACAACCAGTTAGGTTTGCTCAGAGTAATTTTGTTTTTTAACCATGTTGATTCACTTTAGACGTAATAGCAATGCTAAATCTAAAAATTGTACAGCTCCAAATCTTAAGGTTACACAGATGCCTGAACTTTCGTTTCTAAAATATTCTGCAAGTAAACACAATGGTTGTATGTTATACATTATTCAACCAGCATGCCTGTTGGTTTGGCTACATATTATAATGATGCTAGTGTGGATTTTCTCAAGAACGCTTAGCAACAAAAAAAAAGATCTCTTCTTTTTGTACAGAGGTTTGCTTAGGACTGTAGTTTCCATGGAAACTCCTAGAAATAGCAATTTCATTCCAACCTTTACAAACCCAGTGTGAGCCTTTTTCATCTAGACTTTTTTGCTTTAATAAACTCTTACATTCTAACTAGGTAGAATAACAGAAATCATATTGTTGTGGATTATTAATAGTTTATTAAAATAATCTTTTTTTTTTTAGGCTGAAATGAAAAATAGTTCTATCATTGTCCTTTTACTGCCAAAGAATATGAAGCAACATAATTTAAAAGAATATTATTTAAATTAACTGTCACTATAAACAGCTTTGATTGCAAAAGTTTTGTACTGCATTTTAGCTCACTATTTGATAGGATATGAGTCACACAGAAAAATTATATACCTAACTCTTAGAGCTATTAAAATAGCTGCAGCTGGGAGGTGTAACTCCATCGTGAATGAATGAGATAGTAAAAAAAAAATATCCTCTGTAAGGAAGCTTCTCAATGAAAATGCTGGTAAACAAGTCTGAGAAAAAAGGAAACAGATGCTAAGTGATAAGAATGTGCCTGTTCTGACAGGGAACACCACCAGTATGCTTGTGTGACGGGTTGAATGTGTGTGTCTGGGGGGGGAACTTATTCAGCTGTTTCCTTGCTACACTCAACAGTGAATCAGTAAAACAAGATTTTGCTTTTCAGCTAGGAAATGACACTTTGATTCTGTGTTATAAAGGAAATGTCCCTTTTGTTCTCTTATGTAAATTCCTATTTAGGAATTCAAGATGGCTGGGGTGCAGCCAGGATTTGGAGAAATAACTTTTCAAGGCTCAGAAGATGTGTATTGTTACAAAAATAACTGAGTGGCCACCAAGGATGGAACTGGTACCAAACTTTGTGGAGCTTGATTAACTTTCTGAGCTAGCCAGGTGTTTGGGACTATTCACAAAGAGGTCCTGCAGAAAACCTGATACCTGGAAGCCATAGATGATAGAATCTCATGAAGCTATGTAAACTTGAAATAACAGCATTCTTACCTGTACCTTAGAGTTATCATGAAGCCAAGTGTAAAACACATAAATGTAAAAATGTAAAATACTTTCTGCAAAAAGTTGCTGTAAACATGCAAACTGATTTTTTATACATAAAGGTGTCTTTACCTTGACATGACAAATCTGAAACTGGGATCATTCTTTAGTGGCTGGAACTGGTCAATACCGGTGAGCTAGAGTTGTGAGAAGTCTGTGTTACTGATGACTCTTAGAATAAAACAATCGAGGAAATTCTCTATTTCAGTCTACAGGCTAGAGAGAACATGTTACATTTAACATAGTCTGAGTTATGTCAAATGGCAAAATAATTTCCCATTATGTATTATATGTAAATCATGAAGTAGTTAACGAGAGAAGCTATATGAATATTAATCAGACTGATATTACCTTTACCTAGATAGAAAATTGGGTACTTTTTTAATGGGCAATTTCAACTTTGTTATGACTGATAGGGTTGAACATGGATGAGATGGGAAGAACCTGTGTGGCATATCCATATCTTTTAACATACAAAGATGTATCTTAAATCTTCATGTAACATATATAGTCTTACTGCAGAAGACAAGTGCCATAGTGGATTTCCATTTTCCTTGCTGGAAAACACATCGGAAACATAGGGTCCTATTTTCATAGAATGGATCAGGTAATCCTTTTGAATAACAAAACATTAACATTTTTCATTTTAGCAACTGCTAATATCTTGCTCAGTGAACTCTCTTGATGCTGATTATCCCATGCATTATTCTCTACTTTTGATCCCGCTTAGAAGAAATATTATCAAGAACATTATATTGATGATAAAAGTCTGGCAAAACTGGATATTCTTATGCTCCTTGAATTCTTCATTTTGTGTTTATCTATTGGCATCATTCAGAGAATGCAACAGTTTCACAGGCAACAAACAAATCAAGAGCAGCTGGACATGGACTTGGTGGTTTGCAAAGGGGATGTGAATGGTTCATTCTGTAATCTCAGAAATGTATGTGGTGAGTATCTGCAAAAAATCATTACCTGTCAACTCTGAACATGTTTGGAATGGTTTATTTTACATAGAAAACAAGAGATCTTTTTGGACAGTGTACAAATGTTGTCATTTACAGATCATTCGGCAGATAGTAGTGAATTAATTCATGGATTTTTCTCTTTCCTTAGGTCATGCACAATCATAGTATTTTGAATCTGCATTATGCCTTCTTAATGGACTTTTGAATATCAGGTTCTTCACTAGGATTCTTTAGATACAGAATAGCTACTCTTTTTATAAGATCCCAAGAGTGCTGTATGGTCGCTGAACCAAATGGTACCAACTGATTCCCACCCTTTGTGTTGAGTTTAGCCCTAAGACCGAGATTATTGTTTAGTCCATTCTTGGCTTTCCTTGTCAGAGGGTGCAAAGTGAAGCACATGCGGTGCAAAAAAACAGGAGGCCAGGAATGGAAGGAAATACTGAGAACGGTTAATGGAAGCACTGCGAAGTCAGATACAATCTTTTATAGTTTCAAAAGATGTAGATGGATCTTTGACTCCTTTATCAATATATTGCCTGACTCAGCTGAGCTTCTATAGAGAACACTATAACTTGCAGATAGTAAAGACCAGCACTAAGTCGATAAAATTTCTTTCCTGCAGCTGTAAAACAAATGTTCTACAGTTAGGATTAAGCTGCCATGTAACTCCACAGGTAAATATCCTTGAATCTTATGCTTCAATCAATAGAACTCATCTTCTTCTGAGGCTCGGGGGTGGAGGAGATCAGCTGTTACAATCATGATATTCTGAGAAAGACTCATTTAATATCTGCCATTGTTTCTCTTTTTGCCTTTTACCTCTTCTTGAGCAATGCGATACGCATCTGTTAACAGCAACACATCTGCAGTAAACTGAGGGTAGTGTCTCTCTCTTAAAACATATGGGTATAATTTGATTAAGATGACCCAAAATTTCAGCCTGCTTTCTTCTCTGATGTTGCCCTGTACAGCTATAAGTTAGGGCATTTCTTTGTCATTTTTTTATTTGATCAGAGAAAGAACTTTACCTGCAGTTCCGTAATAAAGTTTGAGTCCCTGAGGTACAAATTCAATCTCTTGTGTTAACAAGGCTATGGAGAAAAGACTACAAGGAAAATAACATCTGTTGAACAGTTCTTGGAGAGGGTTCATTTTGGAATGAAGTGTTAAAGTCCTCCCTCAACATTGTTAGTTTTTGTGCTCCAGGCAAAAGACCAGACAGTGACTTTACCTCAGAACTAGAGTAAGGATTAAAACAGCATTGAACTTCAAGGCCCATAGGTGATTGATTCCTTCTCTTGCACTGATATTCAGCACAACCAGGGGTGCCGAACATTCTCCAGTCATCTCCCATCAGAAGGAGTGGGAATAAGAGCTTCTTTTAATCTGTTCTCCACAAAAATGCTAGTAGACTAGCAATATAGAAGTGCTTGCAGAGAAATAAGAAGGTGCCTTAAAGGCCTTTGAGGAGCAGTGAAGGCAATATTTCCAAGTTCTCTGCACTACTTTTGCCTTCAGCAGTGATTTAATTGCAGGGGGGGAGGAATGGAAAATGTGGTAAGGAGACACTTTTGGGCTCGATGTATTAGATTAGCTCACAACAGACGTGCTTTCTAAATATGTTCAAGGTGTGAGGGTCTATGGTGTATGCTTTCTTTCAGAACCATAAACTAAACTGTACAAAACAGTACTTGTGGAGAGCTAAAAAAAAGGCTTAACCTTATTCAAAAGTGGCAATTGATTTTTACCTTTCAACTTTTGGGCTGAGAGTAGGATTGATTAGAAGTGCACTGTACTTTGAAAATGAAGCTAGTACCAACTGCACAGCAAAATTTGTCACTGCTGAAAATGTCACTACATGATGTGATAGAAAGTTTTAAAGCTTTGAAATAAGATACATTTTCATGTGATTTTTAAAAACATACCTCTGAGTCCCTCAAAGAGGTGATGACAGAAACAAAAACCTTCAGAAAAAGACAGCAAATTCCTTACAATTGCATATTGAATTAATATTAGACTCCATGCATTTATCAGCAAATAATTAATCCATTACATTTTAACTCAACTGATGCTTACATCAGATGTAGATTAAGTTGGACTGTAAAGCAGCATTTCAGATGAACAACTCTCCTTGCTGTGGAGGAACAATATTTTATACAGACAAGGAACTATCGCTATGAAGACATTTCCATTCCCACAGCTGGCATTCCTGCAGCATGGAATTCCTATAAATAATTACTTCAACTGTTATATAGTTTCCCACATCTGAATTATTTTGTGTTTTAACAAAAAAAAGTGACTCCATTTGAAGGTCCATCTGAGATGTGGACAGGATCTTAAAAAAAAGAAAAGAGAAAGCAAAAGTTTTTAAATGGTATCTAACCATTCCTTTAAAACATTTTTGCAGTGTTAATGGAATTCAGTATTTTATCTGCTTCACGTAAAATTGCCCTAGTTTGAGGTTAGCACAGTTAGACCCAGAAAGATGAGAATTTTCTATCACTGAAAGTCAGCACAAGTGGACTTCAGTTTCCCCATAATAGCTGTGACAGAGAATGTTTTAATGAGGGGGTTATAATAACCCTGTGAACTGAGGGACCTGGAAAAAACATTCTTCCTGGTTTCTCTCAGGCAAAATGACAAGAAGAAAGAAACAGGGGTGGCAGGATGACATACCTTCTAAGTCTTTGGTGTATTGTTTGCAAACTTTATGCTTGCTTTGATAAGAAAAAATAATTAAGATAACAGATTCAATACTAAAGAGATTTTAAACTCCTCTATTTATATTAACTTCTAATGCAGAGCCACTAAACCTCTCTTGCACTTGAGGTTAATTTAGACTTGTGGCTTAGGAGGAACAGTTCAGTAGTCAACTATAGAGTATCAATTTAGGTGGGAGAATTTTAGATAAGACATGCAATTATCTTAAAGTCTGATTTCAGAACCTGTTCTGGGAGAAGAGATGCTGCTAACAAATCACTATCCTGTAATGTCAGATTGGTGCCTATAATGAATTCTTCTGACGGTGCATTTGTCATATATTATAGTTATCTTTCACTGATGGATATGTTTAGCAAGTGAGCAGTTACTCCAAGAAGATTAATGCTACAGAGGTGGAACAAGGATAGGAAAAGGGCTGATCATGCAGAAATGCTGAGCATTCTGGAAAGGAATACAAATGTAGCAGGACCTTTTTAATCTTTCTGTTAAAAGATATGATATCCCTGTATTTAACTGAATGGGATTTTTTAAGTAATAAATAAAATCTTCCACAGGAACTTTGCTATGAGCTTGTGTTTTCTGCAGCTTGGATTACAAATTACAAATGTCTTTTTCACCAGCTATCAAATGTTCTTTTCTATGTCCATTCATGACTGGACCAGCCTGTAACATGACAAGTGGGCTTTGTTCAGGGAGATTACCCAAATTCCCTGAGTTTCTGGGAACACTAATGAAAACTTTCCTTCCCGTGAACAGCCTTATTGACACTGTCCCAGCTAAAGGCAACCAATACCACTATATGCACTGCTATTTATACAGTCTGTTTTCCAAGCATATAAAAAGATAACTTTTAGGCCAAACATCTGTGGAAGTCAAGGCTCTTCTTCTCAGTCCCTATGCTGATCAAGCAATGAACAACGTGAGCTATTTCTCTCCCATATGAAAGCTGCATATGTCATCATTGGGCATTCACCTGGTGTGGTATATGAAAGCTCTTAATATTACACTTTGTAAAAAACACATTTTGGAGCTGGATAAAAACATAAAAGCTCATCCTTTGTGATCATCTCTTCCAGTTTGGAGAGGACAAGGTTGGAAGTGTTGCATTTTTTTGGCAGGGTTTAATTTAGCTAGATAACTGTAATGATATCTATTATATCCAGAGGAAGGCAGCTTGACAGCTGCCTGCATGCTCAATAACTTTGTAGGGACACAGCAAGAGATATCTGGTATTTTACAACAAATAATAGCTTTCTTTGGAATTTTATTTTTCATTGTATTTTAAATGAAACTTGTAACATTGGTATCCAGGGAGTTTCTAGCTAAAGTATATTTTTCCCAGATTACACAACCTATCGTCTTCCTGGATCTGTCCACAGGAGATTTAAAGACAAAGGCTATATGCTCTCTTTAAAGGAAATTTGAAATCAACATCTTTCTTTTTTTCTAAATATCAAATATATATTGGATACTCTAGTATCATCATGGATTATACCCTTATATCAATCCATCCATGAGATGTCTTCTAAAGAATTAAGAGGAGGCAGCAGATAAGCTCTAGACAAGAACTCTGTATTAACACCCCACTTTTCAGCACCCCTCATTAGGATATAGATCATGATACCCAGGTATTCACATACATATACAGAGCTCCCTGAAAAACCCTGTTCGTTACCATCTGAACTCATCACTTATGCAACTAAGAGCTATGTTAATTTCCAAAGTTCACATCCCTATCACCTCACAGTCCCTTCAAAAAATCAGCAAGTACTTCAGAAAAGTAAGGGCATAACTGCTACCTACGTTTACTAAGGAAAATGTAAGGRGTTGTGGTCACCCAGAGACCTAGAAAACTTCTGGTAGAGAACAGCTGCCGAGAAGATACTGTTAGCTATCACCAAACAAAATTAATACCCATTAGAATTGTATTAACTGTGGAGCTGAAGGAAATCACCAAAATAATATTATTACTGTCTTCTCTATACAAAAGTGTGGTTTAGGTCTAGAAATTTCTATCTGGCCTTGACTTACAGACTCCACCATTGGGGGATGCCCCAGTGGGGAGCAATGGGGAAGGGAGATGATGGCACAGTCAAGTGACGAAGTCGTGGACTGGGTTGGCAAGCAAAGGGTGTAGGGTGATATGGACAGGAGACACCTCAAAATCTTCATAACAGGGTAGAAAGCGGTCCATCCCAACTATAGGACAGGGTGCCTCTGAAGTGCTTGTACATTGCTGCATGCAGCATGGGGAACAAACAGGAGGAACTGGAGGTCCGCATGCAGCTGCAGCGCTATGATCCCATTGGGATCACAGAGGCTTGGTGGGATAGCTCACAAAACTGGAGAGCTGCCGTGGATGGATACAGGATCTTTAGGAAGCAGAGGTTGGGAAAGTGAGTTGCCCATTATATGAGAGAGCAGCTCCTCCTCAGCTAAGTCTGGCTTCTTCTTGGACAACTTGCTAAGACTCTGTCCAATTCCACCCTCAATAACATAGCAAACTGGGATGTTCCAATTAACTTGATTTTCCCTCTCCAAATTCTGTGGACAACTATTACACGTTCTGGAGACCCTTGAATTTTTTTCTCTGATCACAGGGGTTCTGTGGGACTGTTGTGGTTTAATCTGGCAGGCAGCCAACTACCATACAGCCACTCGCTCACTCCCCCCCTCCCCAGTGGGATGGGGGAGACAATCGAAAAAAAAAGGTAAAATTCATGGATTGAGATGAATAAAGTTTAATAGAACAGAAAAGGAACAGAAAATAATAATAATAACAACAACAACAACAACAACAACAACAACAACAATAATAATGATAAAATATACAAAATAAGTGATGCACAATGCAATTGCTCACCACCTGCCGACCAATGCCCAGCCAGTCCCTGAGCAGCGATTGCTCCTCCCCAGCCAACTCCCCAGCTTATATACTCAGCATGGTGTCATATGGTATGGAATACCCCATTGGCCAGTTGGGTCARCTGTCCTGGCTATGCTCCCTCCCACCTTCTTGTGCACCTGGCAGAGCATGGGAAGCTGAAAAGTCCTTGACTAGTGTAAACATTACTTAGCACCAACTAAAACATCAGTGCGTTATCAACATTCTTCTCATCCTAAATCCAAAACACAGCACTATACCAGCTACTAGGAAGAAAATTAACTCCATCCCAGCCGAAACCAGAACAGGGAYATATCAGTATTGTAGGATTTGCACTAGTGATTAACTAAGGCCTTTGTGTATAACCCTAGATGTTTGAAAATAAAGGAAAAGTGAGGAAAATGTGTCAGCGTATTAAAACCAGCAAGTGTGTTCTACTGTCATTGGGGTACTGTGACTTCCTGAGTACTTCAGTAGCTGTGAAAAAGACCATTACATAGTTGTTTGGTAAGTGTCCGTGTACTTACACATCTCCCCAGAAACCCTCTGTTGCTATGTCCTTTCCTGAGTGTATTCTGGCCATCTTTTCTAGATATACTTAGTGTAACAAGTTAAAGAGAACACATCGCTAAACAGATGTTGCATACAGGTATCATGGGCACCTCCGGTAAATGTCTGTGATTCCTTTCTTGTCTTTGTAATACACAGTTTACAGCACCTAAGAAACATAGCCTGAACTTGCCCTCTGGCTTCCTGGGATTCGATATATTCTCACACATTTACATACTAATTTAATATTCCTATTATTCCTGTTTCAGCTAGCAAGCAGCTAGAGCAATGATGGGAGTGCTCAACTTTGTCTTCACCTCTACAAGCAAATGTATGCTGATGGCTGTTAGCATGCCCCAGGAATGGGGAAAACCCAGAAAGGGTGTCCCCCAAAGCTAAAAATCACTTCAATACGGCAAATATAGGCTTTGCCAGATATGCTGTGGAGGAGCAGGCTTCTGTACTGCATTGTGTCTGATGTTTCCAGCATTCTTCATATTGTCTAACTAAAGTCCCTCTGCCTCCCTAGGTCTTCTTCATGTCCCCGTTCAGTTGTCCCTAACTCCAGGTCTAGTCTCCCTTTTAATTCTCCTCTCAGTCCTAATAGTGTTCTTACTATTCTCAGACTAAACAAACTAACCTAACTGCTAAACTGATCTGTGATTCTTTAACAAAAGCTCAAGATTGTCTCAGACTCCTGTCCAGGCAACCTATAGCTAAAAAATACAGTAAAAAAATACATGTGCTTCATATGACTGCAAGTAGCTTTCCTCTTTTTCAGCATCTCCCCTGGGCACAGTCTGAGCTTTGACCTCAGAAGATGTAATTGTAGTTGGAACAGCTCTATTAGCAGAGTTGGGAGATAAGTATATTGCTGCAGTGCAACTGCAGAGGTGACTGTGCAGATAAATAGTTTTGTGGATCTGCTAACACGTCAGCTCAGATGGACAAGGTGGCCTTATTCGTGGGTGCTGAATGACGCTGCTGTAGCCAATGACTTGCATGAGATACCTAAACTTGGCTGTGATACGAAATTGAGCTTTACAGAATGGATAAATTCTGAATCAGGATTTGGTTCAGTTCTAGTCATACAGTTTATTTATAAAGCAATGTAAAAAAAATCCTTCATTGACTCTTCTCTTTGTACAGATACTTAAAGAATTAAAAGCCATATCAGCTTCCACTGTCGTCAACTGGAATTTCTCTGATTTTAACAATTATTAGGTCATTGACTTGATAGAAGAGAAAACAATGATTATGGCAACTAAATGTCAAATATCAAAAAGTATACCAACAGGGATTGAAAAGCAAAAAAGGAACAGTTCTCCATGTATAAAACTGACACCAGAAAAGATTTTTAAAAAATATTACTTAGAAGAGGTAATCTTTTTCCTTATTCCTTCCACTACTGCTGCTGTTGTGGGCTTGATCTGGATTTTTAGACTCAAGCCAAGAAAAAGTTGAAGTATTTGTTTACCCTTAGATATACAATTAGCTTCATTAGAACTTTCCCTAAATTATCTGAAAATAATAATGAGATGCTTAAAGATAAATTTAAATGCTTTATTTGATCTAGGCCATAAATCTTTGGTCTTTTAAAAAATCAAAGCTTGCAACAAGCAGTATCATCTCATACAAGAAAAACATTTTAAGCCTGATTTCCACAAGGTCACTCTATCTCAAAAAAAGCTGTAGGAAAAACTGTAAAGGTGGGAAAAAAGAATAAGATGATTAGAGGAAATATTGAATAGTTAAAGCTTTTCAGCTTAGAAAATACTGAGTGGGAAAAGCTAGTTTTGTTGGTTTTGTGAAGGTTATGGAGAAGATGATTAGGGAATTTGTTCTATATTTCTAACTTTACAAAGCAAAGCACAACCACCAAAACTAATTCGTAGCGGGTTCAATGACCAAAGGAAATACTTTTTCTGTATAACACCAACTCTGAATGCATAGGCTCAGCCTATTAAACTAGAGTAAGATCATGAACTCAAGTACTGATGGGCAACTGTTTGCACTATGTAATTGATAGTCTTCTCCAGCTTTAGGTTGTCCCAGGTGACACACAGACAATTCTTGCATACTGTTCAGTGAATTGCCTTTTACGTGGTCTGTCCCCCACATGTGGGATGAATGACAACAGCCTAGCTGGGGTATGAAGAAAATTATGGCATTTGCACTAGACCTTCAGGGCCAGAGAAAGGACTCTGGACTATGTTATTTACTAGTGTAAATACAGCCATGGGGTAACAACGACACTGATAATTGCTCCTTATGCTGCGTATACCTCAGCTTTAGCCTAACTTTGGGACTGTTGCAACAAGTTCTTTACAAAAACTAGAAGTTTTGGAATTACCGAAGATACTGTTCCTAAAAGGCAATATAGACGATGCTGTATGCAGTTTGATTCTGACTACCCTATACCCTAACCCAGCAGGGATTTGTGTTTTGAAACATTTTGCTTGCTCTTCTTGTCACATCACACCTGGGGGAAGGCAGTAAATACCCTCTGTTTTATGTTGTAGAGTGCTGCTGTACTGAGCTTCTTTAGTATTGCACAGCCCAAACTTTACCTCAGACATTTTGAACCAAGCTAACACAAGAATAGTCGTCATCTTAGTGTCACGGGGGACCACTTGGGTCCATAAGGCCAAGTGTTATGTAGTAGGGATGTGACCAAGCTACTCATGAGGCTAAGAGGACGTAAGACAAACCATGACACTTGGCTTCAAGTGTCACTTTCTGACTGTTTTTTATTCAGCAGTTAGAACATATCCGTAGAAACCAAATATTGCAGAAACCAGAGGTAAATATGTGTTCAAGAAGGAATTAGATAAATATATAAGTATGAGAAAAGCAATGGTTCAGATACAACTTTCATTCTGGAATCCCCTAAACACGTATCTGTTGGAAGAGGGAAGATATTTCAAAGGAAAAATCACTCCCTGAAAATGTTCCAGGTCCGATCTCCTGGCAAGCGTCTGAGACACTGACAGAGACCTCTGATCTGACCTAATGATATTAGACATAAGAATTACTGAATGTCAAATACAAAAGCTATTTCTGACCTCTGTCTTTCAGAATTCCTCTTTTTTTTACTTTTTGAATGTGTAGAATTCACATGAACTTTGTATTTTTTGAGTGTTACATTAGCTCATTCTAAAACTCTCTAATCAAGTCATGCTTTAATTCCTTTGAACACATCTGTTTTCTGCCAACTAAATATTATAAGCAAATTCTATTGCCTTTCTTAGTGCCAAGAATGTTAGTAAAAAAAATACCTTAACTTTCAAATATCCCATTCCTTCCAAGATGCATTTAGGTTAATGACCACTGAAGATGCATCCTCCTTCAGTCGTTCAATTCCATTTTTATTCTTTTTTTTTTTCTTTTTTTTTTTCTTTTTTTTTTTTTTTTTTTTTTTTTTTTTTTTTTTTTTTTTTCTTCTTTATGCTATAGCTTTTTGGGACACAGATTTGCTACACTACAGCACAAGGTGCATTTATTCTGCTTTACACTTTGCACCTCACATTCTAAGAATGACAATTTATTTCGCTGGAAAAGCTTTTCATTTGCACTATTACTACAACCTATTATGGTGGTCTTTCATCATGTCACATGACAGTCTGTATGGTACTGTGTGGAGAAAAGCTGTTCTGTTTTGAAATACCAAGAATTCTTTTTACACTAACTTTAGAATGTTTGTGATACCTCAAATCTTAACCTAAGCAATACGGCCTTTTAAAAAAAGCAGCATAAAAGCCTTAAGATTGGAAGCAGAATTCCACATTCCATTTCCTGTAATGGTAACACGCTTCGTGTGTGATTAGTGTGTTACGAGTTCAGCTCTGCACAAGCTCTACGTATAGGCTGTCTCTCTTAATCCTGTAGCCTTGGCTGCCTAATTTAAGCTTGGCTTAGTGGGTGTAGAAGTTCTTCAGTCCAAATGTTGACATGTCGACAGAAACAAGCAAGCAAACAAACAAGCAAAACCCCAAAACCCTGACATGTCACACAAGTTTTCAAAAGGAAATGTGACCTTAGAAGTTAGATGTAGAGTGAGGTTGGGCAAGGTCTTTAACAGAACAACTTGCTCAATGGTTTTCAATCATGATATTGGAAAAATATCTTGTTATTCACATTTCATAATGGAATTTTTGCTGAGCTTTATATTGAATTGGCTAGATTCTCTACTGAAATCAGAGAATCACAGAATGGTTGAGGTTGGCAGGAACCTYTGGAGGTCATCTGGTCCAACCCACCTGCTGAAGCAGAGGCACATAGAGCAGGTTGCCCAGGACCATGTCCAGACAGCTTTTGAATATTTCCAAGGATGGAGACTGCACAACCTCCTTGGGCAACCTGTGCCACTGCTTGGTCCCGCTCACAGTAAAAAAAGTGTTTCATTATGTTCAGATGTAACCTCCTGTGTTTCAGTTTGTGCTCATTGCCTCTTGTCCTTGAGGCTACTTGTCCAGAACTTGGCTCTGCCTTCTTTAGAACTTCCCTTCAGATATTTATACACATTGGTGAGTTTCCCCCTGAGCCTTCTCTTCTCCAGACTGAGCAGTCCCCTCTCTCAGCCTTTCTTAATATGAGAGATGCTCCAGTCCCTTAATCATCTTAGTGACTCTTTGCTGGCCTCTCTCCAGTAGCTCCATATCTCTCTGATGCTGAGGAACTCAGAACTGTATACTTCTGTATACCTTCTTTTGATGTTTGAATTTTGCCAGGAGCTCCGTGTTCATCCATACAGGCCTCCTGATATTTTTGCCTGGCTTCCTGCCCATTGGGATGGACTGCTTTTGAGCTTGGAGGAGGTGATCCTTGAATATTAATCAGCTTTCTTGGACTGCTTTTCTCTCCAGGGTCAATGGTCCATGTTTATTCCATGGTCATGGTCATGTTTATTTCATTCAATGTTTATTTCAATGTTTATTTCATCCATGTTTATTTAACCCATCAGATGGCCCATGTTTATTTCATGAACATGATCCTGTAAAAGCATCTTCCATAATTTTTGAAATTACATTGGTTTTTTTTTTAATAATAGCCTTTAATGGCTTTTTCTGATTAACAGGTAATTAAGTACTAAAGGAATATTGCCTATATAAAACTTATATTTTATTAAAGCCTGCTCTTCTTTCTGTTATTCACACTGTATACATGTTTTAAACAGGGATTCAGTGATTCAGACAGAACTAATTAGTAGTTTAATATCACATGAAATTCAATAGAGAGACCTTAAATTTACACCACTGTACATGAGATCAGAATTTGGCTTTTGGTATTTGTTGTAAAGAGCAACTCAAATGGCAGTCTTACACCAACCTAATGTAAAGATAAAAAGCATTCATTCCAGTCCATGATTTCAATACTAAAGCAGTGCATGGGGAAAGGTCATCACAATTAAAGGCATAATGTAAAAATGAAACTGTGAGCAAGTGTTTGTGCTTCTTCCCTTTCTCAAGATTTATGTGATTGACTCTTAATTGGAGACCTAGGTTTTTATTTCACAGCTTGGGCAGACAGGCTATTAGATCTCAAATGAACAGGGAGAAAATAGCAATACTTTGCGTGTATGTAATAGAGAATTAAAATACTTTTCGACCTTCTGTGGTGATTAGTTAAAGAAAAAAGAAGTTTAAAATATAGAAATTCAAAATATTATTTGAATATAAGAGCTGTGTATTAGTTTATGATAGCAAACTGGACAAAACTAAGTCTTTGCTTTAACACATGTCCACATCATCACATATGGGCATTATCTGAATGTACGGATGGATGGGGAACACTGGAATTTCAGCAAAATGATGGTCCTTTCTTGCTGGCCCCTATTTTTTGGCTATAAAATAGCTGCAGAATATAAAATTTTATTGTGGCTTTAAAGTTCTTTGGATACCTCTGAATGTGGAAATATAAATGATTGCTTAGTTATATTTGGTAATTAATGTAAGGCTGGATGACAGGAGGTCATCTATCTGCCAAAATTGTGAGACTGGGAACCTTCAAATACAGCTGTCTATATCCTATCATCCAAAGCCCATCAAGGTAGATTATATTGCTAGCCAAACTGGCGCGTGTTGCAAATCTTCAAGGCCTTCCTGGATTGCTTGCATCTCTGTCCACATTGGTGGGAAAAGAATATCTCTTTGCAAAATAAAGATTGCCTTTTTAACTATGTTGATTGCACTGTACAATAAAAACATAGTGGATAAATTAATAACATCTTATCACATTGTGACATATTGTGACAGCCTACAAGGTTTTTTCTTTCCTTTTTTTTTTTTTCCTGTGAGGAAGTTGATTTCATTTGTAGGGAGCATGACTATGAGACATAATATGTACACTCTCAGAATGATTCTTCCTAGGTTATGATAGAAAAAGAAAAATACTAGCAGCTCCAGACTACATCTGTTGTAATGTAATGAGGCCCTCACAAATCAGGCGGCCTGGGGCAAATGGCTTATTTTTCTTGCTTCTTTCATATGTAAGTAACTTCTTTCAGCTCAGTAACTGAGCTTCTGGGCTTTTACTTTTTATGTTCTTCATTCAGTTTCTGAGGCTTCTATTTTCTCCTAGCATATTCCAAGGCCAATAAGATAACAGCTCCCAGAGATGTAATGAGCAAACTTCTCAGCTTTGCATTTGCTGAACTGCAGTTGGGGGTGCTCAACAGAATATTAAACTGGAGAGTTATTATTCCACTATATCATCTCCACTCTTCAGAAGAGACACACACACACAAAAAAAGGCATATCAATGTGGCAACTGAACTGTGGGTGGATAAGCATAGATAGATAGTGTGCAGCTGGAATCGAAATTCATCAATCAAATAAAATTAAAACCATAGTCAGCACCTTGTGTCATAATCTCTGTGAAGAGATAATCAAGCCATTTGCTTCAGGTGGGAAGAAGGCAAGTGTGCTTAAACAATCTTGTGTTATTGATCCAGTGCAATTCTGAAAACAGCCCCTGCAGTGTAATCTCTACAGCTTGATAGATTGCATTAGTAGATACACTAARACCAGTGAGATTACCTTCCGCCCGCATCAGTTAAGTAATAGAAATAAAAAACAAAATGACAGCATACTTTAAAGAAGGAAAATCACAGATTGGAAAATACAAAAATGGTATGTATATGGCTTCCATCAGTGGAGTATCTGAATATGTCACCATTTTGAATGTAGCAAGCTCTCACATTTGAGTAGAATAGTGCTTTACAGATGTGGGAACTGAGGCCCAAAGATCCTCATCCGGCCATGTAGCCTCGCAGGATGCCTGCATCGAAAAACTGAACTGACTTGCTCAAAGGCCAGGATATATGGACAATTCTTCTTTCGATAACCCCTTACTAACAGGAACAAGGAAGTTATAAGACACTATGGGGATTTCTGGTCATTTTAAGATAATATTAGCAAGGAAAAATCTTAACTACTTAATTTCATGTTCATGTCAAAACATCAATAAACTGAGCTGACAAGAAATTCAGCAACAACATGTATAGACACTCTCACATCTCTAGGTTAAAATATGAATTGCAAGTAAGCTGGGAAAAATGATGCCACACACAGTTCTGCTGAGTTACCCTGCTATATGAATGGTGTAATTTGACAGAGCTTGGATAATTTTTTGTAGGGCTCTGCTGCTTTATATAAGGTGAAGAATTGGCTTTTCAACTTCACTGACTTTATGTTTTATTTATTCACTGACTTAATTTATATCACCAAGTTCATGGCATCACTGGAGTTCCAAAGTTTAAACTCTTTAATAAAAGGTACTCACTTTCATATATTGTGCATTTGCAGCCATGGAGAACAGCAGTTAAAGATTTTTCTTATTGTAGTTACTTTATGTAGGCATTTATTATGTGTGACATTATCATGAAGGGATAAATGGGTAAAATATAATTTGGTCACTCATGACTGTAAGGGAAAGAATACCTGAAGTCAACTGTTTCTTTCAACTTCGTAAGTAACTGGACTTTAGTTTGCATCTGAACAGAACCTGACTTCTCATGCTTTCCATTTTACCTCTCCTTATTTTAGAGGCCACAAGGACTGAAGTTCAGATGACCTCCCTTTTAAATTAGACCAGGGCTGTGCTTGCTTTGAGTTCTGTAAAACATAAGCAAAAAGCCTATGGATAATATCAGGTTTGCTGATATTGACGTCAAAGTCATGGAAGTCAGTGATGTTTAAACTATGACAGAAAGCCATTGGCTATTAGTAAACACTGAAACAGATGAAACTGAAAGGGAAGTGAGACATTAAATGGTTTTAAAATGGCCCAGTAATCTTCATACTACTCTTGAAACCATTGCCATATTCTTCATGCTAAATAGCATCAGGAAGCGTATTGCCTCCCCACAGCTGCTCTCAGGGTTTTCTGTGTCCCCAGGGTCTGCAACCGCCACGTACATCTGCAGAGGACTGCACCTGCAGACAGCTGCACAGCATCCTCCTGTGTCCAACTCCAAGGCTTTCTGCACAGGAGTGAGACAAATTCCTACACTGCCTCACCTTGCACTCAGYACCTCCTCTGACATCTGTCTCACACCTCCAATGGTTTTTTCCTCTTTATTTTAGTCACAGGATTTGATTGCTTAACCCAAGAAGATTTGGGTCTAGTACCTACTCTGGAGTCACTGCACAGATTTTCTCTTCTCCCTCAGACCATGGGGAGGCAGCCTCCAGAGTGGTATAAATGTGATGATGAGTTTGCCACATAACGAAAGTACTAACGAAGCTCTTAGACTTAAAGGTCCCCTTCTTCTTGGTCAGAAATATACATCTCTTTAAATCAAACATTAGAAAGGAAAAATAGGAAAGTGAAAGGATATGGGATTTGAAGAGTATGGCAATGGTTTCAAGTTTTTAAGGAGAAATTTCTGCCAGTGTCGGCTTAAAAATTACTCATATGACACTCCAAYGGAAAGTAATATTGATGAATTACTAAAGCTGTCTGCTGAGCTTTCTTGGGGGAGGAAAAGAGGGTAAAGTTTCTTTTCAGACTAAGACTAGCTCTGAAATATCTGTCATAATAGAATACGAGAGTGGATAGGCCATTTCACTGATCCCATTTAAAATTTTTTCTCTCTCTCTAGTATGTTTTAGCTGGCCTGTGGTACTCTATAGCTTCTTTAACTAGAATAATCTTACATAATGTGCTAACTCTGGCAAAGTACTGAATTGTATAAAAATAGCCTTACCTTGAATTGCTGAATGCAAGGTTATATAAGTTGTTAAATGTGGAATAATTATTCTACCACAGGATCATCARTGGCCACATGTGCTTCATATAAGTGAATGGCAAGATATAAATTCACTGTGTTAAGAAAAAGTCTTTAATGAGCTCTTAAATTTTTAATACCTGAACTGAAAATGTGCACTGCACATCAGTTAAGGACAAAACTGTTAAACTTGGTATCAGGAAAGTCTTCAAAAGAAAAGGAAAGATGAGAACATGTGAAATAATTAGCTAATTCCCTGACAAGCTTCAATACATAACTATGAAGGGGGAGAACGAAGTCCCCCTCCTCTCAAATTTGTGCTATTACAACAGCCCATAGAGAATAGTAGCTTGGCCATACAACCTCACAAGGAGTTTGCCTTCAGGAGATTCATCATTTAATAGAGAGGAAGGGAGAAACTATGTATGAAAAATCAGAAGGAGCACAAAGGACGTGATGATTCAACAAAACTAAACTCACAGCTTTGCCTATTTGCAGTAGGACTCTGTTCTTTATTTAATCACAATCTGCACAGCAAGTTAACATATGGGCTGGGGGCGAGGGGGGCATGATTTGGCATCTACTGACTAATTTGATATATAGCACATTTTTCCTATCTTCCCAATACATATGATGTTGAAAATTATTTGAAAATTAATGAGGAGAAAACTGACCCATTTTTTTTCTTGCAAAACATGCAGTTCACTGCACCTGGTTGGGGGGAAGAAAAGTGGAAAATAATTGCAAAATTCTTAAGGGCACATTTTCAACCTGGTAATCAGAAAGGAATATTATTAATCAATTACATTTAGTGCTAGAATGCACTAATGTTATAGGAAAACAAGGGAGAGAAAAGACTTGGGAAGATGGGATAATCTTCTAAGCACATTTCTGATTCATATTGACCAGTGTCACTGCACTGAATTAGAGCAACTTCACGCTGTGGAAACAGCCTGACCCATTTTGTCAATCTGCAGAAAGTCCAGTTCAGCTCCAAAATTAATGGAAAATTTGGAATGGAATTAGACTTAAAATGTTGTAAAGAATAGATTTAGAAAAATTCCAAAATACAATCATTTTGAATAAAAAGTTTTGCAAAAACTTTTATTTTCAAAATTCCCATTTTCTGACAAATCAAAAAGCAGAGAGTGTTTTTCTTTATTTTAAAATAGTTTTTCTAGTGAAATATCAGCAATGACATTCTTGAAGTCTTAGTTCAAGTCAAGACAAGTTTCCAGCAATATTAAGTCATGACACTGAAAATGCAATTTAATCTGGTGAAATTTGTTCATTGTCTGTGCGTTAGCCTTGGAATGAAATGTGATGCTCAAAATACACATAGAAAATACGAGTAAAGGGCTATTCTTCCAAACTAGGCATCACTGTGTTCTTTTTAATATTTTGTTCTTCTATACATAAGTAATTTCATAAAGCAGTATTTGATCTGTGGTATACATGTATCACAGAAAGAAGAACTAGAGATGAAAAAGTATTATAATCGGCCACTCTGTTAACATACTTTAAAAATAGAACTGTTTTTAGTATTCCATGTAGCCTGGATTTAAAAAAAAAAAATGATGAATGAAAAGCATCATTTCCCACTTATATATTAGTAATCAGTAATTTAAAGTTTAACAGGGGGAACACATTAAGGCTGCTCCACCTATGGCATATTCTATGACATGTACAACTTCTAATGTCCGCACATAATCCTTCCATTTTGTTAACATATTACATTTCTTAGGGAGGAGCATTCCATAAGCTTTTATCACCAGGTTGTTGATCTGATCTTCAGCCCACAGTTTCTTTCATAGGTTTCTTATATTGCTCCTTGTTAAATGTATTAGAGCCACCCTAAATAAATCCTTTCTCACCTCAAGATTTAAATATTTATAGACTATTGTTATATGCACCTCCATCTTTTGGCTCAAATAAATAAGAAAAGAATATATGAGGCTTTTGTTATTAAGTATGATTGCAATTTTCATAAATGTGGATGGGCTTGCGGTCAGTCTGATGTAAAATGAGATTAGATCTACATAGTATAAATTGATGTGTGATTGTTGTACTGTTGGGGACAAAAGCTAGATAGAAAATAAAATTTCCATTTAAAATATGCAACATACTTGATGTTTCAAAAGCTTTTGATTCCCTAGTTTTGTTTGAAATTCTGCTGTGATGTCACCTGAGGAAAGAAATAGAAGTGTACTGGTTTTGGCTAGGATAGAGTTAATTTTCTTCCAGTAGCTAGTATGGGGCTATGTTCTGGATTTGTGCTGAAAACTGTTGATAACACAGGGATGTTTTAGCTATTGCTGAGCAGTGCTTACACAGAGTCAAGGCCTTTTCTGCTCCTCACCCCACCCCACCAGCGAGGAGGCTGGGGGTGCACAAGAGGTGGGGAGGGGACACAGCTGGGACAGCTGACCCCAACTGACCAAAGGGATATTCCATACCATATGACGCCATGCTCAGCATATAAAGCTGGAGGAAGGAGAAGGAAGGAGGGGACATTCGGGGTGGTGGCGTTTGTCTTCCCAAGTAACCATTACGTGTGAGGGAGCCCTGCTTTCCTGGAGATGGCTGAACACCTGCCTGCCGATGGGAAGTAGCAAATTAATTCCTTATTTTGCTTTGCTTGCACATGCAGCTTTTTTATCTATTAAACTGTCTTTCTTTTAACCCATGAGTTTTCTCACTTTTATCCTTCTGATTCTCTCCCTTATCCCACTGGGAAAGAGTGAGCGAGCAGCTGTGTGGGGCTGAGGTGCCTCCAGGGTTAAACCACAACAAGCAAACTGACAATTGGGCAATTATTGGCATGGAGGATCTAGATTAACATTGCTGTTCCAGGTCAGACTCAAGAGGAGTACAAACCTTGATTTTCTACACTACAACACTTATTTTCAGTCCAACTATCCATTTTTAGTGTGAGGGCTTTCTTAGATCTGAAAATCCCTTTTAGGCCTGGGACATTTTCCAGAAAAGATTTTGTTTGTCTGCTTGCTTTGTTTTGTTTGTTTTGTTTTTCAAATCCAATAGGGCTTTTTTGGGGTTTTTTTGTTTGTTGGTTTAGTTTTGTTTGGTTGGTTTTGGTTTTGGTTTTGAAATTGATTCTCTGCCAGGTAAAATATTTTTGAAAAATATTTCTGATTACTTAAAAAATTCTTTCCCAAATTTACTTCTTCTGCTTCTGGGGAATCATGAACATGTATGTACAGCCTTCTACTGAAGACAACAGTATTTTCCAAGGATGCATTGTGGTTTACTAAAGGCTACGTCTCAGGCTCACCATTTTTGTCAGCGTTGGTCACTTTAACAATAGTGAAAGCACAAACAGTGGCATCTGCCAGAGAATATTGTGAGTGGCAACACATGTCAAAGAGGTGAAGAATCTTAGCAGACCAGAATGGCATTTTTCCATGATCAACTCACTTTGTTAAGTTAAAATCTTTGAGTCTGGATGATAGTTCTTGAAATTCACTTTACTTTTATTATTGAATGCTGCATCTTTTTTTTGGTGCAATAAAGCTTTCGATTTCCAACTCCAGTTATTTAATTGCTAGGTCTATCATATGACAGATATAATTTTATGAAAATATATTGCATGGAATTATTGAAGCAATGTCTACTCATTATAATCTTCTTGAAAATGCAGATATAGAAAGTTCTTACAAATTTGTAATGGTGTGCTTCAGAAAAGCAGCCTGTTAAGCTCTCCACTACTCTTCCCATCTGGTACCGTAAGTTCAGGGACGTTGCATTGTTTCACCTGCACCTGAAGCGAAGTGTATGCTTTTAGACAGGGACCAACATCTTTTACACCTTGCCCCTACAGAACATGGAGAAGGCACTCATTTAGAATCATAGAATCATAGAATCATTAAGGTTGGAAAAGACCTCTAAGATCATCAAGTCCAACCATCAACCCAACACCACCATGCCCACTAAACCATGTCCCTAAGTGCCTCATCTACATGTCTTTTAAATACTTCCAGGGATGGTGACTCCACCACTTCCCTGGGCAGCCTGTTCCAATGCTTAACCACTCTTTCAGGAAAGAAATTTTTCCTAATGTCCAATCTAAACCTCCCCTGGTGCACCTTGAGGCCATTTCCTCTTGTCCTATTGCTAGTTGCTTAGCAGAAGAGACCAACACCCACCTCGCTGCAACCTCCTTTCAGGTAGTTGTAGAGAACGATAAGGTCTCCCCTGAGTCTCCTCTTCTCCAGGCTAAACAGTCCCAGTTCCCTCAGCCATTCCTCGTAAGACTCGCTCTCCAGACCCTTTTAATTTCATTAAAAACAGACAAGCAAATAAACAAACAAACAAAAAGACACTGCATCTAACTGTAACTAGATTAGGTCTCCAGGTATCCTGAAAACAGTTCTCAAAAGGTGTTTTGTCTGAGAACAGTGAAAAGGAGAACCCATCAGCCCACTGCTGAAGGTACTTGCTGTTCTCTGAAATCAGTTGCCCAGTGGTCAGTATATGGTAAATCAGGACAAGGCTGTTTCCTTCCACCTTCTCTCCACCCTATTTAGGCACAGGAAAAGACAGGATGGAGCTTTGCAAAGCCTGCTCACTATGCCTGAAACAAACTACAGGACTGATATGCAGTGTGGGCATGGCGAGGAACTGACCCCCATGGGATGAGCTGCAGGCTAGCCTAGCTGTAATCAAAGACATCTTTTCCTCTGCACTTTTGGGCAGGCTTTTTGGGTAGGTTATCCAAAGCAAGTAAACTGGTAAATGTTATAATGCTGCCAATCACTAGCAAAATAAAACACAAAAAAGCAACCTTTGGATTTTTGTTGAAGCATCAGTTCTAACAGAAAAGTTGGGGAGACATACAAGTGTAGCTGTCAGTCACAAGCCATAAGGACTCCAGTCCCATCTTCCTTTTACTTCTGAGATGCTTGTGCATTGTATGATTCCACCCAAATTCATGGCAGTCACCTTTAATGGGACAAAAGACTTCAAGAAAATCAGAGACTGCAAAAACTGCTTTCAATGACTGAGAATGAAYGCAAAAATATGTCTGGCAACATTCCAGAAATGCTTGTGCTTAAGTGGAACTGGAGGAAAGCCAAAAAATGTGGCGGCTTTGCTCTGAATGCAAATATTATCACACAGCTCTCATCATAACGTGGTAAAAGATAAAGCCATACTCAAGGGAGCAAAGACATCATCCAATAGTACAAATGCCATGATACTGTCCAGTTTCCCTAGCAAAAGCTAGAAAGCGGAAACTACTGTTTTGACTGTGCATGTGTTTAAAAAAAAAAAAAACAAAATCTTTCTCACTGGGATTATATTTCAGCTATTTCTTACCACAGCTCTGTCCTGCAAAGTGTCCATCTGCCCCAACTCTGACAAGTGCAGTTAGGCCAACTTGTCAGTGCTGAGCGTTTCAGCCAATCACCTGTATTCAGCTCTCATTTTTTGCTCAACACTTTAAAATTGGATTAAATGTTCTTCTAGTTCATAGCCTGTGTGCTCAGGATGGACTATCAGCACTAAATCTTGATAAAACTGTTACTGACAAATCCTCAGAAGAACAAATAATACTTTTTCTCTCTGCTTTTTAATACCTGTGACTATATTCATGCATTTCTGATAACAATCATTCTCTTCATCCAGGTTCAAGGTGCCATTCCTAACAGAATCAGTAGAAACTGAACCCAAACAACCGAGGGCAGAATTGCTCCAAATTGCCTTAGTCTCATATTGAACCAGACTCCTATCACTTATGTTACACAGTCAGGTGGCCCTATTTCCTAGCACTGCAATCAGAAAACTATTGACCAGCAACAATACAGGTTTCACTTCATATGACTAAAATGAACAACCCCTGCAGTAAAGTGTTCTTTTCATAAATTTCAGATGATTCACTGAAGTAAGAATCCTGAACTTAAAGATGAGGAGCTTAGGCATGGAGATGTCAAGTAACCTATGAGAATTAACTATCCTTCAGCTTTCCAAAAGCCTTTCTTTTAGTAGTGAGCTGTATTGAATATATATCTTGGTTTATACAATTGGTAGCTGTTTAGGAGACTTCAATACCTAGGCTTCTTTTCTGCCAATATTCCTTTTCTTGCATGGGATGCATCACACCTAAGTTTATGGTGTGCAGTACTGGTTTGCTGCTTTTCACTCCTCCATACTAAACCACCTTGTGGAGATTACCCCAGTTTCCATTTATTTATTTGTTTGTTTATTTTTAAGCTCATGAGGAAGTCGTTCCCAGACACATGAATTTTGTATGGTCAAAGGTAGGTGACATGAATCCCATGATGACTTTATTTCCCATTCATGAAACCAAAAACTTTCTCYGTCTTTTCTTTCTATTGTGGCTTTAGACTTTCAAATCAACAAGTAAGGCACAGTCCCTAAATTTGAAACTATGTGGTACTCAATGTAACAGGACAAAACTTCAATATGTGTATCTCATACTGCATAACAATTAGAAAAAAAATAATTTCTGGGGGAAAAAAAATCTAAACCAAAATGGGTATAAATAGGAAAAAAATCTTAAAGCTCAAGACAGCCATTTTTAAGTGCCACTGATCTGTGCATATTGCAATGCACTACCCTTGGTGCAGAAATCTTTGTCACAAATTTTAACGTAGAGATGATGCAGGTTGTTATTTCCTTCTGCGCTGTAAGTTAGTTCTATGGTGATCTAGTAGTTACCTAGGAAACAGATTTAGGAAGGAAGTATTGGTGATTATGTAAGGACTGATTTGGATTTTTGGTTTTGGGGTGGTTTTTTTTTTTTTTCAGATTTTCAGAGGTTGAAAAGAATTTTATATTGCTAAATGTTGAAGAATTTACAAAATTACTTCTAGTCTTTTTTATTAGTTTAGCTATATCATGGTACACTAAAACTGACAAGTTATAATAAAAGAATAAGATTTTTTAAAGACTCTGAATAAACTGTACAATTATGTACAGATATCGAGCTTCTTCTTATCAACACTCTGCCGATGACGCTGGTTTTTTTCTTGCCATGAATATTCATAATATCACAAACTTTCTTACAGTTTTGGCTGATCTATTAATAAAAATCAGGGATTCCTATTATAAACACACTCAGGTGATAAGAGATGGCTTGTGTTCAGCTCTCCACCTGTGTCACATTAAATTCTGGTGATTTCAGCACATCTATTTAGACCACAATGAGCAAGATCTCCCAAATAAATTTACACATTATCTTGAGCTATGTGGCTTAATATAGAAATCATTCCCACTGCACATGATTCAGATAAACTAAAATACTTATGCTATCATAGGTTGTTCTAACAATTAATACGATATTGGCCATGAAAATTTCAGGGGAGAAATACACAATGGCTTTTAGATATTAAAGGAAAGAGTACAAGTATTACACCTGTGTTTGCTTTTAAAAAGCTAAAACCATATATTAATTCATCAGTTTTGCAATGAAAGAAATAGCAGCTCTGTTAGCATTATGAAAAGTGAAGCATGGTATCCTATTAATTTATAATAAGATTTTTAGAACTTAACAATGACTGAGTTTACAAAAACATTTTCTTTATAAAATTCCTTTCCTCTGCTTGGCTGTCTACTTTCATGAACTCAGTGTCTGTAATCAGCATGGTTAATGTGTCTGTAATGCATTAAGAAACCAGGCTAAGTAGCACAGTTGCTATAACTTAAATTCAGCAAATTCCTAGAATAGTTTCCTAAAAATGCTGGTGAAACAATGCAGAAAGGCCAAAAAAGTGTATTGCCATATGTTTAAAAACCTGTACATAGCTTTTACTTACTTTATCACTTGCCAATAATATGACTGTGCAAAATGTATGGCAGTAAAAATACATAAGCCAAGTCTCACAATCACTATTTGGAATTTCAGACATTGCAAGAAATGACTGCTGTGCAGGGTTGGAAGCTCACCTAAAAATATTGAAAACGTTTGTTGAAAGTTGCTGCTTCCTCCCTTTTTTAATGTTTATTTTGAAGTTTGGGACATTTCACACAGCTCTAGTGGCCGTTGTTATGATTTTACTTCCATTTTTCTCCCCAGTGTCAGCTTTTCATAACTTTAACTAGTAAGTTTTGAATAAAAATTTCCAAGTATGGTGTCTATATGGTATTATTTCATTTTCTTAAAATGTTCTGAAGATATTTATAGTGTTTTTAGACTCTTGTGTTGAAATGTTTGGATTTATTGAAAACTATAAATTTAGGGACTGCACATTTATTTTTGGTCTGTAAATCTCAGGTGAGATTTACAATCATAATACAATCTTGTATTATGAAAAGAAAATCAGTTCAGTGTTTATATAAGTTATGACTATTTCAAACCCTATGCATGAGCAAAACCCACATTTTTTTCTTAGAAAACAAACTTACATATATTTAATGATACAAAGAATTTGCTTAATACAATCTTTGATACAC
Source organism: Phoebastria nigripes (assembly GCA_035582835.1). NCBI lineage: Eukaryota > Metazoa > Chordata > Aves > Procellariiformes > Diomedeidae > Phoebastria > Phoebastria nigripes. The sequence goes on along the minus strand of JAYKAV010001112.1, from coordinate 6,252,524 downwards.
ATTTGATAAGAACTGAAAATGAAGGATGCCTATTTTATTTGTCTGTAATAGATTTTGTTTTAATTTAACATGAATCTCCAAGGCTTAGTTCTGTTATACTTTTGATTATAGTCTCTGGATTTTTTTTTACCCCTAGATGTCCACAGTACAGGACTGTGAATCATCTTCCTCTTTAATCTCTGATGGATGAATTTTGTTCACAAAAAATAACTGTTATGTTTCTTCTGTAGTAAACTGTTACAGCTATTTCACCTTTCATGCCTCCAATTCCCTTAAAAGCACCAAGAAAATTAAATGTAAAGAAACTAAGAACAAAACTAGTGTAAGTGCAAGATCAAGAGGTGGAACGTAAAGCTTGTAAAGGCCAGGAAATAAATGACTGTTCTTTTTAGTACAGCATTACCTTGGTCTTATTCCATATACACTTCCTCTTAGATATGAACTTTGGTGTTTTACCATTTATTATCTAATACCACTGCCATACGTACACAGGACAATAACACACCTAAGTAATTTTTGGATTTTTCTGATTTTGAGTTTTTTATTTTCCATTTTAAAGGGTGGAATCCTTTTGCATTTACAATTGCATACATATGCTGTGCACATGCACCACACCCACTAGAAAAATCAGCTGTGTGGTTTTTTGGGTTTTTGCTTGTTTGTTTGTTTTTTGTTTTTTGTTTTTGTTTTTTTTGAGTTAAAAGGAAATTAGGTTTTTGGATCAGAGTACACTGTTTATCACTTCTATGGAAAGGATCAGAGCTCCTCCTAAAAAGCTTTTGCTTGGCTCCAGCACTACAAAGGCACTCTGTGTCCCAGCCACTCCTTCTCTTTGTCCTCCCCAGCACGCTCTTCCACAAGGAAGGATGCAYGGAGTCACAGGTGCTATTTGTGTGTCTGACTGAGATCTCTCAAGTTGCAGTTTTCCCTGGGCAGGTAACCCTGGCACAAATTTTGTTCACTGTACTCTCAAGCCAGAGAATCTGCCCCTGTAACCAAAGCCACTAAGACAGCAGCAGTCTTGTGTCTAGTAGCATAAAGGAAAAAAAAAAATTTGAGGACTTAATTCCATCCATCAGAAAATTTTGAAGTATTTGCATTTTTCAGTCTGAAATTTCTTTTAACTGAAAGACAGCACGTCATTTCCACTTTTCCATTCATCCCCCTCTCCCATCCTCTTTTCCATTCCCCTTTCCCTCCTGATTCATACAGAGAAATGGATTTGAAACTAAAGGTCAAAAGGGTAAGTACTGGACATATCTGTATTTAATTTAGGTGCTGCTATCTTTCCCTTGCAGAGGAGAGTAATGTTTTTGTATATTAAATTAAGTTGTTGGGTTTGGGGGTTTATTTTACAATGGTTTATCTTTTAAAAGAAAAATCAAATAAGACTTGATGTTTTAGCACATGTAAACACATTTTTAAAACAAGAATTAAAATCGGCCCTTTCATATGATCTGCACATGAGAATAACTTTTGTCCTCTCTTTTTTGTTACTAGTAAAATCAATTATTCAGAAAAATAACATTAATTACAATTAGAAATACCACACTTGATGTTTTAGTTCATTACCGTGGGCTTCCACAAACATAATAATGGATTGAATTGCATTTATTCCAGAGTTAGTCTTTTGTACAAAGCTCCAATCTGTTTTTCTGTTAACAGTATATTTAACAATGTAAGAAAGACCACAGACTAGAACATTACACCCTGTGAGATAAGGAAGTAATTTGCTCAGGTGTGTGAGTGGAAAATAACCCAACATATGAATTGACTGCAGTATTTCTGTGATTCAGCTTTACAAAAGGCATTGTTACTAAAAAGAAAATGCTTTCTTCTTTTTATAGTCAGCGTATAATGGCAAGAAATCAACAGTTACAGCTGTTGAAAATCAGATCACATCAAATACACCACCCCTTCAAATGTCTTCAGAAAAGACACTTTTTATGGACATTTACAGTTCTGGGAAGAAGATAGTCCCTGATCTCATCTGGACCTTACATTGGACCTTTAACAGCAGTACTGAAGAGTGACATTAAGTGCTGTGGAATTCATAAACTTGATGTTACATACTCCCTGAAAGACCTTTGGGTATAGACAGTTTTCTTGCTACCTTGTATGACATTAGGAAGCTTATCTGGTTAGCATGGTGAGAAAAAAATAGCTATTCCATAAGATCTCTGGATTACCACCTCTTAAATTGTCCCTTCCAGTGTAGTGGTGGAAAGGAGATAGGTAGTGAGATACAGGTATGTCTGTTTAAATCTATGCTTGCCACCTGTCTATCTATCTGTCTATCTACATATGTACCTACCTACCTATCTAACCCCTTGTACCTATACTCAGTTTTTACAGAAACTTCACAGAGGCTGTTACACCTACATTTTATGGAATATTCATCCATGTTTCAGGCTTGGGCTAGTGCACACAGTCTTGGTATAATGGAAAAATATGGGGTTTAGCAGAGCTATAGGAAAATGCTGACTGAAGGTGATGGAGAAGAAACCAGGAATTCCTCGATGAAGTGGGAATAATTGATGTATTTGCCTCAGTTCCTAAGAAAATGCATGAGAAAAGTTTTTGTTGTTTTTTTTTTATTTTTTTTTTTTTTTTAGGAATGGGAAGAAAAAACCCTTCAACTTTTTTGTTTTCCTCTTTACTTCCTGACACAGCAACTGCTGTAAAAATGGAAAGTCCAGCTACTGAAAGAATGTATCTAATTACTACAAAAACGATCAGAAATGACACAAACATTTTCTATCACTCTGACAGATATAAGTATAGATGTATTGTCTTTCTGTGAATACTGAAAGGCAAAAACCTTTCAGACTTGCTGATACCATCTCTTGGTAGCTTTACTTCCTCAAGCAAACTTTCGCTTTCTTCCTCTCACAGCTGATAACAGTTCTAGAACAATTTTTTGTTATTCCCTGGCCAATTAAAACTCTCTTGAGACTTGACCTAATTTTTATTTTATTCTTTTCTGCTTTTACTTTTCCTTCGTAAACTGTCCTGGTTTTCACTTAAGATAGGCTTCCTTTTGGTGTTTGAAGTAATTTAAAAGTTCGAGTTGACTGTGTTGCTCTCCTACTTTCCTCTACATATGTTCCTATAACATTTTTTGATGAGCTACCAGTATGATCGATGTTGCATTCTGCTGTAAAATTTTCACCAAGTTCTCAATTTTTTTTTTAAATCAAATTTAGAAATATTTAAGAATGCCGCTATGGGCAATCCAAAATATCCATCTAGCCCTGTTTCCTGTCAGCAAGCATAGTGGGTTATTCACTCCTAATATTATCCTTGAATATAATGACCTTCGTTTTAGTGACCTACATCTGTGGAGATTTTCAAGACCCATTTGTACAAAGCCCTAAGCAACCTCATCTGAATTCTGCACTGACCCAATTTTGAGCACCTCCTGGAGTCCCTGTCACCCCAATGACTCTGTGATACTGTGATTTCCTGAGTGAGGGCAGTGCCCTGCAACTTCTCTCTCTGGATTCTTTCCTTATGTTCTGAATAAAAAAAGAAAAAAAAAAAAGTCACTAAAGAACTCCAGAGCTTGCTGCTTAGTCAGTTTTCCTAGTCCTCCAAATTCCTCAATAATTATAGTTCCACACTCTCCTATGCTTTGAGTGGTGCTCAAAAATATTTTGTGTCATTAATCAGCATGATTTGGTGATTTTTAAAGACCAATGCTAACTTTGTTCTCCTTCTTCTTTTATCATTACTAGGAGACTTTCAGGATGTCTGTCCCTCCTTTGTTCCAGACGCAGGAAAAACATATACGTGAATACCTCCTTTTATATTTTCCATTGCTTCATTTGCTCTGATAGAGTGTTTGTCAAATAAATTTAATTTGACTGCTCATTAATTTGAGATTTTTTTTATATTTATCTTGCATTTCTTTAAACTCTTTTGACAGCAATTATGAAAAAAAAAATTTTTTGTATGTACATTGTACAAAAATAACTACTATATCAAGTTACCACAGCTTCCTGTAGCAAGCAACAAATTTGTTGATTTTTTTTGGAAGCTACCATTTGAAAGAACAAGTTAGAAAATATTAGGTATCATAAGGAATCAGGACCATATTATTCAGGGAGACTGAAAAATATTGAGCATAAGTCTGTTGACAACACTATGAAATACCAGTTCAAGCATTAAAAATGTCCCAAGACAGACGCTTTCTTAGGAATCTATCGTTCAAAATTTAATTAGGTCTTGATTTTCTTAAATGTATCTAACACTATGACCCTTTGGGGAAATATATATAGAACTTAGTATAGTTTCATACCCTGGCAGGGAATTCTAACAGATATCTTAAAAAAGCATATTAGAAATACCTTCTTCCCCAAATTTGATTTATGTAGATCAAATACCTGTAGGTATTTAAGTCTTGTAAAACTATCATAATCTTCTTCAGTAGTGTTGCTTTCATCATGAAAGGATTTTTCAACAGGAAGAATCATGTACAGGTTATTGTGATACAACTCATGAAGCTTTTCCTCTTTCTGCTATTGAAGTATCCACAAATTTCCACCAGCTTAGCTTTAGCGAAACACTAGAGAAGTCCAGGACAGGACATTTGCAAACTGCACAAGATACTTTTTGTTTAAATAATCTCTTTTTTTCTCGAGAAACCACTGTGGATCCCTGATAAAGAAGCTGTCTTTTCTTGTCCCCCTCCCATAGATTTGTCAGCCTCATATACAACCAACACCCATGCTTTACAGCAATCTGCACTACAGGGCAGCCACAGGTTGCTTCACTGCTGTTGTTGTTGTTGCTGTTTTTCCTCTGCTTGCTTTAATTCTTTAACATAAAATGAGCAGAAATGCTGAAACAGTGCTCCATAAACCTTCTCACTTAAAGTTGTACTTGAATACTAGGAACAAAAGTACTCTTCCAGCAAAGTACTGGGCCTGGTGCTCTTCTTGCATATTAGAAATAAAATTAAGAAGAATTTGAAGTAAATTATTTCTTATGTCTTTAGTGCTTGAGAAAAGATTATTTCCCCCCCCCCCCCTTAAATATTTCTTCGCTGTTCTTACTTTTATGCTTGATAAGTTCTGAGATTCCATGGAATTTGGGAGCATTTTCATTATTTAGAATGCAGGCATGTATACCACCAAAAAAAGAAATCTGATGACAAAAATAAAGAAAACTCTGACATCTGAGATCTTATCATTGTTCTAATCAACTGGTTGGGTTTATTTTCTCTGTTGGGTCTTGGCACTCTACTAGGTCATTTTCTTCCCAACTTTTTATTTTCTAAGGGTTGCTGGAATCTTTTCTCTTCCTTCTTCCTTTCTAACACTTCTAACATTTACAGTCATTTCTAGAGCCTTTAGGCTCCTTCTTACTGCACCTGATTGCTGAGTTTGGGACATTGGGGTCAAATTGCAGAACAAACGTAGCTCTTTTTTCATCTTGGCAGAGAAGACTCCCAGGCATTTTCCATGGACATTCTCCTCAGTTTTGCAGCTGGGCAGAGAGTGGCATGAGAAGATGGGTTCAATGAAACACGAGGACATTAATTATTTGCATCTATGTTGTAGAACAGTCCAGTAACAGAGCCAGGAAAATCTCAGGCCAGGTCAAGAGCAGATCCATGTTGCCCTCGTGGAAACGCTGACTCCAAGGCCAGTCCCACACTGTCACCTGTCCCAGTTCCTCATCAATTCCACCTCCATATTAGAGACACAGCAAAAATTTGCCGCTATTAGTAACCAGTTCCATGTGTATCACATATTCTTCTGTTCGCTTCAACTTCCCTTGACTCTAGGTTGTATCTTTTAATTTTTTTGTTTGGTTTTTTTCAGGTTTGCCCCTTCATGTCACCCACTACTTATATTCTAGAGGAAAGAGAATTACAGTAGCCAGGTGCGCAGTTACTTTAAGACTCAGCCAGGATGCTCCATGGTGTATCATTAATATTTTACCAAAGGGCTTCTCTTCTGACCAGCAGCACCTTGCTCCTGCAAATGCTCAGGTCATTCAGCTGGAGCAGGCATTCAATTGCAAAAACTAATGTGCTGCTAGCAGAGAAAGCTTTAAATATCAGTTCCATTTAAAAAGGCAAACTAGCATTCCTAAACTGTGACAAGGAGAGATGGTGATTCATCAGACACAAGGGCAAATCTTCCCCACCCTGTTGTTTGCTTTTCTACTAAGAGCAAGCAGAGGTAGCAAACTGTGCCTTAAAAACTCTTCAGATTTTTTTCTTATGTTAAATAAGACCCACATGGGAAATGGTTCCAAGTACTGCAACACTGTGGGTGATTCATCTCCACAGGAATTATTAGAGAGAAAGTATCTTTCTTTGTGCAGTGGATTGCATTCACTGAGGCCATTTGGTGTTTTTCCCTCATTGCTATTTATTAGCATTTCATAGACACTCATAATAATAACTCACAATACATAATAATGTCATAAATCTAAAAAAAAAAAGGTTAGCATTATCGTCTCACTTTTTGTTATACACTTTGCTGCCATAAATCTTTCACATTTCTTCCAAAAATAGAAGGAACACACCATTGCATTTCTCTGAAGCAGAAAAAGGCTGTGGTGCTATGTCTGTGATTTCATCTATGACACTGGTCCTACTGCCTCAATGAGGTGGAAGTCCTTGCTCCATTGGAAGCTCTAAATCCAGTCTGGATACTGGTTAAAGGCTTTTTGCTCTCAGGGGAAAAATGATTTGGTGGCTGAATTGCTTAGTTGTAGGTACATTGCTGCAAGCTGATTCTGCATATTTCTAGTTGTTCCTATCCACGTTATTTTCCAACTGGTGATTTCTATTTTCATTTCTAGGTTCACAGTTCATTTGCACTTGATCCCCCAGAGGTTGTTTTCTTTAGCAGGCATTTTATAAAAGTACAGAGAATGGATTAACCCCAGTTCTCCACTGTACTCTGGATTGTGTATTCTCTAAAAAGCACTTTATAAGCATGAACCCTTTTTTCCTGTCAATTAGCTCCTCCATTCTGGTTCCTATGCTTACTCCATAGTTTGTACGCCTCTACAAATGAGAAATGTGGTGTGTGTTTTGGGTTTGGGTTTTTGGTGTTTTTTGTGCATGGTTTTTTTTTCTGTACAGTACGTTAATGGTATTTGCGTTTCAGACATGCCAGATTCTTTCGCTAGTCACTTGAGACACAGCACAAGAATGAATTACTCTGAACTGTCTTTCTGTCTCCTGACAGGTCTGCTTGAAAAGCAGCTTGCCTCAAGCTGAATTCATTGTTATTTCACTTATCTCCAAGTCAGCAAGAGACAGTTTTACAAATCTCTAACATAAGGCATGAAATGGAATTCAACAGCAACACTGATTTTCTTCTTTTTATTTGGCTCTGGCCAAATGAATGGAGGCTGATAGATTGCTAATACAGAGAGCACATTTTGGGGTGTTTTCTTGAAATGTTAACTTTATTAAAATCAGTCACTCTGTGAGACAAACAGTAATCTTGCAGAGAATCAATTCTCCCTGATTTATTTATCTTTCCTTGTATCTACCTCAAAATACAACCTTTGGGGTGAAACACTATGAAAGTTGATAGCATTTACTGAGGTGTGAGACATATTAGTCTTTCTTTTTTTGACCATTATGACTCTAATACATTAATGCTAATAAATGCTATTTATGTAAATATGCAATTAGCTTAAGACCATTAAAAGACATTCCATTTTTGCGAGGCAGAGTGTTTCCCTGAACTTTCCAGGGCACAGGGATGATCTCAAACACATTTTCCTAATTACAGTATWGTGGGTAGTAATTGACTTCCACTTGTGGATTGGCTCCCATCTATATACTTATGTGAAAAGAAGCCAACTTTTTAAAGGATATGTCTATATTAGCAATCTACACATGACGAGGGCCCCAATGACACAGTCCTCTACATAATCGTATAATCAGGATGGTCCCTACTATGGGTCGTCTACTGCCCCAGACAGTGAGCGGGCCAAGCCAGTACCCGTGCTAAACGCCAGGACCAGAGGACTATTCCCTTGCAGTGGTTTGAGTATAGTCACCCCCTGTCCCTTGAGGAAGTGGGTTTAACTTTTCAAATGTGAGCTCTGCTATTTGCCCTCAGAACTAGAGAAGGTAATTTATCTCTATTTTTTTTAGTAACAATGCAGTCAAAGGCTGCTTCCATCAGGGGAAGGGAGCTTTCAGGCCTGGCTTGGCACAGCCCCCCTGCTTGTCRTGAACACAGCCGCAAACACCCAGAATAGCCTTACCTGTTGAGTAAGGTTATTGGCCTTTCTTTGGCTCTTGCATCTTGCTAAAGCAGCAATAAATACCACTTTTTTTCATTGAAGGAATCCTCTTCCTCACCACCACTCCCCTGCCCTTCAACTGAAGGTTGCCTGCTGAAGAAATAATTGGGGCAATGATATGAGATCTTAGGCCTGTCCCGATCCATGGCATAGCTTTAAAGGCTATCTCTGCATCAGTACATAAAAATGGGCTAGAAGCTATTCTGTGGCCAGGAGGGCAGGAGGTGTAGTTCAGCACACCTCCATAGGACTCAGCATCCTTTCCACCCAGGCTGGCTGGCTTTGTCCATGCTGGAAACGTTCCTGTGTCCTTGAACTGCTGTCATTGAACAACAGGTTCAGAGATCAGAACCCTGTTAAAGAGTACTAACAGAATATCATGCCTTTTCAATTACACCTGCAGTCTTTAAAGACTTTGTTGCCTTGATAACAGGCTGCTAAAAACTGTCTTCAGACTGCTGCGGCTCATTCCCCTACCTGAGGACTTTGAGATTCATCACACACAGAATCTTGCTCAGAGCATTTTAAAAGCACATGAAGTGCACTGAGATGTTGTTGATGACCTCGTTCAGAAGCTGCCATTGCCCTCGACCTCTATATAGGATACAGAAAGTATGGGGAAAAATCTCAAATCAGACTCAGGAGCAGGCCAAATCCATGCTTTTTTTAAAATTCATTTTTCTTTCCACCATAAATGCTTGCCATTTTTCAGAGAAAATTTGGCAGTTAGACTGGAAAGAACTCTCTATTAAAACCAATGAGCAGTTATTTCTACAAATCAGCAGCTAACATTAGCAAAAGTGGCTGAGGTCAAAATGCTAAGCTTAAGACTGAAACAGTGATATTTTTTAGCATTGTAACAGAACAAGAGTCTGGTTACTGCGAGTTGCAGTACTAGATCCTTAATGTAATTTCACAATTACAGTAAGTTTTTTCTATTATTTTCTTTTTAGTTTCATCAAAAAGACCAGATCAAGTGCAACCTGCTATTGTAGGGATTTTTAATCAAATGCAATTATATAATTAATGATACAATACTAAGCCATGGCAGTCCAATTACCATTGATGAACATTTCTTCAGGGGTCTCTAGTTCTTCATAGTGGAGACTGGCAGAGAATGGATTCCTAATAGGCAGCTCAGAGCCCCTTGGGCTGTGTCATAGACAAATAGAATTTCACATGCTTGTACTGCTCTTGTCTTATTCTAACAGCTCCCCTCCTAGTCATACTAAATGAGTTAGGCTTATTCTGTTGAAGCCAACTAAAAGTTCTGCATGAATGCTGTAACCAGCAAATGCAAATGTTGGAGTGCAGCAGTGCTACACATCATGCTTTCCTCTAGCACCAGAAAATTTCAGCGTAGGAAATTTCACTGTAGTTAACACTGGTAGAAATTATATTAACCACTTTTTTGCCAGATATCCCACGAAATAAATGAATTTGTATAGTATAGCAGTCGATAGCCTATACTCACACAGCTTGAAACTGAACTGCAAGAATTGAAACTTGCTTTGTAATAAGTGTGTTAGAGATAATGTTGATGTCTCTTCCTCTCAGATAAATTATTCTAAAATAAACAAGACCCGTAACTCACACACAGCAATTTTAAAGAGCCATGGAGAGACACAGAGAGAAAGAGAAAGGAGAGGGAAAAAAAGGGAAATTATCTAAAAGTAACTGACTATATAAACTCGCTCCTCCCAAATAATAGAATAACACAGAACATAGTGACAAAAGCTAAAGCATAAATCAGTGTCTTTTTGCGGCACATCCAGGCATAGTCCCTGAATGGCATGGCTTATAGTAATGCTACAAGGGTGGTCAGGGAAGAGGATTGGGGAACAACGCCAGGGAAAGTGAAAGAGAAATGTTTTATAGAGCTATAGGTCTCGTGAGAGGACTTGACTCCATTTCTTCTATAAATATTCTTCTCGGGCTCAGGACAGGGTACAGCTACTCTGGTAACGAAGAAGGAAGGGTGCATAGCAGCACAGCTTCTTCACTCAAAACGCTAAACAGCTCTCACTACATGTAGTGTTAATGAGAGGGACTACAGTCCCATTACTGCTCTCCACGCTCCTGCTAAGGACACAAAGCCACCAAGAATGAAACCACATGATCAAGCAATAAAATTCTCTAGGGGAAAAGAAAAAAAAAATTTTTTTTCAGCTTAAATTTACCTCTGGAATTATTCATGGAGTGCATTATCCCTGACTGCTTCCTGTCTTTTACCTCCTTACATGCTGTGTTGTAGCAAATTTACTGTATGTGTGTGCCAGTAACCATATAAGCCATTAGCTCATCTCAGTTCTTTGGAAAATAAATGGAGGAAAGTTAAGCAATTTCGGGGAGGTTGGCATTTTTTTTTTTTTTTTTCTTCCTTATTATTCAGTCTTCTCTTGAGATGAAGAATTATGCTTTGCTGTACATTGCTAAACATCAAAAAATAGTTGTTCCATACAAGGAGGGAATATATAAATCCCTAACATGCAGCTTTTCAACCCACAATTTCTTACTCAGCTGAGTTACTCCAATTTAGTCCAAAAGACATTTGTTCCTCCTGCCACTGGTACTATTACACAGATTGTTCCAATTACAGAGCTATAGTTTCTTTATGAAGCTGGCTTCAGTTTTTACAGCCAAAATGACGTGTAAAAAATTGCAAAATCAAATATATATTGTGCCTATTGATTGTGTATCTACAATGAGCCATAAAACTTAATCACAATCATGAAACCTCTTCACAGAATTACTACTTCAAAACTCAAAATGAATGAACTTGAAGAGTTCTTTTATGGTTCTTGTACAAATATCATATATATATGTATTGTTCCAGGAAGAAATTACATGATTACCATTAACCCTATAGTGAAATGTATTTTTCTGAAATATAATACATCAGTACACTAACTGGCACTTAACAGAAGTTAAGGGACAAAAATTGTACTTGGTCACAAAGGTCTGGATTTGCAATATGCACTAATACTGACTACATCACTAGATACAGAGCTGTGTAATCAACAACAAAAAGGGTTCGCATGAATCCTGGTATTTGTATCTGTTGACAAAGATGAATATTGACATCTACAGAAATATATGTCTCTCAATTAATATGAGTACTCCCATAAATTTCACTTAGCTTTTTTGAAAATTTAAAGTCTGCTTAAATTATGAAAAATCAAGTGGTTTTATGTAAATACTTCTGAAAAGAGCCTTGATAATATTTTCTTGCCTTTTATGGATTATAATTTGAACAGGTTCTGTCAATCTACAATTTATTCTAGATAATAATGGTGTGTTGTTATGCAAATATCACTACTTTTTTATTGCTAAGAATGTGAATAGTTTTGACTCACTATTCACTGCTACCTCTTGCAGTCTGTTTTCTAGAAAGATACTAATGTAATTATGGTTTTCTGTTTGGTTCTTGCTCAGGACCGCTAAAAACTTCTTGACTCAAGAAAGGATGTGGAGATAAGCAATAATATTCAACCTTGAATGTTGATATCAGTCTTAAACATCTATAAATACATTGCTAAAATGAATTCTACTTTATTAATACATTTTTAAAAGCCAAATCATGCTGTTTTAAATGCAGTTGTTTCGAAAGCAGAACAGGTCTACATTAGGTTAAACTCATGGCAGGGCTTATCTTGCGTATCTCAATGGCATGTGAACTGAACTATCTTTTTGAAAATTCCTCCTACTTCTTGCACCACAGGCGAGAAAGGCATGTGGCTGAGCAACCATGAATTCCATTTTTCTTCCTAGAGATTTTGCATGCAAAACAATACTATGTCAGCTCAAATTTAACATAAGAAATCTTTTTCTGTTAATCTTATTTCCCATTTGAAGATTGTGCAATACAAACAAACTGTGTCAAACAGACTATGCAACTGAGAAGTCCTGTTGTCAAGGTTTGAATGAAAGCAGAATGAAAGACCAATTGTGTCTTAAAATTAAAGGCATTTCTATTATTCAAAATTGCTATATTTCTTTTTATTTATTTTGTTGGAGAACATGCATGGTGGATGGAATTCTGTATGATGGCAATGGGGGAACTACTATACTGCAGAAGACATATAGTCCATGCAGGCAATATGTTTCCTCTCCCTCCCAATGACCACCATCAAACTACTCCAGAGGAAAGCATCAGATGCCCTGCAATCTGCAGATTAAAAAAAAAAACCTGCCCTCTGGCAGGTATATATTTAATCCCAGACAGACATGGTAGGTTTCATTTTGCCAATTCTTGACATGAGCAATGTAGACATCTACATCTGGCTTCATCACCCAGATTTCCTTTCTAGTCAGAGGAGACAATCAGGCATTTCTAGAGCACAAGTCATCACACCTATTTTAAAGTACTTAATTCTCTCTGTCAGAGATAGAAGTGAATGAGGTGGTGAGTTTATATGTAGATGTTTACACTATAGACATCCAAAGGTTGGTGAAATACAGTTTAACTTTGGAGACCTGTTTAAACCCCAAAATAAGCAGTTATAGTTTCCAAAACTCTCCCATCCATGATGGAAAATTAGTGAGCATTGCAAGCAATTTTATGTAATATGTTAGTACATTAATATCACTGCTAAAGCACATTGAAGGTTAATTTCAGTTTAACAATATAATCCTTGAAAAGCCTTCACTTATTACCTAGAGTACTGGGGAAATGGGTCAATGAGGTTGTTTGTGGAGCAGAAGCTGACGCAAGCAGAAAGATACTCTTATCAGCACCTGAGTATAAAATAAACACCGACTGCATCTTGTCCATACGTGATTCACTGCAGGAATTCAGCAGGTGATTGATAAGGGGAGTACACCAGAAATGTAAGAAGGCTGCATGTAAAAAGAATGTAAACAATTCAGCATTCCTCCCTGCACTTACCACCATGGAAACGATAACAACCCTCTCTCTGTTGACAAACTTTGCAGCTCAGCCTTGCCTCTGCTGTGCATATAGATACTGAACTGGCTACAGATCCTCTCCAAACCCGTTGTCCTTCCAGCCAGGGAAAAGAAACATGTCTCCCACAGCCCCCTGGCACACCAGCATAATGATAATACTAAATCTATAGGTCCTCCAGAAGCACTCACTGGGGGCAGAGCTGGTCAGCTACACAGGCCTAAATATCTACAGAATTTCTCATTCTTGCAGACAATCCCAACAACAGCTTGAAGCTCTCTTCTCCCACCTAGGGTGTTAATGTAAGCAAATCAAAATGAAATGCCAAGGCAGACACACAGAGTAGCTCCTTATAGGCAGGTCCCTTAGTATCCTGCTGTCTGGATCCTCCTGCCAGCCTTGAGGAGATAAAAAGGGATGACGCACAGGGGTAAACTTTCAGGGCTGCAGATGGGAAGTGGAATCAGTACTACTGCCCATTGAATAAAAACAGAATTTCAGTAGAGGGGAGGCTGAAGAAGATCATTTCTGTAGTAGCTATATGGTATTACAAAGCTAACAGTGAGTAGGAATATGTTGAGGGGTGACTTGAGTCCTCCTTCCTTTTATATTGAAAAAATCATAACTGTTAAATCTTCTATTTATGAGAGCAGATTGATGATTTTAAATGATTGCACATTCATTTGTTTTAGCACTTTGGAAGAAATGAAAATGTCAGTGATAACATCAGTGTATTCTTAAGAGTCAGATCTGCATTCCACATGCCTTTGTCTCCTATTACTGAGAGCTACGCTGACAAATTACAGTAAATGCTTAAAGCATGTGGACTCCTGAACCGTTGTCATATCCTAAATTAATACTGCTGCTTTCATCCTGCTTATTGTAAAATGACCCTGTTCTTTGAATACAGTTGCTTTATATGAGATTCTTGTACATTTATATCAGACAAGCTCTACATGCATCAGGCGATCATTTTATATGACCCTGTTCAGAAGAACAAGATCCTCCCAAACAGCTTTCCAAGCTGTTTTACACAGATTCCCCACATTCCCCTATTTATCAACAACCAGAGTTACTCAGCAAAGCATTTGACCACTTGAATCCTTTGACCAGTTTTTTCACAGAAGCTTGAATTTATTCATAATTCATGTTCATTTTTCCTTCTGCATATGGATGATACTGCTTAGATATGCAAAGTCCAAAAAAGACTAAAAATGGTGCCTAGAGCAGACAACCCTTCTGTGCGTGTTTGCTCACTTTGGAAAAGTGTGGTGAGGTTCTTAAACCTGATCCTTTCTACTTTTGTATGAGCAAAGAGAATATGATTCACACTGAAGTGAGAGAAAAAGGAGTTGTAGAATACATTGCCAGAACCATGTGTTACTCACCCAGAAGTCCTAAACAGAAGTCAAGGCTGCAATAGGTGAGCTATAACTGGTATGCAGTCTTTCACCGAGAAATACTTAGGTCTCAGAGGATTCAAGGGTGGTTAATATGATGCCAAATTTTAAGAATTATTTCAGGGAAAATCTGGAGAAATGCTAATCTGTAATTCTTACAGCCATACCACACAGATCAGGCAATCTGTAGTAAAGAATAAAATTAACATGATATGTGTGATGTATTGGGGAAGAGCAATCATGGTTTTTCTATAGGTTAATTATGCCTAAACAAACCTACTACAGCTCTTTGGTGAGATCAGCAGTGATGTGGATAAGGGAGAGCTGGTTCATAAAATCTGCTTGAATCTGCAGATTCCAATGCATTTGGAAATTTAACTTGCTGAAGGTTTTTCTGGGTGAAAAGTAAATGGTCATTAGGAAGATGCTTACAAGATAGACACTTGTTCAGAAAATGGAAAACAAAAGGTATAGTACATTGTCAATATTCCCAATGGATTGAAATAACCAATAGCATACTTCAGTGATCTGTGCTGTTAACTTATTATAAATTATCTGGAAAGGGGAATAGCTGAAGTGACAAAATCTGATGGGAATTTGTCGACGTCGAAGTTGTTCAAAGCTGCAAAACATKCATGCTGACTGTGTAGCAGCATTTCAGAAGAACCTAGCCAAGTCCTGGCTGTACTGAATACCTGATAAAATAACATGGAAGATGAAGCTTAGTGTAGATAATGTGAAGTAATATATCTAAGAGGAATGATCTTCATTTTAGGTATGCAGTAATGGTTTACCAGTACTACTTTAGAGTGAGTTTTAGTACCAAGTTCTGTGGAAATTGTTGACTCGGGGCTCAGTGCAGACAAAAAGCAAAGAAAATGTTAAGTAGTGTTAGAAAAGAATAGAGAACAAACCAGAAAACAGCATTTTGGTAGTATGATCTAATGTTTGCTTTTTATTTGCAAAATCAAGGAAAAAAAGGTACTTCAACGTTTTCCTGAAAGGCATTAAAAATAATAACAGCAATACCTCTGTGAAGTCAGCTTCTTATGTTAAGGCCATTTGAAAGGTCACCAATTCCTAAGGTGTTATGATAAGTGTTGATAGTCCTTGCTAATTAAAATAACCTACTACACACTGGGGCTGCTTTTTAGAAACACTTGTTTCCAGTCTTTGAGAAAATGAGTTTTGCAACTAATGGCAAATTCTCAAGTTGGTCCCCAATTATACACAAATGGAAATTCAGTTTTCTCTCTTCATTTGGTTTTTTGTGTGTTTTTTTTCCTTCCCCCTCCCCTACTTTTTCCTTCCTGGATGCAACACAGTAGGAGAAGCAGCAATTGGAGGTGTTGAAAACTACAGGCCACTACAAAATAATTGCAGCTGCATTAACACTAGAAATGCTTTGAGACCAATTAATGGGGAAATTCACTAAAAGCTCCATTATCTCTTTAAAAGAGCTTTACACGCTTATGTCATGCAGCTCATAAATAACAGGGATCTAAAAGGAAATCCCTTTCTAAATTGTTCTTCAGACTTTGTAAGAGTAGGTGCCAGTCATGAAGCTATTGAAACATAAGTTTATGTTCAGAATAAAAGCACCACAGAATGAATCATGATCTCATTTTGGAAATTACTGTGGGTGGAAATGGAAGACTTTGGCCAGACTGGTTATGTTACAGACACACAAGGGAACTGAGGAGATTTGAGTTAAACAAGGGGGTGTCAACCACGGTTTATTGGTGATTTAAAGATTCTGTTAAAGTCAGACACATTGGACAAAAAGCAAAAAGGAGATCATAAGTACATATAAAGCCATACAGGTAAATGACGAAAACCAGAAGGAATGCAAATAGACTAATGATCCATTCTTACTTTAGTAGCAGTCAGTCAAGAAAATATGTAATGCAATAAATGACTGGGTTACAAGTCAAGAAGCAGGAGGCCAGCCTGGTAAAACTGTACCCACAGGGTGACTGGTGTGGCATTGTTGCATGAATGAGTGAGCGTTTGAGGGATCAGCCTTCTCCAGAAAACAGGCTTCATTGATTGTGTTGGAATTTGGTGTCAAGCTTAATTGCCTTATTGTATATGTTTATGGTCAAGAGTGATAATTTCAATAAGACCCAAACTGACTTTCATTGCGCCTGAGATAGCTAGGGAGAACTGGAGTGAAATCTGTGTTGTGTTTTCCTTGTCTGGTATTTTGTCTCAGTATAATCTTAAACAGTCTTAAACAGTCTTTGTGAACTGCTATCTGGTGATATCTTAATTACTATTAAATAGTAAAGGTATAATGAGAGCTAACCTAAGGAAACAACCCGTGATTCATCTTATTTAATACAATTTCTCACAGTGTCTGTGCTAGCTAGACAAGAAACCTTACCAAGAACAATCAGATGCAGGATAATCAGATGCAGCAAACCCTATCAGGAATATGTTAACGTGTTGCGATGGGGAACTGCAGAGTCTTCTTTTTCCCACCTTCCTAATGTGAAATTACAATTTGGATTTTCTGTAGGTGTTACAGTATTCTAAAAGATCACGATTCAGATGCCAGAGAACAAGACATAGGACCTCACCACTGTTCCCCTGTATCAGGGATATATACATATCCTGTGTGCATATGCTAGATATAAATGTAGATATTTAGGAGGTGCTTTCACTGAAATGTGGGTTATATGTGGTAATCAGTCTGGCTTCAGTGACCGAATTACACCCTAGTTGTGTTTTCACTTCCTGTTCTTTGGGATTGCTCCTAGAGAGGAAAACAAGGCAATCATTTTCCCTAAGGAAAGAAAATGGACAAAAAAATTCCTGAAATTGTATAAATTCAACAGTGGTTGCTGTCCCCAGCTTTGCAGTGGTTCTGTTTTAGCCTTTGGGTGTCAGGCTTTCATTTCATACTACCAAATACTTCCTGAATTCCTGGGTTTTTGTTTCTTCTGCATCTGTTAACATTTCACTTCTCTCCTTTTTTTCCATTTTACTGCCCTTACCCCTCTGTGTCATGCTCTAGAAAGTGTGTTGATTTCACACTGAAGAAATCCCAACAGGAATATCAGGTAGCAGCATTGCTTTCATCTCGCTGCTCCTTCAACAGACAACCCCAACTCTGTTTTGCTAATTTTGACAGAGAAAGTGTTTCAAGTAGAATTGCTGAAAGGCACCTGGTCTCATTTTGGTCGGTGCCTCCTTGGATGATACCATGGGAAGATACTGTGTTTGTCTTATAGAAATTAGTGAGACAACTTTCTCTGCAGAGGAAGAAACAAATGAGCAGAAAACCTTTAATGTTTATCATAATACTCTTTCCTCTTTATGTTAGTAGGCACCATTAACACCAGAAAGTCTTTGAAGAAGCATTCTCTTAATGCATGTCATCTTGTTCACAACATACAGAGCAGTAACAGCAAAGCTGGTGATGATAATTGTATATAACCTCTGTCAAGTTGACATAGACCTACAGAACCTGAGGGAACATCAGCTATAAGTGTATCTGCAGATAGCTTTTTCTAATAGAAAGCTTTTCATCTTAAATGCAGGCTTGAAATTTCGGCAAGTTCGACATACTACAGACTACTGTCAAAGAACATATAACACAAAATGAAATCCTCACAAGTAGTTTTTGATGGAAGGACATATTTTATGCATATATGTATATGTAATCATTAAATAAGTAATTAAAAATATCTGTAATAAATTAGCTGTTGGATAGTGTTGGCTCGTTATCATTGTACTCTGTCTCAACATTCTATTTTTTACTGCTTTAAATTATGTGAGTAACAACTATTGTGTTTAAATTGCAAGATTGTTTTTAACATAACATTACATAACAAAATTGTTATCACCTTCTGATTTCTGATAGAATCTGTACTAGATCTGGCAACTTTGCACTGCATCTTGTTTCTTTAGCTAAGAGCTAATGATCTGAAAAATGTGATGTAATGGGAAGAAAAACTATTCACAAATTTGTACTAAAACACTCATAATAAAGTTCCAGGTGTAACAAGGAGCACATGGTTGCCTAAATACCAAATAGCAATACAGGATTAGGGGACTTGGCTTCTGTTCCTTTTGCTAGAAAGGATTCAAACCCTTATGACTCCTGAATGATGTATGAAACTTTGCACTTGACATAGGTGCCTTCTTCCGTCGCTTCTGTTATTCTATTCCATTTTACATTTCATAATAAAATATTCATCAAGGCATTAAAGTTGCTATATAGTCTGATAATTAGGACAGTAATCTGAATCCTAGTTCCTGTGCCAACTGGTATTTTAGTATGAAGGCATCCATCAGCTTGGATTCAAATCCCTGTTTTAAATCAGGTGGTCTCCTAAACTACTAAACCATAGAGACAGTCTATTCTGGCTCAATGAATATTTCATTATGTCCACAGTGAAGAGATGGAGAGCAGCGTTCTCTGAGAAGCTGGAAATTATCATGGTCACTGCAGAGCCAGGGCGGCAATTGTGAAGCTTTCGGTTTCCAGGCTCCTAAATCCACATGAGCCCATCTGTTGACCTGTGAATTTGAAAATCCTGGAAACGTTCAGGCAAGTTGTAAAGGAGACAGACTCCAAGGGTCTTTGTCCTCTCACCTGTTCATTTATTCATTAATCAGGTGCTAAAGAACTCAGCAGGTACCCTGGCATGTGATTAGAGGGTTTTGAAACATTTTTGGCATGAGCAGATCCATCAAAACCCTATCTGTCTTCCAGTGCAATTTCACTGTGATCTCTGAAAATATTTTGCTTTCACTGATTCAGCATTCTTCAACAGAAAAAGCAAAATTGTTCGTATTTTCCAAACAGCTAAATGTTTACTTTGCAGGCTTAATTCATTACACGTTGTGTAGCCAGACAGTTGAATGACACGCACTGAAGGAGAACTCTCTATAGAGGAACATGACAGACTGTGTCACTGGCTTCTAATACATGTGTGCTTTGGTGAAGATCATGTTTCTGATATTTGCGTAAACTAGGATGCCAGGGTCTTATTGCTTTGAGTGGGAGGATGAGATGATCCAATCAGTGTGCCAAGTTCCTGTAACTCATCACTTTCCATTCTTCGTGAAGTGGCATTCCCCTAATCTGGCTGCCAAAAGCTGGTTTCTATTTCGCAGTCCCAAGGACAGTGTAAAATCTCACTTACCTATTACCTGCTTGTTAGGATAACCGCTGCAAAACCTGTTTCTGATTTGCACTTGGTTTGAACTAGTGGTCAGCTACTAATAAACTCTCTTTCTCACTTTCTTGCTCTTTTCTTATTCCGCTCCCCCCCCGGCCCTTTCCCCACCCCCCTTTGGGCATACTTCCAAGTGTCAGCAAAAACTGGGTCCCCGGCCACGTACAATAGGCAGTGCCTGCTCTGTTTCATTTTTCTTTCAGATGGATTGAAATACAAGACATAGAATGGGTACTGTCTGGAGTCAAACTTGCTCAAAAAGGTATGTTAGTATATTAGACTGCATTTTTCCTGTGACACTGGCACTTAGGTTCATGTAATATTCACACATAAGACTTTAGAAACTTTGGAAAAATCAACATGTATTGCAAGTTGTGCCTAGAACAAGCAGGTGTAATCCTGGGAAGATAAATATAATCCAGTTGCTAGCACTGATTTCTTTAGCATTTTATCAAACTCCCTGTTGTAGCAACGGTCTTATGCTGTTTTTTCCATTCTGCTTAACCAGCAGATGACTCAGTCTACGGACCAAGATAATGTAGTACAATTATAGCATTCAAAATGGTTTATGTGTGACTACTCAAAGCTTGTCTCCACTCTGTTTATTGGCTACCAGCACACTAAGCTAAATGCAAGTTAACAAATTCCTAAAAATACTCCAGGGATGAATCATCCCTTTCAAAAGGGTTCTGGAGAGTGTTTACCACTGTGATGGTAAGTCACGGGGTAGTAGGGAAGCCAATTTCTGTTACAGAAAGAGACAAGCTTGAGTCAGCCAAATGCTATGTTACAGATTCTGAATGCTTTGCCTGGAAGATGGCTATTATGAGTTAATGTCCTCAAACTTGGGCAGCTAAAGGAGACTGTTAAAGCAAAATTTTCCCAAAGTATCCACGTACCTTGCAAGCCTGATTTCTGTTGCTTTCCCTAGGAATTCAGGAATTAAGATTTTCTAATTTTTAGAAGAGTTACTCCCAAACCCTGAGTGACTCATCATTTTCAGAAAAACCTGAGGAGTCTGTTCACTTGGAATTTAAATGTTTGACTTTCAACACTGATATTTGAAAATGTGTGTTCAAATTCATGGCATAGACATGTGCTTGAACATTCTCTGCTACCTATAGAGCAGACTGAAGTATTTTTTGAAAGGAAGAGATTAAAGTGCTGCATCTGTTCCTTCAAAAAACTTTGTGTTTGATAGATCCAGAATTACAGAAGAAGTGTTAAAACATAATGGTTAATGAATAATAATAATAATGATAATAATAACAACAACAACAAYAATAAAATCTAGATGAAATTAACATTGACATTTCAACCTCTGTCCTGTAATAAACACCTAATAAACCATAACAGATTTACTCATCTGTCCAGAAGTACTTAATTTAAGTTTAGCCCCAGTATTACTACTTTCCACTCTGATTTAATCTGGTTGAACATTATTTACTGTAAATTAAAGACTGAAGAAATGACCAAAAGCTTGATTTATGGAGATCTTTCTGTTTACTAAATAATTGTTCCACATTTACAGTTTGATCTCTGGCAAATGACATAGGCAGGCATGCTCCAGTGGTTTAAGGAGTTATCTCCAATCCTACCCAGCAGTGCTCTTGTGATGGAAGTTGCCATCCCCACACATCTGAGATACCATAAGTGGCCATATGGCTGCATCATGGCCTCACTTCCATCACATTTTGGGCACCCTGCTCACCCACCTAATTAACACAGATGGCTTGTGCTCATTAGATGTATTTGGTGGCACCTTTAGATAACTCAGACTTTAGGCTGGAAGAATAAAGTCCTGAAGGTATCACTCAATAAACAAATTATCAATTACAGATAAATATTTTTAAAAGTTAACTTAACATCATGGCAGGTCTTCCATATTTGAATCTTGACCAGTTGCAAAATATGGCTATACTCTTCAGATAAATGTGGAAAGACCAGGATAAAACTTTTTAGAAATCCTGAATCAAACAATTGAATATATAGGAGGCATCTCACAGACCAGTCCTGAAACACCCCTCTGTTCATGCTTTGCCTGTTATCTGATAAGCAACAAAGGGAAAAAAAGGCAGTCATTTGCTTTGGCAAATTTGAATAAGATTTGTGACCAATTAGATAAATTAAACAGAATTTAAAAGATTAAATTTTGAAAATAGGGCAGTGTGAATGAGATTATACTCTGCCATCTTCTTCACTGCCATCATTCATTGCAACCAAACATGTTCAAGATTCCTCACAGGTGACCAGTGAGATGTGTCACATGAAAGGACATGGATTGACATCTTGTCCTTCACAGACCAGATATACTGGATCCTCTGCATGGAAACCACTGACTGCTCAGAGAAGGTTACTTAATTTTATTTCACTGTGAAAAAGTTCAGTAAATCCTTATTTCTGAATTAAAAACTTTTTTTTGTAATTGTACGCTTGCAATTTAATCATACTCTGTTTGTTCCTTGACTCCTCCCTCTCACAGTTACACTTTAATAAGCAGGCTGATGTTTGCATTGAGATTGTGTTATAAATCTTTAAGAAAGTAGCCTATGAAAATTCTCACTTGTGCTCACACATCTCTCGTCAGAAGGAAAAGTGTTACCTAAGATGTGCTGCAGCCATGTTTGTAGAGGCAGATCTGGGGAATTGCCTGCTGGAAAGCATTTCTGTGAAGAGTAAATGAGGATATCTTTAGATAATCGCCTATGTTTGAGACTTTCAAACATGCACCAGAAATGTTTGTGATAGTAAATCCTCCCACTTGATCCCTGTGAAGATTTGGAAGAAAGGCTGCTGCTCTGAAGAGGTGTGTTAAGTCACTGTGGATGCCCAGAGAAAGTCCGTTGCACAACCTTTGCTTTTAGGTTGATGTGAACTGAAAGCTCTTAGCTCCTGCACTTTGTCAGATGATCCATTTGCTGTCCTTCCAGGACGGTACTTTGAAAGAAGGGCTGTAATGCAGCTTCACAAAGTGAGATGCAAAATAAATGAGCCTTCAGGCAGGATGCTACTTAACAGCCTTCTGGGAGCTGTTTATCAAAGCCCAACTCTGCCTCACATCCATCCTCACCACCATCACTGGTTGTAGGGATGTCTCAGAGCACTCACTTGGAACCACTGGACGGTTGCAAACTTACCAAATAGTCCAAATGCATGAGGGGCCAGGAGATAAGTGTTTGGAAACTTTATACTTCAGAGTTTTTCCTCTCACTTTTTTACAACCGGACGAAGGCAACTGGCAGGCCAAGAAGACCTCTCACAGGCTTTAGGACCAAAGAAACCTGTAATGTCCCATGTCATCGGAAATTTGGCAGGCCCCAAGCTGAGAGGACTATGTGTTTATGTGGTAAACACATAAGAAGAGAAATAGGTATTAATGAAAAGTTGGTAATGAGAAATGGCTATTAATATGTACTTGGGCAAGAAGACCACTCAAAAGCTGGTTTGGCCTAGGAAAAACATTCCTGATGACTTCCACTTGCCCTCCCGTCCTAATTCAATTTCTGCTAAAGAAAGAAAAACAGGTATTGATGCCAAGAAAAATGCAGAGCAAAAGTACTGCGTATGCCTAAGTAAGCATCTGCACAAGCACAAGTGCCCACAAGCCCACCTTCAGATTATGAGTGTTATATATTCCTACCTCGCAACTGGGAGGAATTTACGCACTACTATTTATGTCCACTTGATCCTGTAAGATGGTACGTAAAAATAGAACAACTGCAGAACGGTTTTACAAACACCTCTAATTAGGGTTAAGATTTATTGAGACAGCAAATTCACAGTTTTACGTGAATTTTGCTTTCTGTTTTTTCTTCTATCTCACAAGTGTGTGATACTATTGGAACAGTATCCAAAGAATAGCAAAAAATATATTCTGGAATAAAATTATAGGCATAGAAAGAGTTAGTCCCTCAGAAAAGTGCTTGAAGAAGTCAAAGCACAAATAATTGTCTTATGTGTGTATGGTTTTCTTAATTGCATGTGCATTTTCTATAATTAGAGCTGCATGAATAACATTTTTTTCTGTTTGCTGGCAGCTCTAAAAACAGACCCAATCAATGAATGTACAGGCATCAAAGAACAGCTAATATTGATCAAAACCAAAACATATTGTTTTAAAAAACCTTTGAAATTAAATATTTTCCTCTTTTTCTGAATTTTTAACAAGAACAATTGGCAAATATATGAGTTTATGAAGTATTTCAGTACAGCTGTACATATATTTTTCACATGCAAAGTTCTGCCTGGAAAGGCTTGTACAAATCGCAGATTAGGAAGTTGCAACCTGCTTAGCAACTGCAGGCAAAATGTCAGGATTCAGTTGTGTACCAGAGTCACCGACACCTTGTATATGACACATAATTTCCTGGTTTTTGCCTTTTTTTCCTACTTATTTTTAGTATTTTTTCTTCATTTTCTTATTTTCATTCTTCTGTTCAGCTTCTGCCCATACATAGCTTATTTTACTTTGGATGCACCTGTGTTAACAGTGAAATCAGACCATTCATACACTCAAAATCAAAGGAAAAAAACAGTCTTCTGTGCCTAAGTATTTCTGGGCTTGGTATGATTGGCACTATTATAGTCTGGATTGGTTTATTTTTTTGATACTCTTCAAGAATTAGTCACCTTGTTGACCTCCTAGGACTGGGAATAGCTAAGCAAACAAACGGAAGAGAGAACCTTGCTCGGACTGTTAGGCTAAGCAAACACGACAAGGAAATCACTGGGGTAGGCTCATACATACGCACTGTCAAGGTGCCATCCTGACAAAGTGTCTTTTTTCACTACAGTCGCACGTTTTATACTGTCAGCAGGTTTTAGAAGTGAGATACCTGTATTTCATTGTTAGAATTAAAAGGAAAGCTTTAAAATCCTTCTCCACAGCCTTTTTTCAACAAGGTATTAAGTAAAAATGCTGTTAATGCAAAAAGAGGAAACGTGCAGGGAAAGGTCAGTGTGATAGGTTTAAAGGAGTGCTGCTGATGACTCATTAAAGCTAACTGCAATGATGATTTTGAACAGCGTCTTTGCTTCCACTGATATCCTGCATTCTCTCCAGCAAGGATCAAAAAGGGATCTTGACAGGAGATAAACAAATGCATAAAGTTCACAAGTGCTTGAATTCATCCTTCTTCATTGAAACATACAATTACGTCCCCTTAATTAAAATTGCCTTGTTGTATTGCTGTGTGTGCAATAGGAGTGTGAATTAGGAGTGTACTAGAGGCTTGGTTCCCGATGATGACGATGACAGCAAGGGGAGCTGGTTCAGGCTCCCTGGGACTCTGGTTCCTGGTGGCCATGGAGGTCTGACCACAGGCAGTGGGTTGAATGGAAACATTTGATACACGCCTGCCTATACTGCTCAGAAATAATTAAAAATTCAGTCTCTTGCAAATATTTTATGTGTGGCAGTATCTTGACTTTGATTACACTGGAAACGTAATAAGCATATCCTTTTCTACAAAAAGGAGGAAAAAAATCAGGTTGCTGCATCAGACACCTGTGTATCAGATGGGTACTGAGACACCGATATACTGATGGCGACTGGGGATACAATACTTGTGGCATAGATATGCTACAGTTTCAGGTGGCTCTGCCATCATCCCTCTGCACATTAAGAAGCATATAAGGAGAAATTAAACCCTAAACTGACCAAAGAAACACAAATTTTGACACAGTGAATTTGCATGTTCTGTATTTTGGATGAGGAAGGGAAAACCAGCCCACAACTGTTTTCCGCCCACCTGGAGACACTAGCTGCCTTTCCTTCATGTGCTGCAGGAACATTTTGTCAGATATCCCAAAACTCCACTGTGAGCTAGTAACAAGTCTGGGTACATAAAGAAAGAAAAAGGAAGGGGAGGAGGGAACAGGGAAATGGAGAGAAAGTGTGAACATCTCAGAAAATGGAGAAATATTGCAGAAACTTCCCTGTCTCTGTCAAACCAGACAAAATAGTTTGAAGAAACCAAACTTCAGTCTGATAACTTGTGATTTTTAATTGTTTGATAGGGAAGATATTCCTGGAGGAATTTCTAACTTCAAGAGTAATTACCAGCAATGTTTTGACTGCTGATGCCTTTGGGCAGCAATTTGCTTCTGTTTAGTTTTTAGGTACTGTCATGTCAATCAGATCTGTGGCTGTATTCACAGGCAATTGTGTCACCTAAACCAAGGGAAATACATGCTAAAAGGCACGTCCTCCCACCCGTGTTTAAGGCAGTCATTTCATCCAGCTGTTCTTTTAAGGACAGAAGACAGAAAGTGTTAATCGGAGAGATGAGAGATTCATTCAGTATGAAGATGATTCTCCTCTTTTCCTTTGCACAGTTTTATTTACAGACACTGATAGTTCTGTAATTGTTATTTATCATATTTCTTTGCATAACATTAATGAATTGGCACAAAACATTTATTTGTGAAGTTCAGCACAATCTCCCACCCTCCCTCCTTCCTTCTATGCGTCCGTCCTGCAGCTCATCAAAACTAACTGCAATTTCCACAAGTTTGTTCACAGATATCTATGCAGGAATAGTTTAGGTAGATATAAAATCTGTATTTTGGGATTTTGCAGGAGGTGGTGGGAAAATTGTGTTTTGTTTGTTTGTTTGTTTGTTCTTTTGCCAGCTTTGTGCAGTCAGTCTGGCTTCACATGTATAATGATCATAACTAAAACTTAAGTTATTTTTACTAGACCTTAAGGGCATATAGTTCGTTTTGATTTTTTGACTGATTATATCTCTTAGAATTAGTATTGAAAATATGAATTTAAAAAGGATTTTCTATGGATATTCTATACATTGATTTAAAATATTTGACAATGTTCCTAAAATTAACAATCTTTCTATTTTAGGTCCTTAAGTGATATACCATCCATTGCTGCTGTTTCTAACACCTCGTGGTCCCACTTACTAGAAGATAGGGAAATATAATTTTCCCCTTTCAGTGGCAGACTGCTGAGCTATGGGCAGATGAAGGACAAACCAGATCAGTGACACACTTCACTCAGTAGTTTCAACTGCAGGATACAGAAGTGCATCTCACTTTTGGAAAAAGACTGCCATCCTGCCCGCATCCTCCTTCCACATCAAGCCAGATTTTTTCCTGTGGGAAGGAAGAGCCACAGAGGCAGGAGCATCTCCGCAGCACATAGCACACTTCAGGTGTTGCCATGGGAAGTCTGTAGCAGAGAAGGACTTTTCTGGTGTCCAAACAGACTGATCCATCCTTCTTGTTAGGAGAACTGCAAAACACTAGTACATTGGAAGATGAATGTAGGCAAAAATATCTAAAAGCTACTTCAAAAAGCTACTTTATGTTACCAACTGTAATCACTGTGATTATTATATCTTAGCACTGTATTTGCACCTAGAGACCCCAGTTCCACGTTCCAGAAATTGTTCAGACATACAGTGAGTGAACCCATCCCAGTTCTGAAGTGTTCAGCTACCAGCAGAGAAGTAAAATGTTTTCCAGTGTGTTGCAACAGAAAACATGCTAGATTGTACTTCTACGACTGGACAACCTTGCAATGTTTGGCAAGTGACTTTATCACCTTGTGCCTGTTTCCTATTCACAGATTTGGGTTATGACTATGTCACTCCATGTCGCAGTGTTTTCAGATCCGCAGGTGCAAGGAGCTATTAAATAAAAAATAATAATAAAAGGAAATTAGGAAAGAGTGCTGGCAAATAAGGCAGCATTAAAGAAAACATCTGTAAAGAATCTGGAAATATAAAAGGTCTATCTGTTCTCTTGCCATGCTTCAATTTTATTTTTTTTTAATATGAGAACTGTAAAGTAAAATCTTATATAATCTACCAAATGAATCATCTGTGGAAAAGAGAGCTCTGGAACAGTGCGGGAAAAACAAAGTCAGTGAAGGTGAAATTGGGAAGGTAGACAAATAGTAAAATTTTCAAATCCTAAGCACTTCATTCCCCAGAAAGAATATGACCCTTTTTTTTAAAAGCCTTTATCTGGACATTTTCTAGCTTTTCTTCATTCTATACTACATATCTGATTCCTGAAAGTCACCCAAATAAAACTTTTATTTTTACTGGACTTGAACTCCTTCCTTATTCTGCCAGAAACCTTCAGGGTGAAAAAATCTGAGAAAGTAAGAGATTAAAGATAATGTTAACTTGTTCCAACTTCAGTGAATGAAATAAAACCATAGTTTTTTATGTAATGAAATCAGAATATTATAAAACTGCTGGTTGTTTTTGCAGATCCCTACTCTCTTTATCCTTTAAAGAACAGTGAAAATATCTTCCTTACAGGTAGAAAAAGCAGGAAAGCTGCATTCTTAATTTCACAGACCGGTCTGGAAGGAAACCCGAAAATTAATGGAAAAACAGAACAGTCAGACGCTGGGTATTATGTCTCACGTGGGAGCACACAGAATAACCAAGGAGCATTAAGGGGATATTAATCTGTGCTTAGTTTGGGATGACTGATAGCATCGCAGCCATTGGATTTTTTCAGCAAATAGGACAAGATGTGAAACCTGCAAACTTCCCTCCTGTATCTACGTAACAGCTCGGCCAGGGTCTGAGGTCTCACTGTGTGCTGCAGGGAAGGCTGGCCTGGGACACGCATCGCACCAGACAACTGAACATACTAGCTTGGACTGAAGAATATGCTTCAGCATGAGCACAACTTTGCACAAATTAATAACTCTCCAGCGGGTTTTGCAGGCTTGTTCAGACTGCTACACTGCGTGTGACACTGTCATGTTCCTTGTGTGTGACACTGTCATGCTCCTTCTCAACTGCAGTTTGGAGACATCACACAGTGAAAGTAGAGAACGCAGTTTGCCTGACTCTCGTTGCTGCTCAACATTGTCGTTTGCTGATCAGCTGTGCCTGGATCACTGCAGCGTACGGTGATGGAGGCTTTACACTCAGCAGATCACCCCTCCAGCTGCAGTGCTGCAGCCCAGATCCTATCAGAAGGCCTGAGACAAGAATGAAGAGACTCCAGGAAAAGATCTTTTACTAGCATAAAACCCATTCTGTGTTAACACAATTATTTTCAGTGCCAAGGCAGTTAAGGAATATCTGCAGTGTGCTCCACGGTACAGTATAAATACAGCCCCCATGGCTCTCATCCTCCCTCTGTTCCTTCTATTTATGAGGGCTGAAACAATAGGTTCAGCAATCTTATGGAGAGATTCAAAATGGGGTGACAATAATCCTGTTAAAGTGCAGCCAGCCATGCTGTACTTTTGTAAGCAGAAAGGCAAATAACACTGTCATGCTGCAGATTCCTGCTGATAGGTGGGGTGAGGTGGAAACACTTCTGCAGGCAGGTTATGTGGAAGTAGCTACTCCAGTTTAAAGCAACACCATGGGCATAGAGACCTTCCATGCTTGTCTAAATAGACTTCAGTGCAGATCAACTTGCAGCATCATAATCTTAGTGAATAAATCTCTGGACAAAAAATATTTGACTATAAATATTACTTAAATATAGCAAGCTTAGTGCAATAAATTATTTTTTCTTAAAGGATTTCAGGTTACAGTTCCAAATTGAACGGATTCAGTCTCACCACACTCTGTGAGCATCATGATTCCCCTTGCACAGATGGAGAAATTGACAGTGAGACAAAATGAATGATTTGTTTCAGATCATGCAGGATTTTATAACAAAGTTGTGATTATTTGGTTTTACGATTTTACAGCAAAACCATATAACAACCAACTGCTGCCCTTTGAGTTGCTCTGACTGTCATTCTTTGAGTCATTTGCATTTTCAGTCTGATTAAACGTGTTAAACCCTACTGCCCACCTACAAATCAAATCCATAGCATTGAAATGGACTATATTAATTTCTAAAACAACTCCATAGACTACTCTGACTTTACACCATGGATAAATTGATGCACCTCTTGGCCACCAGTAAATTTGACTTTTTATGGGAAAAATAATATACTGTGTTTGTTCCCTGTCCCCAAGAATAACAGTTTCCATCGTTACTCTCCTTAAACAGCCAGAAGGTATATCTGTACTTTTCTGTCCTATCTTATATAACCTCACCTTTTAAAAACTGTGACAGTAGATCTCTGACTAGTTTAAACATTTCTCAATTACATTGTGAAGCTGAGCAGCTCATTCATAGCTATTCGTATCCTTCCGTATTTCTTCATCATTCATCATTTAAAAGGCTGTTTCTGAGTTAATCCTCTATGTTCTTTTGTTTCCAGCTGTGAATATTCATTTGGCTTAGGAAAGAGACAAATGTGGATTATCCTTTAAACAGTGTCTCGAGGTTAAATTGGTTGGGAAAATAAAGGATTCCAAAACCCAACCAAACAAAAAAAGTGCTATCCCAAACTCTGGCCTGTACAAACTTGTCTCTTGGTGGTACTATAAATACGAAGCACTATCCATGGGAGATTGTGAAGATTTTATAATGTGGTAGTCCCTCTTCCCCCTCTATGCTTTTTTATAAGGAACCAAGAGCCCTTTTTCCTCTGAGAAAAGCTACAGCTAACTGTGTTGACTCTGGACTGACCACAATAGGAGTTCCTAGTTAATATCCCACCAAGGTGAGAAAAAACAGTTTACACTTTCCAGAACTACTTTGTCTTCAGAAAAAGGCTGCCCTCAAATTAGAATGACCTCAACTGCAGCAATTCACACCCAGCTCAGCCTCTGAAGGCCACCTTAGCAAATAGGAGAGTCTAAAATGAGCAGTTTTCTTTTCTTGTTGTTTTGAATAACTTCTGAAAGACTTCAGCAAGTCTCAAGTTTGATGTATCACTGCCAAATGGCAGAGATCCTTTCTCTGAAGATTTTTTTTCATACGTATGCATCTTTACTGTATAGAAAAGAGACTTAAAACCCAGAGGTTGTGGAGTTCTCCTTCCACCGTGGGAGGCAGTTTCTTTTTATGAACTAGTCACTTGAGGCTAGATTCTTGCTAAAGCTTCAGGTGGAACCAAGAAGGAAAAATGCTGCCTTTACATCTCCTGAGGGCTTCTGCTTTAATATTCCTTTAGGTGATAGCAGCAAAGCTTTAATGTGCCACTATATCAATTCTTGTTGATGTGGCATGTAGGTAAGGTTTAGACAAGGCCATTAACAGTTACATGTTAAATATATTAGGCACAGACATGGAAGGCAAGAAATTGCTCAGCTCTGGGTACAATGTCCATTCTCTGAGACCATACTTGATGAAGCATTATAAAACATACTGTAAGGGAGAGTTTTGCTTCAGGGCCAGTCTTTTGCTTACTGTGTCTTTTTATTAAGTAGGGAGAGATAGAACATTACTTTTCACACAGAAGTTAGAGTGAAAAAGATCAAGAAGTCTTTCATCTAATGCTTTTTACTGTTGTTTTTTTTAATTCATCATCTATTTTTTGTGGCACTCGATTTTCCCGAACACATGAAGGAAAAGAACACTCAGGCAGTATCAAAGTCACTGGCTTTTTCTTATCTTTCTGCATTTCATTCTGCTTTCTCTGGCTTTAATCCTTGGGTGGGGGGGGAAGCTGTGCACAGAACATTGGCAGGAATAGAGAATGGAGGCAAATCTTACCTTTGCCTATCCCTATGAAGATTGTTGACAAAGTCTATTTCCAAGAATCCTATGTAGTCCATTTGCTTGAAAAGATACATTATTCATATCCTACTAGTCTTGTGGTATGTGCTGTTGGACACTGAAGAGGGCTTTTTTATGGCTCAATGAGGAAAGTTTATTACTTTTAAGGCATTTTGCTAGTTGACTCTCCCTCCTCCATCTCCCTCCCTGCCTCTTCCACTTGGAAGTGTTACTTTTTCTGTCCAGTTGAGGTAGCTCTATGAAATAAATGACTGCAGACATTTCTGAAAGGGTACCAAAGTGAGACTGGAGGAGATGGGGGAGATTTACTTCAACACGGCTGCACCAGATCTGAATTGAAATGCCAGTGGAGAGACACCCATAGACACCAGTTCATTAATCCAAGTTGGGTAAAAGGTGCTAGGCTGAGACACACCAAAGAGAAATTGGAATCACTGGAAAATAACAGCCAAATTTTTTTCCAAGGACCTGAATCCTTAATTCATTTAGGCTCTCAAGTATTCCTGACACGAAGGGAAATAATTAGACATACAGAGAGAAGTGCTGAGAGGTTTTTAATCTGGTCCCATGTTCCAGGTTTTGGCCATGTGCATCTCACTGTTTGTTTAAGCTTCTCTGAAACCACATTAGTGATAGGGAGTTCTACAACCTGCAGTAATCCTAGGAACAGTGACCTAATAAACCCTGTTTTTAGTTAGGTTTGTTAACCACTAGGCTATGGAATCACATTTCTTTTTTCTATGTATTACCATCACTGTTGATAAGAGAAGGACCTTTTATTTTATATATATATAAAATTACATATATATTATATATGTATAATTACATATATATAATGATTTTTTCCTATTTTTTTAATTTATGATCCTTTTCTAATTATGCATTTTTTATGTACTTGAGATGAAGTTACTTTTTTTTGTACTTGAGATGAAGATAAAATTAAAACCTGCAACTGAGTATTGAAGTCAATAAAAGCTAAATAAGTACTCTGATACTCAGTTCTTCAGTCWCTCTTGCACAGTACTCTGTGCCCTGTTTATTTTTGCTGATCTCTTCAAAGCCTGATCCTCTCCCTCTTGATGCCAGCAGCAGTGTAGTAGTGCCATCTGTGTTGGCTATTTAAGATAGAATAGGATCTGAGAAGGTCTTTGTGTATGATTTCCATCATGCACAACACCAACCCTGTGGAAACTCATTCACACAATTAGAAGAGGGACATCCCAGACAAGAGAAGTGGGTCAAATATGAAGGTGATCCATTATTCAGCAGATCCTGTTCTTTAACACTGTGGGCAAAAAGTTCAGCAAATTCTTGCTAGTGCTTCAACTACACCATTATTCCTACAGGATCTTTAGGACTTCCCTATCTCGTCTCTTTCTGTGGGAGAATACCATACCAGTCACAACCAGGACAGGAGCCTGAAGTTCATTATAGCTCGGGTCCTTCAGCAATGAATAAAAACAATGCATGGGGCCATGCCTACCTTATAGCAAGAATGAGCTCAGAGGCAAAGAGATTCAGCCCTCTGAGCTGGAGGCTGTCACACTTCTGAGCTGGTCACTTCAGCGCTAATTCAGGTAGACCGCGCAAATCACAGCTACTTCTGAGATTAAGTGAAAAACATGTAAATTCACCTATAGATCTGTGTAGTCACTCCATCTATACAAAATAAATTGCTAGGAAAAATCACCATGCCTCAGTGTCGTGGTTTAACCCCAGCCAGCAACTAAGCACCACAGAGCCGCTCGCTCACTCCCCCCCCACTGGGATGGGGGAGAGAATCGGAAGGGTAAAAGTGAGAAAACTCATGGGTTGAGATAAAGACAGTTTAATAGGTAAAGCAAAAGCCGCGCACGCAAGCAAAGCAAAACAAGGAATTCCTTCACTACTTCCCATCGGCAGGCAGGTGTTCAGCCATCTCCAGGAAAGCAGGGCTCCATCACGCGTAACGGTTACTTGGGAAGACAAACGCCATCACTCCGAACGTCCCCCCCTTCCTTCTTCTTCCCCCAGCTTTTATATACTGAGCATGACATCAYATGGTATGGAATACCCCATTGGCCAGTTGGGCTAGCTGTCCTGACTATGCTCCCTCCCAGCTTCTTGTGCACCTGGCAGAGCATGGGAAGCTGAAAAGTCCTTGACTAGTAGACTACTTAGCAACAACTAAAAACATCAGTGTGTTATCAACATTATTCTCACACTAAATCCAAAACACAGCACTATACCAACTACTAGGGAAAAAAAAAAAATTAACTCTATCCCAGCTGAAACCAGGACACTCAGAGAATCAGAGACGATATCTACTCATAAAGCGCAGGGAAATATGAACTTTGTATGTTTTACCAAGTGGAATTCTTTTCTTTCCTTTCTTAAAAATGACTTATAAAATCTACCCCCCCCATTTGAAAACTCAAGCAGTCTTGCTCTATTGGCAAAATTTAATTGGCTTGATCTAGGCAATGCTTGTGTAGTTAA
The DNA here is from genome assembly GCA_035582835.1 of Phoebastria nigripes. NCBI lineage: Eukaryota > Metazoa > Chordata > Aves > Procellariiformes > Diomedeidae > Phoebastria > Phoebastria nigripes. The sequence goes on along the minus strand of JAYKAV010001112.1, from coordinate 6,218,688 downwards.
CACTGCAAGAGAAATCCTTCCCTTCAGATAATCATTTGGAAGGTTGAAGAAAGATTTAATGTCAACAAATTGAAGTTCCTCTCAAGTGGCTGTAGCTTTTATGAATCTGAATGAAGCACTTCTCAGGTCTTTGAGACTTGTATCTGAAACTGTAATATACGTCCTGCTTCCAATGTGACCTTTAAGGTTTTATTTTTTTGATAGGCTGCTGTTCACAGCAGGGAAAAATGGCAGGAGGAAATTTCTTTATGGCAGAATAAAAATGTGTTTACCTAAAGAAAAAGCAATACAGAGTGTAGACTTTTATTTCTTTTAAAATGACAGGAAATAAGAAAAGGCTTCTCAAAGAGCCTTTGAGGAACTTGGATCACAACCTGTAGCAGAACTCATCAATGCTTGAGGTTAATTCACTCATTTTGTTCTTTGAGAGACATTTATTAATATATATTAACCCTTTAGGAAAGATATTAGACTCAGCCTTGTTGAAACTACAATTTGCTTCTTTAGTGGTAGCAATGAACTACCAGGTCAATTTTATTTAAACAGAAACTAATATGCTATGGGTCTTTGTCTCCTTGAACTGGCTGGGCAAGTTCATTTGGTGAGAGGATTACCTTACACGATACAGCTGTCCTGTGTTATACATTTAACACAGACACGTAAGTTGTGTTTTTGGAGGTCCTAATTAATCTTGACTTTGCTCATCCTTGAGAGGAATTATGGCAGCCAAAAGCCTGCCATAGAAGCAGAAAGAGGTAATATGGTTTAGCACTAGACTATTCACTTCATCTTTATTTTGGTCAAGGAGGACTAGTGGTACCATGCGTTAGGTCTTTCTGTAACCGCATGTCACCATCTAAGTGGGAATTATGGTGGTGTTCCCGTCTGTCTTGGTGTTCAGCAAAGTGCCTCAGGGACTGCGATAAGAGATACACGATCTCTTTGAAGAATTGTTGATGCTTATGACACTGGCAAGGTTTAGACAAATGTAGCTGGGGTTCAGATTTCACATGGAGTTTACAATTTAAACTTACAGGTCTGGTCAATAATGTGCTGAGGGAAAGACTCAGAAAATGTAAGCCTCGTTCCCAGACCTGTCTTTGGTTTTCTGGGTGACTTTGGTCACTTTTCCTCAAGCTTATTTCTTTGTCATTTCTTTGCTATTGAAACATGAATAATGATGCACTATCCACTACGTTGTGAAGTCTATGTATTGCAATAGGTTCAATAATAATGAATAGATTTCAGATGCTGCATTTTCACCCCAGTGTATACTGTTCTTAAGTTACCTATATATTTCACCACAYACCTGATATGGTAAATTGCTAACCATCTCCATCAGAATGCAGCACATTTTCTGTTTAGACTGAAATGGGCAACATTTGAGAGAGTGCTGCAGTATAGCACCCATCAAGAGGAGGTTCACAAGCAGCAATGTCAGCAAGTTTTCATTTGTGTAAACTTGCAACCCCCATGGGTGTTCAGAGTCACCGCCTATTAAATTCTGGACAAGAAGAATTAGTGAGGTCACAGACAGAAAAATAATGTGCAGCTTGTAATTCAGCCCAAAGTTCATATGAAAACAGACAAGAGAGATTTATTATGGTTTTTCAGAAACTCATATGACAGCCAGTTGGTGGTATTTTTGGTAAGGTAGAATTACGCCTATTATCTATGGAAATTCACAAAACACAACTTTAAGTAAATGAGTTTCAAATACTTCACACTCAGCAGGAAAAGAGTTACTGCCAAAGCAGTTATTTAAAGTTACTGAAAACACAGTGTGTGTGGATAAATACTCCAAGATGATGTAAATTTTTAATATTCCCTGTTCTACCCTTCTGTGTCTGCTTTAATTTGCTATCTTAATTCAGCTATGTTAAATCACTGAGTTATGTCATAGCAGTCTTTAAAATACGGCTTCTAAGTTTGCAGAATACTGTATCCTGTTTACAGCTTTCCTAACCAATGTACAGGAAAATCTCAAATTACAATGACTTTGTGGCAGTTCAGCTGTCTCTATTTCCACTGTCCTCCTACAAAGTTTCCAAGCAAATAACTCTGCTATGTCTAAATTTTGAACATCTTACTTTTTCTTTATTTGACAGAAAATACATTAACTTTCTATCAATTCCATCCATGGTGTATAGCAATTTGTTAATGAACCAGTGACACCAAAAAAAATCCAGTCTCCAAAGTGAAAAGAAGAATGAATTTCAATTCATCTTAATATAAATGGAAGTAGTACAATGAATGACAAAACTTCAGTAGTGCTAAGAGACATTTGGGATTTGATCCTCCACAGAACATTTCAGTGAAGTGTTTGGCCCTATTGGTGCTCACTGAATTCAGAAATGAACCTTTATATCCTCTATATTGAAGGGTAACTATGAAATCAATATCCAACATAGTTAACATTCAGGTAAAGCAATTTTGGTTTCATCATTTCTACAGAGGTTTCATACAGAAATAGTATTACCATTTAAAGGTAATACATAGAGAAGGATTGAAAACACTATCCCTAGAGAAATTTAAACCCAGACTGTAAGCATTAGGAATATTCCATAGTGGGGAGAGGTACTGGATGTACAGGATGCATATGTACTTTACCTTCACAGTGGGCAGTGCTACTTACCTTGATGTTCACATTTTACAAAGTTCTCAAGTGAAAATGGTTTTGTGTACACACAGACTCTGGAATGCATACTCAAACTTTGATTCAAATCTTCCAGTCACCCATGAGAGCTGTTTCCAAAAATGCTGGTTTCTTCATGAGTAGAGATGGTGGGAGAACATACATGGGAACTTGAGATATCACAGCAAGTTCAAATCTGAAATTATCTCACCCACATTTTGTTATTCAAAAATCATTCACAGCCAAGGAACCTGACAGGGGTTTGTTATATTCAATGTGTAAATTTTAACTGCTCTGCATTGCATAACATAGGTCTCCACATGTCATAACAACTGGTATTAAATGTTTTTTCCCAGAACCTCTTAAAGGTATAGCTGCCTGCATCTTCCTTTGTCAGATAATAATAATAATAGCAATTAACAATAAACAAGGTAGAAAACTTTTAGTGCACATACACATTTCTCACCAATTTATCTGCAATGTATGCATACTGTTAAGATTCCCAGTGTTATTTTATAGGCCTGTCTTCTTTCAAGACTACTGTTACCAGGCAATGACAAATCTATTGGTTCTGGTTGTATCATGCTCTGATGCTCAGCCATCTCAATCTGCTATAGCTGCTGTCTGAGACCTTCTTAGGGGGAAAAAAAAATGAGGCACAACAAAATAACTCAAAACTAGGCATGTTGTTTCTCTTTTCTTGGAGATGTGGAGAAGGCTATCATTGTGTATGTCTGAAGTGATACTCTCATGTGACTGGAGGCATCTTAGGATACCACTGTTGTTTAAAATATTACCGTCTCCGCTGGAGMCATGCATGTTATTATTTCCCCTGGATGGCTTACTCCTAGGACCCCTCATTAAATGGATCATTTTACATTGCTTTGTTTGTCTTTTCATAAATCTGAAAGTCCCCAGAGGGTGTAACATTGATTTCTAAGACTTTGGGCATTATTTTTCCAGATTGAGACTGAATAAAATACCAACAGGTCTCAATTCTGGATTCATTGGTGCTGTTCCCTAATTTAACATCATTAAATATGGCTCTGAGTTTGATTTTTAATCTTTTGACAGGGCATTTGTTTAACACTATTTTCTACTAAGTCATTAGAGTTGACATAGTGGTGACTTGAGGTGATATAGCAAAGCCTCTCGTTCCCTGAAAACTGCTTAAACTCACAGCTAAATTGTAGTTTCCCATCAGACATTATAATTTCAGTTGTGCCATGTTTAATGAAGAAGACTTGTGTATTCAGGGTGTTTCTGTGGAATTTTGCAGTAAAATTCAGAAAAATAATTGTGGGTAAATTCAGAGTAGTTTTTCTGCTTACACTTTTGTGCTGATTTTTAATCCAGTAAAGTCAAATCTATGTTTACATTGCTCCTGGTAGCCACTTTTCCAGTGTAGCAATTTCAGCCTGGGTTAATTTTTCTGTTGTCCTGTTTGCTTGAACCTACTATAAAAATTCACCTAATTTTTTAAAATGATCAATCACTTTTACGTATTTTCTGTAAGATCTAGAGATGATCACCGTAAGATCTTTAAGGTAAACCCCATCTAATTATGGAGGCTATCCCTTAATCTGATGATAGTGCTTTTCTTGCAGTTCCCTAAGATCTTTATTCCTTACCCCCCACAATCTCCTATCTTCATCCTTAGTTCTAGTAAATGCGGGGTTATGTTTGGGGGCCAGGCATTTTAGAAAGACTCTGTTGATGTATACTTCCCCACCACCACTTTACTGAGTGCTTTACCAGGTGTTCTACAAACTCTTCCCAGGTTTATATTTTATCTGCAGATCATGCAATTGTATCTGAAAAAAAGCATACTGTCTGAGGAAAGTATGGAACATGGAAGGCTCTTCAGGCAATTATAATAGGGTTTGTTTTAGCTAACAATGGATTTTCATAAATATGGGCATATATTTTTTATACAATGTGATAAGGTCAGGGCCTTTGCCACTCTCTCAGAACAATGATAAATCACATCCATAATCTTTAGGACCAGAAGACTGATGGTGACATAGTGCTGGTGGTTAATTGCTTAACTGGTGAGGGGCAGACTGGCTGCTGGTAACTGTGTTTTCTGCTTCTTATCCCCTGGCTACTAAAGGAAAAGCACATGAATTGTCCTTGGGAGCAGAGACTAAAATTCCTGCTGACAGCTCAAGTCTAACCACCAAGCTACAGCATCATGCCCCACCACGATTGCCCTCTCCTTGCTGCACAACCCAAGTTCAACAGGAAGATAGAGGCTTAGGAGATCTTTCCTTTCTCCTAGCCTGGTAGCTGGGGATTTCTCCTGAGATGTGGGAGATACAAGCTCAGCTATTACACAAGATTGTCCTAGGTGCTTTAACCCGCAGGCCAAAATCCATTTAAGTAGGTAGCACAGCCTTCTTCTCAAGTTCTCTGCCTCAAACTCAATGGTGTTTTTGCATTTTAGGCATGTATTAAACACATCTACCAAATCAGTGATTGCAGGAATATGGTTCATTCTTATCCCATTAAATCATTAGGTCTTCTGTGTAAGAGCAGTAGCAGAAATGGAGGTACCTAAGGATGTGTGAGCACTGATAGCCTCTCAAGCCCTAAAGTGAATCAGGAAGGATGATTTTGGATGTGTCTCTCTACAAAATGAAGACATATAAGTTCCACCAGAGTTGCACTTTTGCTCATTAAGTGCAATTTTGGACCTCTCCCTGAGTATTGGCTTTCTTTAACAGGAGGAGGCTTTGAACAAAAGCCGGCTTTTACAAAAGCCTCTAAAAGACATAGTTCTCCATCTACCTCACAGTGTTTTCTGACCTTAACGGTGGAATGAACAACACACAAGCAAAATAATAAATAAGTGAATAAAGCATAGGGGTTTTTGGTGTTTTTTTTTTTTTAAGTCAGTACTTTCATTTTCTGTTACTAGACACTAAAAAATCTCACTTGTGAAACATTCTGATACACTTTTGTATGTGTTTAATTTCATTTTCGCTCTTTTAACCCCAGGCTCTGGCTGGGAACGGAACCACAGCAAACACAGTAAAGATCTTTATAATACTTTAATGTTTGGGACATAAGGGGCCTTGCTACATCTGTATTGTCAGCACTATTCAAGTCGTAAATGGAATCAGGCTTTTTAAAACCATGTGGTACCAAATGTATGTCTTTAGGAAAAGCATACCTGTTCCCTCCCTACCAAAACTATTAGTTATCAGCACAATATACAGTCTATAGAAATCATGCACACTCTTATGAATTAAAATGTCTTGTATATGGCATAGAAAATCGTTACTGTGGGATTCCTTAATAAGTTATAAAATTACATAAGACACCACATAACAGAAAAGGAGGAGAGAAGTGCTGGCTCTTGTAAATTCAATAGTAAAACTTTTTTTTTTTATTTCTATGAATCAGAAGCCTTTAAAGTTTCCAGTTCTTTTTATCTGTTCCAATGGTTTAATTTATTTGTACTGTTTGTAAAGATCAGAAGGAAAAAGAAAAAAAAGTCAATTTTCTGAGATTCCTGAGGTTAAAAACTATTAAGACCCCAATCTAATTAGGAGATAAGTGCTGTTAATACGTTTTCTTCAAGATCTTGAGCTTTATACAGTAAATTAACAATTCCAGGTTTCTTAGAAGACATAAACACCAAACTTTTCATGTATTTGCATATTAGTTTACTTCAAGAGGAATAATGTTTCAGAACTTAGTTGTCTGCAAAATACAGCTGGAGTTAGCATTACAGTTTGGAAAAGCTCACCACCACAGCTCACAAAGAGAACGTCTTAGGTTCATCTCCTTGGGTGTGTTTGTGCATGTGTGAGTGTGCGTGTGTTTGTGTTTGCCTTCAGTTTACTTGAATACCCTAAGTGTAAAATTGGTTTTGATTTTTCACAAGTGCTATTCAAATCACAGTAAAGAGCTGCAAAGTACATTCCATTAGTCACATGGCAACTTCTTTGAAAGTTGTTTTATTTTTTTTTCTCTATGTGTAATGTTATATTCTTGAGAAAAATTGCTACTTTGCTTTTCCTCACCCCCCCTTTTTTTTTTCCCTTCTGTGGAAACAAAACAAAGCTCTTGGCAAGGCATCCTGCACTTACAGTCCTCTTCCTTCTCCTTTGTGAAGCATGATGTCACCACTTGGCACCGGGAAAGCCATTGTTTCGGTGAGACTCCCATAAATGGCCTTTCTGTGCTCCTGATTTACATGTTAAGAAATCGGATGGGAATTGCTTGCTGTGGTGACTCCCACTTTCCTTTCAGTTAAACATCATTTGGTAGTAAATATCCACAGGATACATTGTTATTCATGGTACATCCTGTCTACCACCTAAGCACTTTTTTGTTGTTTTCTGGAGCTCTCAATTTGAACAGAATTTGCAAAATAAAGCTCTTCTTCCCTTCTCTCCTTTCTCCTCCCTCTCCTTCCAAACATTACAGATGTTGGCTCTGATATTTGAACATTTCAATCCTAGAACAAAGCCAACTTGTTTCTTTATTTCAGAAGTAAACTCATAATGGTGGCACACTTCCAGAATGGTGTACTATTCCTTACAGAATCATATTTACTATGCCTTAGACAAGTCATGGCAAAGCTATTCTATTTTGAAACTGCTCAGGGTTGATTCATTTTATAATCAAGCGTTCCCTTCTGGATTGCAAAAAAGAGTGGGGTTAAATTAGAAGATAAAGGAGTTTTTGTGATTAAAGAGCTAGATAAAACTCACAGAACCTACAGTTCACCCACAGTCTTCTCTTAAGTTTTGGCAAATAACTTTATCCAAGTTTTTCACCTGTAAAATGGGGAAAATACTTCTCTATGGGTTTGGGGGTGTGTGTGTGTGGTTTTTTTGTTTGTGTGTTTTTGTTTTTTTTTTTTCTTTTTAATTGATTTGAAGCTCTTAGGAACAGAGCACCCCATGTGTGTACAAGAACTACCACAGTGGATTCCTGATCTCAGATGAGCCCTCCATGAGCCATTGCGATAAAATGACTAATAATAATTAAATCCCAAATCCCAAAGAACCTCAAACTTGGTGGACATTCAGATCCAATCTGAATCATTTTCCTCTCTGACAGGATAAGCACATTGTAAACAATGGCAAAAAGTCCTCTGACTTCCAAAAAGTCAGTACCCCTCACTAACAAGCCACATCATTTGGAGTACTACTTAGATCTGTATTCAGGGTTCAGGCAGTTCTCAGTTGCAGGAAAAAGCTTGATGATGTGATTACTTCTATTATTTTTAAAGCTTTTAAAAATATGCCTATGATGAACATTTGCCATCTGCATTTGTTAGAATGTGATAGACAGGATCCCTGGTTGATGTAAGTCAATGTTGCTCTGATTTACACCGTATTAGGTTTGGCGCTCTGCCTTTTAAATAAAAAGGGAGCTCAGATATTGTTGTAAGTACTGCTGTGAGCTATTTTTACTTAGTCAACCAAGAAAAAATATCACCACCCTAAATAAAGAGAGTTTTAGCAAGTCCTGAGTAGGTACTCTGGGGCTGTGAAAAATCTGTTTCTTCTCAGTGAGCATCTGGAACCCCCAGTGGAGCTCTGGCCCGTTCCCATAGGCTTTTCTTCCAGCAATAACACTGGAGAGTGGCAGTTTCCCATCAGCTCTGCAGAGCAGAACTGTAACCTCAGGAAGGAGTGAATAAACATCATTGCCAAGCAGCAGCTCCTGAGGAGAAGGGTGAAATTTCACGTGTTTAGTTCATGTGGAGAAAGGAATGTTGACCAAGTTCATCTGAATGATTGGAAAAATATCCTGGGTTTCATTAAAATTACTTTCTCCTTCTGAGGGCTTGACAGCCACTTTCTGTTTCATGACAGCAACATTTTCCAACAACAAAATTGCCAAATAATGCTGAAGCAACCTTTATGGAAAGAATTATTAAGCAACTGGCTTATAATTAGCTAGACAAAGGAGACATCTTTTTAGCCACACTTTACATTGTGAGTACTGGATAAGACTGTAATTTGTGTTTAATCAGACAGCATGTGTGCCTAAATGAAATGCTAATTTAATATTCAAAAGCCTATTTATTGTTTTTAAAGTAAGAAGTTGATATCCTTTACAATTGTTAAAATCCAGCTAACACAACTAAATGTTGTTATTTAATTAAGAACTTCACAAAGCAAGAGATATTAGTGTGAGCAACAATATGTCTTCTAGCAGATAATGCATGTTTCCAAGTGGGACCCCTGAAAGAATACAAATGAACTCATCTGAAACTTGGAGTAAAAAAACATTAAGACAACGAAGAGAAAAAGATAGGGAGACAGCAACCAGTGAAAGAAAGGGAGAGAGAGAACTGATATGGTAGAAAAAGTTATATATAGTATGGAAAATAAGTTACAAGGCTTTGAAAACATCTGGAATAGATTTATGGAATGTCTCTGAAAAACAAAACAAACCACAGGAGGAAAGTCAGACTAAGCATTACTCAATTCTTTTCTTCCTTTCCTTTTTACAGGGGGGGTGTGTGCGAAAAATGTTTGATGTTAATGGAAAAATTCCTTCCAGTATATGTGTTCTGCCTTCATAAGCCTCAACTGAGTAAGCACAAACCTAATTTTAAACATTTTGACAGCTCCTTAAAAATCAATGGGATTATGCTTGTGTTAGAATTAGGTGAATAAAAGGGTCTGAGTGTAAAACCTCTTTCCAGTGATTTTGGTGAACTTTGGAACAGGCTGGCTCCAAGTGCCTTGCCTTCAATGTCCTACACCTTGACATTCACATAATTCAAAGTGGCATTTTCCAACTGAACAAGAGCTACAGAAAGACCAGTATGGGCCTAAAGTCTAGTGAAGCATGCTTTTGTCCTGGTTCAACCTCAGCATGCAAAAAGTATTAAGGGTGAAGAGGCTAGTCAAAAAAAAAGTTTGCAAATCTGTAAGGTACCACTTAAAATAACAAGCGGCTTTTGCTATGAATGGAAGAAGCATCCGAAAGTAAAGATTTTCAGATCAGCAAACATGATACATGTGACGTGTGTCGTACTTCATTTTACAGGTATACTTTGTGTTGGTCAGAAATTATTAACTGCTCTTGCTGAGACATGTATCCATCCAAAGAATGCAGCGATTCTGGTGTTAGTCAGAAGTCAAGGTTTTTATCCGAAACGACGACGTGAATCTCCTCTATCCCATTCTTGTAAAAAAAGGAGTGTTACTCAGAGAGAGGCCATGAGTGCATCAGCAAAGCTGATGTCATGAGAAAGGGATCAGGCCCAATGTTTCTGAGGTCTTCCAAGCTGGAGAGTTCGCAAAATACTGTGAATTCTGGACCTGAAACAAGCGGATGTATTCCAAAGACAGTCAGTTTGCTCTGAAAAACAAACAAAACCAGTGCAAAAGTAACACCCTAGGGAATTTTGGATCTTCTTGCTTCCCACGCTCCATTATTCCCAACCCACTGTCCCCTCATGCAAATGCTCAGGGCTCAGGATCCCTTAGAAACAATGATGCTCTGGTTACCAGTCCGAAGGAAGGCTTATGTTTGTGGCCATGCTTGCTAAGGCCATATTCTAGTTTAAGCCAACCTGAAAACTGAGAGAGTCGAAGCATAAAGATTGTAACTGGCCTTAGTGATGATCCTGTCCCATCATCTGTGGTCTAACCCTGGCCACTGGCACCTTTTGTAAAAAGAGGAGGCATTTTTTAATGCATCTAATTTTTGTTGTCTTCTTCACCAAACGCCTTATAATTACTATAAAAAAAAAAAAAAAAAGAGGAGTTCTTCTGCTTAGACAATTATGTGATCCATCAAGTTTTTGTGTTTGAAAATGGAAGCTCAAAATTCTCATCTCTAATACTCTAAAACAGGATTCCATATCAGGTGGAGTTAACCACTCCCAATCAAACATGTTATATCATAAGGTTTTCGGGCCCTAAGAGAAGAACCCAGAACTTCCGTTTATGTGGATTCCCCATACATAGAAAATTCCTATGGTAGTGATGAAGTCACTTCTGTACAAAATCTGAGCAGTTAGAGTGTTCTTCCAGAAAAAAAGGAAGATTATGGTTTAATTCCCCATTCATTCTCCAGACTGATTTCCTGAATGATGAAAAAAGTCTCTTCTGAAGGGCTGAGAATGACAAGCTGATTTACTGTGGTCTCAGCCAGTGTGCAAAAGACAAGTCAGATTTCTTCGGCCAGAAAGAGGCAAAAGGCTTTAGTATCTTGTGGTTAGAGTTCTCACAGGAAAATCTCAGTAATCCAAACGTTGTTGTCTTGTACATTAAGCTGAAATTGTATAAAATTTATAAGGAGATGTTTTGTGGTCAACTGTAACACGAATGAAGATTGTTCTTATAAGTCCTTCATTAGCATCTTTTTCGAAATTGCCAGAAGATAAGCTATTAATGTAATGGACACTTTCTATTAGATCTTATCTTGACAATATGTCATTAAATATGTCAAGAATTAAAAATAACTCTGCAATATTTTAATGAATTCTTTTCCTGCCAAAATAATCCATGTGAATTCTATACAGTATCTGAGCCCAGACGTAACAATTAAATAACTGCAGTGTAGGTTTATTCAATTTGGCAATTCCAGTTATGGACCCTTTCACCTAGGATTTTTGGTGATGTATATTTAAAGGAGACAAGTAGGCAAAGTAGTGCACTCAGGGCAGTCCTACTTGAAAAGCAAATGTAATTTGCATTATTGATAGATAAAGAAAAGTACAAAAGGTTTAATGGAGTTTAATGAGCAGGTCTTGTGATTACAACATATTCCCAATAGCTTGTCTCTGTTATCTCAGTATTATAGCAATCCTAGGAGCCTGTTAGTAGAAATGTGTGAGCTTTTCCCTTCTTCTGCCACAGCCTCTATAACTTTTTCATCCAGTGCCTTTCTATTGCCTGTGGAAGAAATAGCAGCTTCTCAACTTTCCTTCCACTCACTGACTCCCACTGTGCACCCTGCTTCAAACTACAAAATATAATCACAATGGGCACGAAATCCTCTTTTTCATATCCATTTGCCAGGTGCAGTAATTGCATGATGAGCATGAAATACCAGGGGAATCCTCCTATAAAGTGGGTATTGAACAGACAACAAGCATAGATGGCAAAATTATGGTTCACTGATCCTAACACTCCTGTCCTTTCTGCGCATTAACTAAATTCTTTCTTTTTCTGTATCTGCTACACAATGGGTGATTATGTGTTGCAATGAAATGCTGTACTGAAAAATGTAATCTTCATGTCAGTTCACAATCAGTTAGGACAATCTTTAATTATGCTGATGTTTTTGTTATTGGTAAGTGGTGTAGAAGAACCATTTAAGCTTATGGCTAGTTGGTCAATAGGTCACTTCCATGATAGCCTTGGTTACTTATGATTTCTGCCATTGGCACTTGTGCATGCTGTGTGTTACTACTTCTGCTACCCTCATTTCTATTTTTCAAGAAAATAACATGTTTAAAATAGAAAATAATAAACAGATGCTCTTTTATGATGAAAATTCAGTTTATAAGATTAATGAAAATGGACATGTATATCTGTCATATTTTCAGTCACGAAAAGACATAAGAACAGAATGGTACATCTCTGTGTGCTAACAAAATTTCTGCGGAAAATGGTAAATGGTTTCTTTTCAGGGAACAACAACTTCAGAATCTTTTATTTCTCTGGAAACGTCTTTTTTTTTTTTTTTTTTTTTTTTTAATGAGAATAACGAGTACTGGAAAACTAGGTGCTTTTTGATTAAGAAATGAATTATTTCAGAAGTGTCACCATAGTGCTTTATGGAACTGTAATTGTGTCAGATCTCCATTCCCTTCTCTGAATTGTTCACTGTGGCAAAATGTATTAACAATACTGTCTCGGTAAGGGGCAAATGTTGTGATACATTGTGGGAGATGTCATCTGATTGAAAATTATGTGACAGGAGAATATAGTCATGGAGTTACTAGTGCACAACCGTTTTAAACTAAAACTTTAGATTAAAAATTCTTTATTTTCAGCTGAAAATTATCACCCTTTATTTTTTTCCTTTTTAATTAAATATGTTTTTTTTAATATTTTCTGACTAGGGATAGGTGAAAGAAACAACTACCTTGAAGTCAAATGAATATTCCTGAAAACTCTTCCGTATTTGCCCAGCTATGACCTACCACTATTATTCATTCAGAAAGTCAGTGAATTGAAGAGGCAGACATGCTGTGAGTGTCATGTTAATTGGTAATACTGCTGTAAAGCTAGTGGCAGTACATATCAGACTGGAAAAAAATTACATAGTAGAAAAATGTCAGTGAGACAAGCTGAGATCTACGGAATTCACTTTTATTTATTTGTAGGAAGAATTTCACTTGGTCATTCAGGTTCTACAATTAAACACAAGGCCTCAATTCAACTTGAGTTTAATGGGAGCAACATCTCATACTGGGGATAGAGCTGAGCCAACATCCTCCTAGATAACTGAATGTTTTGGCAAACATTACAGTAAAAATTAGCCAAGAAAGAGGCACTGATCTATTGAAACTTTTGGTTTTACTGTCAGTTAAACAACTTCTACCTCAAGAACTGATCTGTGCATCTGACATCTTATTACTGGTCATAAAACAGTTCATGCTGCATTGGTTACTTTGACCCTTGAAAAAGGAACTCATATCAAAAATGTTCAATATCTATATTATTTCTCAACAGGCAATATAGATTTGTTGGTTGTCAGTCACTGATTCACTCTCACAGGAAAGGAGACTTTTAATACAGAGGCAGAAACACTGTTGGTGTTTTAATTCCTTACAATTCCAGCTCTTTAATTTGTTATTTATGAAGTGGTAGAATTTAGTAGGACAATCTGAGCTAAAATGTGCAATTCATTATTGTCCAGATTTCTTTATAACTTCATTCATTTTGAGGAAATTGCAGGAAGCACAAAATAATTCCCCTAGAAATGAAGTAGCTGATACTTTACATTTATTACAGCTGTGAAGCCTTCAAGGTAGATGAGTAATAATTTTTCATTCTCAACAATAGTTTTACAGAGAATGCTTGGAAACTTGCAAAGGATGATTAACAGGCTGTGCATTCCCATGTAATGGCATCATGCTACTAATTCACTCCAAAATAAGTTCGCCATTCACTACCAACTATGAAAGAAATTGAAAGACTTGGCATTTTGCTCAAATTATCTGCTTTCATAACCATTCATTTTCAAGTCAAGGCCAAGAGCTTTTCTAAAAACTGTGTAAGTCTACAGGCTATATTTACCATAAATGTATATTGTGTCTGCACTCAAGATTTTTTATTAAAAATACAAATGATTTCAAAACTAGAAGGACATCAACTAATAATACAGTCACAACAACTCATGGGGAATTTTTGGACCCACACTTAAAGCTCTATTATTTTAATGTTTGAAAAATGTCACTGATTGTTAAAAATAAATAGCTTTTATTTCTTTCTTCCTTTTTTGTTTTGTTTTGTTTTACTACTCAGTGTTTTATGTATAACACTAACATGAATAAAGCTGATAGGATCTGTTCTTCCTAAATTTTGACCCTCTGCAAGAAATGTAGAAAACATATATAGTAAAATTCACCAGTGGGCTTGTTAACCAGATCATTTTTACAAAGTTACTTGTGTGGTGTGAATCCTAAAAGCTCAGAAATCATTATTGCCATCAAATTTGAGTTACATTTACTTTTAGCAGTTCTCAAAACTTTTTTTTTTTTTTTTAACAACTACAAAAAGTTGTCTGGAGATATTTAGTAACTGGGCATTAAGCTCCCAGACTACAATTTAGAATGGAAGAAAAAAGAAGGGGGAGGGGGAGCTCTGCAAAAATCAGTTGTATTTGAGAGGCTATGGAATTAGTTAAAAACTGTTTAAGCACATACTGGGCAGCAGATTCCCTCTGGGCAGACTGAAGCTGTAATTCCTGCAAAGATTTCCACTAACATCTTAAAGAAGAGGATACAATTTGAAAGGTTTATATACAGCCCAACTTGGAGCTGATATAGTGGCTTTATACTCATAATGTATGTCACAGAAGTAGTTAAATAAAACAATTCTTAGTTAACATATCTGACTTTAAATTCAAAGATGGTTTAGGCTAGAGGAGCACTTTGTTTAGTACTATGTGTTGGGAATGTGCTAATTCTCTCCTTCCTCAGAAGAACATTTTTGTGCAATGTCAAAGAACAAGCAGAGAAATAAATCTTAAAGATTGTTTCAAATGCAATTTAAAACGAATAATGAAAGGATTTGGGGTGTTACAGTGGCTTTCAGGAAACCTGCCACATCCTACCTCAGGCCCACTGATTAGGTGACCGAACAAGTTCAAGTTGTTACAGCTTGAAACAAATCTCAATACCTCTGAGTTTCTTGATTGCAGCCTGCAAATATTTATGTTGATTTTGTGAAAATAACAGGACTTTCTAAAGAATTTTTGCAGGAAGATGCTTGACTTGGGGTATTAAATTTCCTTAGAAACTCCTAGATATTGATTAGTCATATAGCCCTCAGCAGGACTGGCTGTTTCTCAAAACATTGCATTAGACATTGATCACTCTGATCTACGAGTTAAATGAAAATGGAGTCTGCAGGTTTTCTGTTCATATCCAGAGCCTTTATCAACATCATCTGGAAGAAAGTTGTAGCCCGCCGTCACATTCTGTATGTGTATTTTGGGACATACAATTCTTATAAATAAGTGTAAGTCTTCTACCCAGGAGGGAATGGTCTGTTTAAGAGTATTTACTACAGCTGGTAACTACAGAAAATGCTCTTTTAACAAACACAAGAGATCCTTGATTTTAATGCTGAATGTTCAGAATTCTCAATAACATCCTAAACAGTTTGTTGCTAAAGTGGTGCACAAGATTTTTGCTTGAATATTAGTGGATTGCACATAATCCAATCGGGCTTTTCTGGATTGGAGAAGGATGTAACTTTCTGTAAGGGTGCGCAGATCTTCATTCACCTGTAAAGGATAAGCCCCAGAAGCAATGGATACATTCATTGAGACTTACACAGTCTTTGAAAAGGAGCTGACATCCTCTGTTGCAGGCACTTTTTTAACTATTTAAAAAATACAGTGAATAAGCACACGCACTCTCTCAAACACTTTCTCTTTTCCACAATAATTCAGAGGAAAAATAAATAAATCACAGCTATTCCTAGAAAAAGATTCTCAGGAAAAAATAATGGATAAGCTTTTCAGTGAATGTAATGACTCTCATTATGACAGATTCCTCTGTAATGAAGTGAATGAGAATTCTTTTTCATTTGATGAAACTGTGTCTAGTTCTTTCATTGCTATAGTAACCAGCAAAGCATTCTTCACAAACTTTACAGGATTTTTTTTTTTTTATATATATATATATGTATATGTACATATATGTGTGCATGTGTGTATACCTTTTACACAGAATTGTGAAAAATTATTTGGAACTTCCAGTTGAAAATTAAATATTAAGGGGAGATTTTTCTCCTAGGTTTTATCACTTGGGCGTCTTGCAGATTTATTAGGATCTGTTGAATGTCTCTGGATTTATTTTCTCTTTTTATATTTTCACTTCGTTTCCCAAAACTCAGGATACTTACCTGTTCCTTCTCCCATTTACACTGCCTTTATCAGCCTATTTTATTTATTTCTATTATTTATAATGAAATTTTTGTGTTATATGAAATTTGAAACAGCAGTCAACACAACCATTGGTGTTTGCAATTCAATACTATGGTCTTGTAGTAACGTCAGGTAGGTAAAATCACCATCACAAATGAAACAGGACAGATGTCAGTAAGATTCTGTGCATTTACAGCATTATGGATACAGGCATTTAATGAGATAGTTGTAGAGAACATGTACTGTAATTAAGAAACCAAGGAAAACAGTCTGATTTATTGAAGTGGTCTTTTATGTAGGTCTCTACCAAAATTATGAATTAATTTAGAAGGCAGCCTTCAAGAGAAAAGTTGATTTTGTTGTTTATCTCAGTCCTTCTGCCTTCATTGCCCTGTAAAATCACAGGATTTGATATTTATTACTGATTCAATTCTAAGTATGATTCAATAGTGTGGACATTGTGTACTGCAAAGCTCTTAAATTTATAGAATTTCTGCATGTGCCAGTGTGTCAGCTTTACTGCAACTTACAGCACCTTCAGCTGTTTCTGCTTTGTGGTAAGTGTCTCTTTATTGCAAAATGTTGTCATAAAATACACTAAATGAACAACTACATCTTTTTAATCACCTGTTTATATACTCTAGCACAGCATGCAGAGTTTGTGTCCATTTATATATATCATTTCTTATCTTGGTTTTGTACCCTTTCTATCAAACATGCTTCTTATGTCAAGTTTCCCAAGGCAGCTTCAGGTCATAATCAGAGCCCTATCAACTGAGTTAGCAACGTTTTCAATACAATAACAGTATTTGTTTGCTTAGGAACTTCCTTGTTAGTGTTTCGAAGTGCCTTATAAAACCTTAAATAGTACAGTCAGCTGGGGTTAAAATTTCCTTTGTTTGTTTGGGTACTTCTCCCCCCTTCCTCCCCTCTCCCTGCAGATACAGGCTAATTAATGAGCAAATGGGGAAGAGGGGACTATGGTCGTGCATTTCCCCCAGCCCTCATTAGCCACAGGGCATGTGTGTTGCCACGTCACGTGTCATAGCCCCAGGAAATGCCTTATAACCCCCCTACCCTCCATTAGGATCAATTCTGTATCAACTCTGTATCTATTCCTGTCTCAGTGCAGCTTATGAATAGATAATTACAGCAAATGTATTTCACTTCTAATGATCATTTATTAACTGCAACTGGTATAGCAAAACAGATAAGTTTGGTTGGCCCTAATTTCAGCTGATTATAACTTTATGAAATGAAAAATGAGATTGGCCAAGTCAGTTTTCTGCTAAAGGGCATTAAAAAGAAAAATATTCACCTGTTGCACAGAATGATATTAGGGGAAAAGACATTTCTGTGCCCATGTAAAGAATAGCTTTAAAAAAAGAAAAGATGCTGTAAGGCTCCCATAATGTGAGAGTTGAAAATAGTCTGGTAGACTAGTTTTCTTGCAGGGGCAGGATTTTTTGCCATCTAGATGGAAACTGAGCAGCTGGAAAGAACTGGCCCTGTGACCCTCAGAGCTCTCAGGAAGTGCATGATCCAAGTGCATGACCCAAAAACATTTTCATCACCAAATGCCATAGAGATCCAGGGTGTGTTCTACAGGATAACAGTGTTTGAACTCCTCCCTGCTTTCAGAGGGCAGCAAAATGGGGTGACACTTGAGAAGATGGCTTACAGGTTTCTCAGGATCTTTACCAAGAAGCTTGAGATGGAAGCTGCTTTGGGTAAGAGCTAGGCAAAGCCACCTGGACAGGAGAAAACATGGAGATGGAGAGAGGAAATTAAGCAGGGAAAAGGAGGGAGCAACTGGGAGTTGATGGGTATGTAAGTACTATGTGTCTACGTTCAAACAACTAAGTTTGAACAACTCTGTCTTTATAGTGCATGGAGAAAATCAGGCACTTTCACATCCCTGAACAGACTGCTGGCACAGGTTAGACAGACTTCTCCCCACCAGCTATGAGAGAAACCTAGAGCCTAACGGGCTACTTCGGATTTAGATACCTAAAACTGGGTGAAATGAGTCTGACCTACACACACACTGAGAAATTAGATGATCTCAGTGCTAGATTCCCCCTTACATATGGTGTTAGATTTCCCCATACAGGCCTATTAAGGTAATCTTTATTGATTTTGCTATATTACATATTTTTCCTAAGAACCTGCTTCCTCCAGTACAATGGCAAACAGTGCCTGAGAAATGAATTAGGATCATGCAGCAAATGAGTGTGCTGCAAATTGGCTTCTTGCCTTATTAGATATAGAAGTCCAAAGCTGTGTAGTAAATGTAGCAAGAGAAGTGTTGAGAGAGAAAGCATGGTTTAATCATTAAGACAACTGAATGCTGTGAGAATCCAGATCTTTGCATCAATGGCATTTCTGATGGAGCCAAGCAATTCACTTAACCCAAATTTTTCACCAGTAGTCACTACTTTGCATTACTCATTTTCTGATTGCCCAACCTGGGTCACATGCGGCCAGATTTTCCCAAACCGAGCACTCACAGCTGCAAATGAAGTCAGTTATGTTTGAAAAGTGTTCTAAAAACTGTTGTTATTCCTGAGCTTGTGTGTTTCAAGTAGGGAATCTAAAATAAGTGTATAAACTTGACAACATTGATGTTTATCTGTGCCTCAGCTCTCTGTTCGTAATATATGAATAATAGCCCCATCAAACTCTCAGGAGTAGTGTGAAGTGAAAATCACCTCTTGTGTAAAGTATGTCAACTCCTCGCAGAAAAGACCACAGAAATAGCTATAATGACCTTATATTTCCTTCAGAGTTTAGCTAGTGTGCTCTAAATAAGATCTAGAGCCACATTGCACCAGAAGAATAGAAAGAAATATTTAATAACATTCATTCACTGTGTTAGGCTTGGAAAAGAAAAAAGATTTAGCTTGAGTCTCTAACTGACACACATACGCAGACACGCCAGATGAAGGTTTCACTGCCAACTTCCCTTCTGAGGTGCTTAAAAGTGTAATATTCTTTTTATTTTCTTTCAACATTAAAATTTGTTTTGTGTTACTGGTGTGTACAAACCTTTCTGGGGTTTTGGAGGTGGGGGGCTAGGGGTGGTTTTATTTTATTTTATTTTTTTGGCCTGGAATATCAGTTCAGTTAAGGATACTGGTCATAAGATTTGGACAACTTAGGTCCCGAATCCCTTCTCCATTCAGATCAATGGAAAGATTTCCAAAATGCTGAAGGGATTTTGCCTTCTCTGCAACATGGCAACAGTCAGAGATATCCAAGCCAGTGAGATAATTCTGGAACTGGAACAGCCAGGTCAGCACCCAGCCCAGGTTTCCTACTGCCCATAGGAAACATGCAGTAATCCTTGGGCTCTGCTCAGCACAGGGGAGGCATCATCTGGAAACTGAGCGCTGGTTTGGACACCTCGCTTCAGGTGAGGTGCAGAGACAAGCCAGAGCAGAACGACGAGGTGCAGAAAACATGACTGGGGAGAGGAAATACTGGGAAGAACTGGGATTGTGTAGTCTAAATGAGGGAAGGTTGAGGGAGGTGGCGTTTACGGTTTGAGTACAGAATACATAAAATTCTGCTACAGAAAAATGGAAGAATTTATTCTCATTGTACAGGGCAAAACTAGTAAGAAATGTATGAAATTGAATTTCAGCAGGACCCATTTTAGATATCAGGAATAGCTTCCAATGTAAGCAAAGCACTAGCAGTGATTCACTGAGACAAAGTGCCCATGGCACTTCAGGAACTTCTATTACAGTAAGTCCTTAAGAAAAAGTTACAAAAGTATCTCAGGATGACCAGAGGGATGGATGAGGTGAGCTGTGCGGGACCTGCCAATTTTATCATTCCACACTTCTGTGTTTCAGCTATAAATCTTCTCAGTAAGGCAAATTAACTTATGTTAAGAGCTGCACTATCATCATTATAATGTTTCAAGAATCCTGGGTACTTGCTCTGTAATGGAACTGCAGAGATATGAGCTATTGCATCCTGGAGTTACCTTCAGTCATTTAGGAGCTATCACCTAGAATTAAAGCTTCTGCTAGTTAGTCCAAGAAACACTCCTGAAAATATCCCTGTCTAGTTGCTGTCAACACAAAACTGCTATTAATGTGTAGTTTGTAAGAAGAAATAATATATATTTATGTATAAATACTTATATGCCCATATTTATATATATATTTATGTAAACATAATAGATCCTTTGAATGGGAGTCAGGTGCTGAGTGCTAGAATGGCATTTGTTTATACTGTTCCAGCTAAATATAATTTATAGACAAGATAATAATTAGCGAGGAAAAAAAAGCTCCCCAAAAATGTTTTCACATTAAAATGCATGCATGGTGTTATATACCAAAAACTCTCTTGACACAAGCAGTGGGTATTCAGTTTACATTTAATAATGAAGAAAAAAAGAAAAAAAAACTAAAAAGCTCTTAGGAAAATGCTCTGCTCTTTAATATGAGCGTAGCATGTCTTCGTTAAGTTCCTGCTTCACACAAAGTGAAGGAAAACCATTGCTTCCGTTAAGTCTTTAGTTTAGTATAAAATGACTATCTCAAAGTACTCCCCTGAAATCACTAGCATTTGCTTGGTTGTACAAGACAGCAATATTCAAGTATATTAAAGTTAGAAAGCAAACCGCTGAAGGGGAATAAACTACACACATTAAACAGATGGAAAAATATTTCATAAACATAAAGCTGTGCTTCCAAAATAAGTTTTATTATTTGAATTGTATCCTCAATCTATGTTTACATTCATAAAATAGTTTGCCAAGCCCCTCAGAGAGACTTTTATTATGTGAAAGGCATCTTTTAATTACCTTAAAAAACTTCTGGGGAGTTTCCTGTGTTCACTGATTTGTGTTTTTAGGGAATCTCATTCGGGTTAGAGGTTAAATTTTAACTCCGTTGTTTGTTAAGTTGCTCATTTTAGCTTCTTCAGCCTTTCCCAAGTCAATACCTCTGAACAGGCCTGATCAATCGGGCACCATCCTTTCAAGAGAGATTTCCACTCTGAATACCAGACAACCTGATATACTTATTCTTTGCCTAGCTTTTAGTTCAAAATTGAATCTTGCGCATTTAAAATTCATGTGTGTTGGATCATATATCCCTTAAAGCTATGCACAGTTCTTTTGGAAACACTTCAGATTTCCTATACCTTTTCACCCTATCAACATTTCATTGAGTAAGCACTGAAATTCTTCTTTCTCTACACACTATATTTCTGCCACTGCCCATTTTATTTATTAAGTGCCTCTACCTAATTTAACTGAAACGGAGATAATCCAAAATACAACACTACTATATTCTGCATTACATAAGCTCTTCATGAGCAATTGCAGTGGACAGACAGTTAAACAAGTAAATAAACCTCAGTCAAGAGGTGAAAGAAAACATTTACTGCTTGTCCTTGGTGAACTGGTTCTGAAAACATGAAAGGAAAAGCTTTGATAGGCCTTTGGAAGTAATCAACTCCAAAGCTGATGTTTGAAGCAATTGACTGATTCCCTTTAAAATGAGATGCCAGAAGTTCTTTCCTGGATAAATAATGCACTAACAAGTAAAGACAAGGCTAATGTTTTTATTTATTCATTTAAACAAGATATGTCAGCAGAAGACAGAGCAAGAAAACTCTGAAAAATGTGCAAGTAATTTAAATTATGAGATTAGAATATGGTGTCTAACTTCAAACCCCTCCCCCCCAAATAGTCTGCTTTATTTGTAGCTAATCATAAACTAATGAGGGATGTTCTAAGACACTGAAGTCCAACTCTGACATTTACTATTATGTAAAGTTTACATATGAAGTAGCACTACATCTTGGCTGCTGTGATGCATTTATGAATGTCAGCACCAGAGCTAAAATCAGTCGTCTTTAAAGAAAAAAATATTTATAGCTGATGTTATTAGGGCCAAGAGATGACACAGAGTTGAACGACCAAAGTGAGATTCATTTACCCTAATGCCAGTATCTGGGACTTCTTAGACCCCCTTTGCTGTCAGCACAGCATTTGGAGACCACCACATTTTGCCCAGTAAGACAGACCTGACTGTGGGTGACCACTACCTCCTGGCTGGGGCTGGGGAAGCCATGCCACTCATCCCATCCAATGGCCGGAGAATCATAGAATGGTTTGGGTTGGAAGGGACCTTTAAAGGTCATCTAGCCCAACCCCCCTGCAATGAGCAGGGACATCTTCAACTAGATCAGGTTGCWCAGAGCCCCGTCCAACCTGACCTGGAATGTTTCCAGGGATGGGGCATCTACCACCTCTCTGGGCAACCTCTTCCACTGTTTCACCACCCTCAGCGTCAAAAATTTCTTCCTTCTATCTAGTCTAAATCTACCCTGTTTTAGTTTAAAGCCATTCCCCCTTGTCCTGTCACAACAGGCCCTGCTAAAAAGTTTGTCCCCATCTTTCTTATAAGCCCCCTTTAAGTACTGGAAAGCTGCAATAAGGTCTCCCCAGAGCCTTCTCTTCTCCAGGCTGAACAACCCCAACTCTCTCAGCCTTTCTTCATAGGAGAGGYGTTCCATCCCCCTGATCATTTTTGTRGCCCTCCTCTGGACCCRCTCCAMCAGGTCCATGTCTTTCTTGTGCTGAGGGCTCCAGAGCTGGACGCAGTACTSCAGGTGGGGTCTCACCAGAGCAGAGTAGAGGGGCAGAATCACCTCCCTCGACCTGCTGGCCACGCTTCTTTTGATGCAGCCCAGGATACGGTTGGCCTTCTGGGCTGCGAGCGCACATTGCTGGCTCATGTCCAGCTTTTCATCCACCAGTACCCCCAAGTCCTTCTTGGCAGGGCTACTCTCAATCCCTTCATCCCCCAGCCTGTATTGATACCGGAGGTTGCCCCGACCCAGGTGCAGGACCTTGCACTTGGCCTTACTGAACCTCATGAGGTTCACACGGGCCCCCTTCTCCAGCTTGTCCAGGTCCCTCTGGATGGCATCCCGTCCCTCAGGCATGTCAACTGCACCACTCAGCTTGGTGTYRTCTGCARACTTGCTGAGGGTGCACTCGATCCCACYRTCTATGTCATTGATGAAGATATTAAACAGTACCGGTCCCAATACGGACCCCTGTGGGATGCCACTCGTCACCGATCTCCATCTGGACATTGAGCCATTGACCACTACCCTCTGGATGTGACCATCTAACCAGTTCCTCACCCAATGAACAACCAGGCTATGCAGTCAGGCACTGGCTGGGAAGGTAGCACACAGGGCTGGGGGGAGTGCTTATATCTTAACAAAAATAATAATTGGTGTTTGGCTCACAGCTAATAATTAGCGCTTCCCAGTGCTCCTAAAATGATAAGAAAGTTGAGAGATGTTAGTGTCGGCTTTGAAAGAATACAATTAGCTCAGTGCTTTCCTTCAGCCATTTGTTTTTGAAGTTCTTTGCAGAAAACGCTAAGCAATTTCCTTTCCCTTTTAACATCAATAACTCCACTCGGTGGAGGACTTCGTCTAAATAGTTTTCTGTTGCCTGCAAACAAATCAAAGGAAAATAAAGTTAATTAACTGAATGAAAATGTGGCTGAGAAAAAAGGGGGGGATTATTCAGTGTTGRTTCTTTGGCTCTAAAATGTTCATTGCATTTAGATACTTGACCAAGGCCTCTCTAACCTAAAAAGCTGCCACTGTGACTTAGTGCCAGGACTGCTGGTTATACGGGTAAGCCTCAGGCCAAGCTTGAATGACACAGCAGGCTCAAAATAAACTGTAACCTTCTCCTGTGTAACACGCTCATTTCAGTTTGGGTTATGTGAAAAGCAGTGCTTGCTGGATCATTTCAGCTTTTACTGTAAAGCATGAGGTGTGGAGGAGGACGATCAAATCTCACTCTCCCTAAAAATTGTGCCTGTGACTCAAACTCCAGGTTATCTGGATCTGGCTGGATGAGCACCTCTTGGGAAGTATGAAAGTAACACTGACTGCAAAAATAGCTTTATTAAAAAATGTGGTCTTTCCAGCCCTTTCTGGGGAGGAGCAGGCTTTTACAAACCAATTTAGTTTTCTTTGCACAAGCAGATCACATGTCCTTTGCCCTGCCTTAACTATTTAAAAGAAATTATATACACACTGGATTCCATTTATTTACTATATTGTACAGAAACAATGCTTCAGAGGTGACACATCGGTGCTTAAAGTCCATGTGTTCACGCTGCCCAGGTAGTGGGATGTTTGGATACTCCTGGTTTTCAAAGGATAAGAAGATCTCACCTAGAATAGAGAAGCTGAAATGGCTTCACACATTATTCCATACCTGTAGCCTGGTTGTCTCCAGGAATGGTAAAGTTTTCTTTCCCATAAGCGTTGATAAGGGAACGATGAATTACTGAGAGGGTTTTCTCAAACACTAGCAGAAAAGTATCTAAAAGAAGGATCAGAAATGAAGGTCATCCTGGTGTTACTGGAGACAACACAACACAACCATGCAGCAGGTTTTGTTGCTCTCCCTCCTCCCCGGACGTCCCCATGATGGCTCTAACCGTCTCCTCCAAACGGAGCCAGAGCTCAGAGCTTGCCATACTCTGTGGGAGGGGACTGACAATGAACAAATAGCACAGGGGCAAAGTCCCTATAAAACCTGTCCTAAAGATGTTTGGCTAACAGACTTTTCCAGCTGGTGTTTTCTACACTAAAATTACATACAGGAGTTATTAGCTGATGCTATTAATCACTGACTTCAGCAGAACTGGGCCAGTGAGGGACATGAGGTCAGTGCACGAGTATTGATGACTGGAGCTCTCCCAGTGCCATACAGGTGCAGAGAGGCCAAGCATTGCGGAGATGCATGCATCTCTGGYGTGTGCCAGGTCTCCAAGCCATCCTCAGGGTCTGCTCCCACTGCCAGCTGAGGTCCAGGTGTGATGGCAGTATCAGGAGCCTCTCCACAACCCAGTTGCTTCCTATGAAGTGCTGCTATTCCTCTGGCAAGAAGTTGCCATRAGTAGTAAGAAGGAAAAGGCACACTTGCTGGGAGACCAGTATAGGACACTCATAACTTCAGTAGTGTGAGGTTTCCCTTAGTATCCACATGTCTCCAGCACCCAGCTCAGCTGCTTGATAATAAATTACTGATTACAGGTGGTGTCTGGCAGAGTGGGGATAACTTAGGTGTGTGGAAACTACTTACAGGTAGGTAAAAATCACACTGATGATGCTTGTGAACTGCATTGTAAGGTCATACTATATAGAAAGTATCCTATTACCCAGAGGGTTGCCATAATCTTTTTTGTTGATTAAAAAAAGAAAAAACAGAAACCCAACACAGTTTGGTTTTGATAATGTAGTATGTTTGGGTTGTTTGGTGGAATAGTTAGTAATGATATGTAATCCTCAGTTGTAACTGCAACATAACCATGGCAAGATGATAATAAACAATGGTGTGATTTTGAAGAAAATTACTTCTGCAGCCAGTAAGAATTTTATTCTAATGTATTAAACTATGTGTTTGAGAAATACTTAGTCAATAATTATGTAAGTGTGCAAAAGTAAGTTTTGTAGTTTTTGTTAAAGTGATGTTTCTGCATACACAGTGCTGTATGCATTTGTCAGGCCAAAGTGAAAAATGTCTTTGATTTCAGCATAAAAGAATGCTAACTGCGTCTTAATTTCTGTTCAAGAAAGCCCGTGGCTTTGTGTGATGTTAGTGTGGCTAATCAGAAATGAACCTAGAAAGGGTAACAAGTGTTAATTGGACCCTCTAATTATAGTGTGGTCTGACAGTATGGGAGTGCAGTATTTATGCGTACAGAGACGTCCGTTCCTTTTTTCTTCTTTTTTTTTTTTTTTTTTTTTTTTTTTTTTTTTTTTTTTTTACTCATCTGTGTATAGCTGGGAAATAAGCAGGTCTTTAATCACTGAGGTCTGTATGATCCTTACCCAGGCACACTATCCGTTGATGGTAAGTGAAGAAATGTACCACAGTTCCAGCTTCAGACGCCTGCTCGGTCAGTGCATCCTCGCCGGTACGGCGCTGCATCGTATGGCAAGTGTAAAACTGGCACTGTGCAGCTCTTCTGTAAAAGATCAACATGAGTGGGTGTGGGCTGTGCGGCAAAGCCCAATTAGAACCAGAGCTACCTCGGAAACGAAACTGGGAACAGAAAATCTGAGATACAGCTTTACAAAACTCTCCCTTCTCTCTTTTCTTCTGCAAAGGGAAAGTGCCATGGGGGAAATAAAGAAGCCAATACTGGAGTAAAAAAGGCAAATAATGCAGAAAAGCATGTTGTGCTGCCTTGGCTCCTTTTTCATTGTGTACAGGTTGGCAAAACTCCTCAACAGAGTTAACTTCAGCAGGAAAAATGCCTTAAAAGAAAAACTAGTATTTTTGATTTATGAAGGATTGATTTATAACTGTTGGTTGAAGGGGCATCTGCCAGTTGTTGACTCTGTAATGTTCATGTTTGTAATGTAATTTGACTGATTATGGAGAAGGGAAAGCTTGTGTGCCCACTGAATGCAGATGTAATCCAGACCAACCCAACTCTCTCAACAGTCTCAGAGATTGGCTTGATTTATAAAATTCAGCTTGGTTTTAAACTGGAATCTCTCAAGATCAGGTTTGTAATATTTGAATGTACTAAGCTGCTTTGTAAAAAATTGATCGATTCTCAAATTTCAGACCCCAATTTTCATTGGGGCAGGGATGGAGAGGTGGGGGCGGTTGTTTTTCAGAATTCTTTTTTTCAGGCCAAATGAAAATAGCATAAATTTCAGCATCAGAGCTGAACTTTCCTGAAATCTCAAATCAGGTAAAGAAAGTTTTGCACTTACACCCCTAATCTCTTGAACCTCACAAAGCTTTTCACTTCTGAAAGCCTGTTGGATTTTTGCACAGTGAAAAAACACTGTATAACAGTTTAGGACAGGAAATGGATGCCATGTTATATTCATCCTACATAAAGGGGGAGAGAATGATTTAGTTGTTTCAAATCTAATCTCTGACAAAACTTCACCAAGTCATTGATGTTAAGATCTTGCTTCTACAAGAATGTTGTCCCATGATTTTGGAAAAATGTGCTCAACATCTATGATTAAGATTAAACTGAAAATAATGCCATCCTCATCACAACATTCCCTAAACATGTAGTCAAGGCTGATTCAGACGAGAAAATCCACCTAATGAATCATCAGACTTGTTTCCTGCACTGCCTAGGCAGGCCGTGCTGCCTTTAATTCCAACTTTTGCTACAAAATAATTCTTCTACATATGAGACAGACTGGGATAATAACTCAGTGTTGGGATTCGTTTTATTAAATCTGAGCTGGTCACCATGGATTTCTTTAAAGCCAATAGAGATCTAGGAAATATAGTCAATAAGAATTAAGGCTAAATCAATCTCACCATAAGGTAGATAGCTACACTAGGTCAGACGAATTGCTCCCTAAAAGAGAAATGCATATTCCTCTCTATTGCTTACAAGAGTCACCAGAGGAGCAGCTGAGCTGTAGATGTCTGCATCCTACACCTCTGCAATTATCTGGGGTGAATACCCTTTACAGTGCCAGAAATGCAGTATATCTGTCACATCTCCCTTTTCYCTTGGGCTTTAGAAACATTTTGTTAGAATTGAATACCTCTGAAATCAAAAGTCGTCTCTGGAATTTCACATCCAGGGACTGGACCTTTTTGTACAGTTCCTCCAGAGCTGAAATTTCCTTGTTAATTTCATCAAACATTTCAGCAAAATCACTTATTTTTTCCATGCTTTATTAAATTTTGTAAGATACCTCTGTAAGATTCTAGTCAAATATGCTAATTTATATATTCTCCTTTGCGTAATATCCAGATCATAAGACCTGAATACCATTTTTGGAGCATACCTCATTGTTTTCCTAATTTTATTTGGGCATGTATGCATATTTATATAAATATGCCTATACAGCAATAATTATACAGAAATAGGGAATAATAAAACAGACACCAACTGTGGGCTATCTAGAGACATAAACTCTGAGTTTTATATGTGTATGTATAGTTATACAAATGTTATTAGTTCTGTTATTATTTAAAAGAACAATGCCACAGGATACAAGAGAGGTCATTGTATTGGGTAGGGTGACAGAGAATAAGATGTAAGGAAAACCACCAAATTTTAGGTRAGTCTATCGAAAAATGTTACTAAAAAAAAAAAGGCAGCAAACTTTGGAGTTACAGTCTCTTCATCAGTCTATGGGAAAGCAGAACAAAGGGATCAGAAAATGTATACTTAAAGGATGATGATTCAGAGCTCATAAGGGAATATGTTATTGTAGTATGAGTAAAAGGTCTATGGGAAATATTTTCCTTGGGAGACCAGGAAATGCCTGAAAAAACTAAGCCACAGGGTGCATTAAATAAAAATGTTTCCCTGGGTCACCATTCCTTTTACAGAAGGAAAGAGGAATCTATTAAGTCAGGAACGGACAGTAAGATCAAGGGAAATTAATGAGCTGGAAGAGAGCCTTTTAGAGCTGTAGTAATGCTCAGACCTGTGGGCTGCCCTGAAATAGGATTCTTTTTTCCTGAAAACCAGTGATAACTTCATGCAGCTGCTCATTAGATAGTGCAGATACCAAAGGAGAAATTGGAACCCTGGATGCGTTAGATTAGCATTTTCCCTCTATTTCCTCCATTTATTTTCCAGATGGCATACTGTTTCCCTATTATGTTTTATTTATACAAGGCTAAGCCCATTCCCCTTCCAACTCCATTAACCTCAGTGGAACAACACCAGAAATGACTATGGCCCATTGACTACAGAATCTTATTTGATATTGACTGTTTTCTTTAGGATGATTTGATTGACACAAATTATTGCAGCAGATGTGTATTGTAATTTGTAATGGAACATTTTATCCATTTGAATCCACATAGCCTTTCTTCCAGAGTCTCCATTTGTAATGCTGCTTATTGGGATCTTTGAATCTTTATTGTATCAAATAGCAGGTATTTGTAGGGGCAGCTAAGAGCTGTGGAGGATTAATGCCCAATCCTTCAACACTTAAATATCTCGCTGTTTTCATCTTGTCCTAGGTCACCAGTGGGAATGAATTTGGTCACCTTATCCTGGTACATATTTACAAAACTCACAGAAGTGCCATGGAATTTGATGCAGTTATCAGTCTCACTTCAAAAGGGTACCAGAATTGAAATGATAGAAATCTTGTGGGCCAGGATTGTGGTACTTTGCAGGGTTATATCAGATGCTTAACACTGGGCTCGGCTCCACTACATTTATTTTCCTTTTATTCTTTTTTTCTCAAGCTCTGAATTGTTTCATCATAAATATTAAGTATATATTACATGTGTAGAAAACTCGGCAAAGGGAAAGGGATGTGAAAGGGATAACGCTTAACATTTRGCTGTTTTCAACAGGACTCACAATACTAATTATTGCTTTAAAAAGTTACAAATATTGTAACAGCTTTTATTTGAAGAGCAGGAAAATAGCTACTCCCTGTTTTGATGCTTTGTGAATTGAAGGATAAGACCTTCTTCTCAGGTACCAAATCAGGGCAATGCATGCATTTGCATGCTCATGATGTGGGGGTACCCAGAGCAGAAATCAGACTGTCTCGTGTAAGTATGGCTTTCAGTACGACCACAGCTGGCTTGTCTTCACAGCCAAGCAAACCGTATTTCAGGAAAAGAAAACAGTATCCAGGTTGAATGCAGACAGATGTCAGGAGAGAGAGGCAGTGAAGTGGGGCAGCTGCTGTGCCCTCCCCTGGCACAGACCCTGTGCTCCCCCCCAGGAGCTGGTGGTCTGGGGCAGGGGAGGGAAGACAAGCCCTTACCTACAGCTGAGAAACCTGGAAAGTCTGGAAAAACACCATGCTCAAGGTAACCTGCTGCTCAGAAGAGCTCATTATCTTAAACCCAGCACTGCCCATCCTGCTGCCGAGTTAGCTGGGGCGCCCATTCCAGCTCACTGCTGCTTGGGGCTGTTGAGAGAAATCCTGGATCCCAGTGTGCTACAGAGGTGTGGAATAATTACTATGCACTATAAACGATGAACAGTTTTTGACACATGGCCAAGATGGAAATCAGGACAGAATGTTGTTTTGGCTTGATCCGAACTACAACAGTTTAATTCTTCTGACTTCTGCCTCACCAAAACAAGAAAAACCTAGGAGGGAAAAAAAATCTGAATTGATTTTTCTTTGATGAAAATCAAAATGTGTTTGATTTTAGTGAAAGGTTTTTTTTCCCCRTTCCTCCCCTTTTTCTTTCTTTTTGATTAATTTTAGCTAAACTTTCTCTTACAGCATATAAAACAGAGAGAATCTGCTTTGTATCAAATGAAATGGTCTGATTTCCTCCAGTGTTTTTTTTTTTTTTTTAGTCCAATCTGCTAATTAAACTGCACCTAAAATCACAGATACTTTCTATTACACAAAAGATGCAATTTTAGTGGCTTAGCAGCTTGAAGCATTATATTTTATTCTGCACAAGAGAATCAAATATATCTCTCCCGAAGCAACCCCTAGCGTACTTGAAACACAAACCTTTTGCAGGGATAATACCTTTTGATAGCATTGCTCAGATACCACCAGTTTCCCTCTCTTTTCCCATAACACTTATCAGCCTCAGAGGACACATAAATATGCATTAAGAAATTTATGGCTATTTCACAATGTATTAAGGCAGCTACCCTCTTTTACTAAAAATCTTTCTTACACAAAGGGTCCAGCAGAGTTTTCACACTTAAGCTTTCTACGTATGGTTTAAGTGATTAGAAGTTCTTTGTTAGTCTGCTGCCTGGAAATGGTCCATTGGCAGTTAGTGTGACATTGCACAGCCCACTTACAATATGCATAGAAATAGAAAATGTTTATGCCATTAACAGCTGTATTTGACCCTATATTGTAGTTATTACCAAACTGAAAAAAAAAAAAAAAAAAATAGAGTAGCACGTCACTCATGAAGCAATTAGGAAGAAAGGGTTTAATGGATCTGAGACACCTAATACAAGCAAGGAAGATTACTTAATTGTAATATGTTAATGTAATAAAGAATATATGAAGTTGGGTGACAGACAGCAAAAAGTCTGCTTTTGGAAGATGGAAGAGTCACTTTTTTTCCAGGTGTCAACATTAAAGAAGCCTGGAAATTTGAGAAGCAGAAGGCATCCATACCTATGTAAACCATGGACAAAACACTGTTCTAAGTTGTTTTCCGTGCACCTGTTTTTTTCTTGAGCAAGCAAAAACTAATAAAAGTAAGAATAGGAGTTAACATTACACCTCTGGGTCATTCCACTTTAAAATTGCTCACTCTTATCTCTCTGCTAGTATGAATTTCGAAGTGGCTGAGACAAGTTTCAGAGGCTGGAAAACGAAGGTAGAAAAACCCAAACAATAAAGAAATACAAAGTTTTCATAGTGATGGAAAATGTAGTGAATATCACTCCTCCCTGGAGGAATGATATGTTCTACCATGTTCTATGCTTACAAAAATATTACCTGTCTTTCTAAAATACAGACATTAGGTAGTGGGAGAGTATGCCGGGAGCACACAGTGATGCACAGAATGAAAAGGGGCCTTTGCTCAGGTGCTGCCCTCTTGCTCTGCCTTCATCCCTGGGTACCAGGCCTGCCTGGGGACGGCAGCTCTGCCACCCACACCTCTGCCCTCTCAGAGGCCCCCGCTGCCTGGAGTGATGTGAGCATTCCCAAGTGAAATGTTGCTGTCTGTGCTATATAAATAGCATACTCGCCTCACAGATGAAGTGATTATAAGGTCCTCTCTCACCATGAAAATCTATGAATCCAGCAATCTATACAGCACTGAGGCAGTATTTCTCAAGGAGAAAGCTCTAGCAWGTTAGCCTGCTCCCCTTGTTCCTGCGGGGCAGAGGCAGGACATTCTTTCTTTGCCATCTTTCACAGGATTTGAAGCTTTTGTGCCTGGTAGAAAGCCAAAGCTGAAATCCYGGGTTAATCCTGTTATCTGGTACACAGCCTAATGCACGCTTTGCAGAATTCACCTCTGTGCTTTGCCCATACGGGAACAATTTCAAAGGTTTTAAATTCAAAGGATAATATCAACTCTTGTGTCCCTCCTTCCTCTTCCAAATTGCACCTATCTGTGCTGGGCAACAAGACTGACTTTCTAAACTATGCTAAAATAAACTTTTTGAGTAAGATATATAGGTGTGCATGCAGAGTATCGTAATAGCAGATAAGGAAAGAAATCCAAATAAAATAATAATGAACTAGCATCAATTTTAATCCATAAATCCTGAAGTAATTTTGCTCCAGCATTGCAATAAAAATTCCAAGACAGACTAGAGGTTTCACTGGTTTCCAGTGATGTTTTTTGTGTGAACCAGAATTCACTGCTCCTCTTCCTACATGTACCTCCCATGGGGTTTCAGTGGAGTATAAGCGTTTAAAAAAAAAACATGCGGGTGGAGCAGCAGGTTTGTAACCAAAGGGTTAACTAGCCAGAGCATCTGCTAGAGCTCTGTTGTTACTGGAAGGAAGTCAATTGTATAATTTGGTGGAGAGCAGATATCTAACTATTTTTAAGCACCCAAATGCCACAAATAGGAATCTAGGTCCTTTATATAGTCAATGGAGAAATACAGACTCCTAAATTAGATGTTCTGGCTTAAATCTGGAGGACTCTACCTCTCTGGAGTCAGACAATATTAACATTTCCCTGGTCCCCTTCTTCCCCTGCTGAATGGCATAATTTTGTCTTGGATTGAATACAAAGAGGGTAGCCTTCGTGACCACTGAAAACATATACAGGAACAGAACCCGCTTTCTGCTTGCTTTCTTCAAAGTGAGCAATACAGCACTGATCAGCACAGACAACCCAAAGCCACTCTCTGTAAAAGGTTCAGAATTATCCCCTTTTTTTCTGTCCCTGAGTATGGTGGGCAAGTAATCGTAATTGCAAAGTGCCTAGATTCTTAGAGAGCAGAGTAAACCATGGAGACATACAAAGCTAAAATAAATGTCTTGCTGTTGTGCCTTCTACTGAAGTAACTGAAAATCTAACTGAGGGCTGCTATGCAAAGCAACACATGCCAGCATGGTGGAGGACAGCTGGAAGAAGAAATGCATATTGCGAATTGTAATAACAATGGACAGGTGTATGAGAGATTTCTGAACTTGGGAACATGTCCCTGAAACTTGGCACCTGATGCTGTTTGCTCCTGGGCTGGCATCCAACAGAGAGTGAGAGGGAGCGAAACTGCTGCCATTGGTTATGCAGTGTGCACACTTTCAGATTCACTAGAAACCCAGGTAGACTAGTGAAACATTTATAAATCACGCTAGAGCAGCTGCCAGACAAGAGAATATGATCACACTGTGTTTGGTGGAATATAAGGGATCTTTAAAAAATAGAAGGGAAAGTCAGATTCACAGTGAGGACAGTAAAAAAAGAACTAAAGATCACCAAATCTGCTAAAAAATGAGGGTTTACTACCTCTGACATTCTTAATAGTAGTTAGATAATTATTTACTTAAGTATATATTATTTGACATTCAGGGTAGAAGTTGGGCATCTTTTCTATGCTAGTCACAGGGGCATCCTCAACGATTTGCACAGAGGGACAGGTATCCCCAGAGCTCATATCTGCCTCTCTTAGTCCTACTGAATAAAGAGGGAGCCCATATGATTAGTTCAGACATTCAAAGTTGAAGCCATATAAACAGAACCCCCAAATTGAAGTAATATCTAAGAACAGCATAGAAATGTACCATTAAGTAAAAATCATAAATGAAAAAAATAATGGTGTAGAAAGTCACTTGTGTGTGTGTGTACTACTTCTTAGAGACTGAGTATCCCCAGGCTGGGTTACATTCTCCTTTTATTAAGCAGTGTTTGTTGAAATTATTAACATTTGGTAGACTACAAATCTGGCTCAGTAGACTATAGGAATTAATTTATGTCACCTACTATTTTTAGACATCTACGGTTCAGAAGTCTACATCAGGGTCAGTTTGTTCCAGGTTCCCATTAGATTTAACAGAGTCATTTTTAGGATGCAGACCATCTGATCAAAGGTAGAGGTGTGTGTTACAATGAGTTTTCTCAAACTCGTGGGGTCAGGTGAATCCCACTCAAAGTATCTGAGTCTGAGACAGAGATTTCAGTCATAGTAAGTGTTTTCAAACAAATGCACCTATATCTAAAAATAKATTTTCTGGTTAAATAATCTGAACAAAAAGTTTCCTGAGGCATTTACAAGTGACTCCAGGATGAATCCTAACCTTTGAGTACTCAAAACTGAACTCTGCCTGTAATTACTGTGATCTTACAAAAGCCATATCAAATTGCACAGGGTCATTTTCCTTCTGATAGCATCAGGAATTTTCTGATTAATAATATGATCCACAAAGCATTTTTTGCACTAAGTTAAAAATCTTTTTCATCTCTGTCCCAGTGGTGGTAATGAATCAATAAATACAAAAATAACTTGAAGAATATATTGTCGTATATGCTATTCATTGAAATCTAAACAAAAATTGTGTGGCTTATTCAATTTCTCATATGCTTGTGCCTCTCGGGGCAAATCTAAGGAATGCTAATATTTAAAGAGTAGTATGGAAATAAGTAGAAATGACGCCTTGGGTACAGGCAAAAGTTGGCTGCAGAATTCAAAATGCAAACAGAGATTTAATGTCCTAATCAGGAAGATACTTAAACACATTTTCAATTTTGAATGTCCAAAGGAATTAAAGACATGCCTAATGTTAAGCACATGCTTAAACACCCTTCTCGACTGTCAGTGTTTTCTTGAGCTGAACATGAGCCTGAGCCTGGAAGCAAGAGAGTGTCGAACGTCAAAATTAAAAAAACCTTACACATATTTTATTCTGTTCTCCTTAGAGCACATAGAGTTTTCTGGGCTCCTGTCACACTTTTAAAAAACAAACACTGGTAGAAAAGAAGCCATCCTAAACCACAACATGAAAATCCATACTGATATAAATGTTGAAGGATCTGTCCAAATAAATCAGCAAGATAGGGGATCACACAGCTCTAATCTGTATGAAGTAATTGTGTAAACCATCTTAGAGGGCACTAACAACAACCCGGAGAATGGGATTGTTCTGATGGGAAGAAATAAAATAAAATAAAATGTCCAAGACGCAGCAAAGCCTTTGTCATTTGTAAACACTAGGACAGGATCCAACTGGCTCACTTCTTTGTTAATCTCTGCTTCATTCTCTGTGTCATTAATTATCTGCCTTTGGCTGGTAGTCATCTATTCCCAGTTTGGACAGTTTCCCCGTTAGCATACCAGGCACATGGTTTGTACAGTAGTTATCAGGCAAAACTGCGAGTACGTTGGGCAGGACTGAAACAGAGTCCTGGCTGTGTGAGTCAAATATCACAGGAAATTGTGGGGGGGTATGTTTACCCAGACATCTCAAGCTCTAGGAAACACTTGGTAGGAAAAAAATTACAAAAAACCCCCAAACCTTTCATTTTATAAGTCCCTGTTTTTTCACCTGTGAGCAGTCCATTACCAAGGCATTAGCAAAAGGCTTTTTTTCCTCTCTTGCCACCAGAGTACAATGTGTCCCAAGACTTATTCATTATAAAAGTGCCAGCCCCACAACTGTAAAGTGCAATCATTGATCTCCAGCTGGCTGCTGGCTCATAAGTATATAGATACCTATACACATACACACGTATATACCCATATACACATATATACATACAATGATTGCAATTGYCATCATCTTGCCTCCAAGAGAAAAAAAACACAAAACCACAAAGTAATCATGAATAGAAGACGATTTGAAGGAGTGAAAATTAAACCTTGGCATTACAACTAGGTGATGCTGTTCATATCTGAGAGAGAAAAATGAAGTATTAGTAGCTTTGAAATCCATAGTGAGGCCATGCATACATGGACAGAGAGATGAAGCTCAAGGCACAAACCTGGAGCAAATCACACCATGACAGCAGCATACAAAGGAGCAGGTTGTGCATTTGAAAGCATGAAAAAGAAACATGCTGTGTCTGGAAAGGGAAGTATTTGAAAGTACAACAAATGTAGCCCTGCTTCATTCTGAGTAAGTTTGTAGGTAAAAGGGCTAAATTGCTTCTAGGAATTGTCTCATGTGTTCACAGTTTGATATCCACAGTTTAACACTGTGGTGTACAGCTCTTTGT
The DNA here is from genome assembly GCA_035582835.1 of Phoebastria nigripes. Taxonomy (NCBI): domain Eukaryota; kingdom Metazoa; phylum Chordata; class Aves; order Procellariiformes; family Diomedeidae; genus Phoebastria; species Phoebastria nigripes. Next base: position 6,182,311 of record JAYKAV010001112.1, on the reverse strand, counting down.
ACGCTGATGTTTTGCTCATCCAAACTCCTGGATCCTCTTTTGTGCTCACTGCAGTTTTGCCTTTCATGGGAGAAAATAGAAAGAGAGAGTTTTAATCTTACTGGTAATAAACGGGCTGTTGTTTTCTCTGGAGATTATGTGTAGACCCAGCAATCGAAATTGGTCTGCTTTCTCCTTAACTGTCCACAGTCTGTAAGTAAGTACTGTTGCTTTGGAAAGACATTATACCACTGTTGTGTTGAATAGAATATTAAATATCACCCTAAATGGTATTAAATCAGCAATAAATAGACATTTCCCACTATGAATATAACTAAATGAGTTTTACTGTATCTGGCTAGAGCATATAAACTATGTCAGTTGTCTAATGAGGATAAAACAAAAAATGATTTAGACACTCGGCTTCTTCCTAGWGCTTTTTCCTGGTTTGACCAGTCTATTCCAGCAGTGTTTCTTCTCGGCAATTTCTGTGCTGTTCCATCCAGTGCTTAAAAGAAACACGTGTTTGGTGCGTGGGGCACATGTTGAGTGGAGAGGAGTGGAAAGCTGCAGCAGCCATCGTGCAGGGAGCCAATGCCTTCCAGAAACACATTGCTGTTTCTGGAAGTGGCTTTGTCTGTGGTGAGGTAAATTATTTAAAGCCTAATTGTTTGACTACAGATATAAATAAACCTGGCAATTTCCCTATATTGGATCAGACCTGTGGCCCTCTACTTTAGCCCTCCATTTCTTAAAGTGATGAGTAGAAGTCTATTTAGAAAGGTGTAGGGAATTGAGTAATTAATAGCTAGCCCACTCACAGATAAAGTGCTTTGTAACAAAAGTGTTTGAAGGTTGAACTAGAATAGATTAATTCAGCTACGTAACTGCATGGTAGGAGGGAAGAATCATGGGCACGCTTAAGAAACTCAACTTTACATAGAGACCTGTATATGAATCAGTCATGCTGACATACCAGTTAACAGAAAATTAGTGGTTTGGCACCCATTCTACACCTAAGTAGCCAGTATTAACTTCTTTTGTCAGACCTGGACAGAGCATAGCCAAAGATAAATAGTGGAAATAAATAGATAAAGAGCTAGGAAGTAATTCCAGCCAGATTCTAAAGGTGCAAAATAATCAACTGCATGGTTTACATAGAATTGCATATTTCAGGTCTGGTTGTTCTCAGCTAATGTTACCTTCATTTCTCTCCACTGTGAAATAAAGTGGATACRGCTGAGACATCTGCTGCTGCAAAATCACAGGCGGTACTCACCTGCCAAAAAGAAGGCAGATGTTTTTGGCACCATAACTCTCCCAGTGTCTTTACCCAGTGAGGTTGTCTTCAGGCTAATTTAGGATCTTCTAAACTGATGAATATTAGTGACCGTGAAAGTTATGTCCCTTTTCCTGATGACTCTCCCTGCCAGGTTTTGACATTGTGATGCTTTGCTCATGAACTGTGCTTGCTGACAGCTTCAAACTACATCACAAGCAAAGGAAGAACGGATATATTTTCCAGGGTTCAATGAAACTTTTTAAATGCAAAATTGTTCCAAGGTAAAAATCGGTATCTCCAAGCTACATCCATATGAGTTTTCAAGGAAAATGCCATACACATCAAACGATACCTGCAGTGGCAGAATTCATTGCAGAAATGATGGGAAGTAGATAAAACCGCAAATTATCAGCATAAAAATGTATTGATGAGTGTTTGAAAGAAATGGAGACATTTTCCTCTGCTATAATAATGAAATGTAATATAATCTGCAAACACGATCTGTTTTTTCATACCTGTTTCTAAGGGTCCTTCATACAGATAGTGAGCACTCGTGCTGACTCACCCTCCTGTCAAACAGATGGATCCTTTCACTTGCAGGAATGTGAGAGAACAAGATTGTCTTTGAGAGCCAGATGGACGTAAAGGCAGAGACAACAGCAAAGGAGAAAGTTGGTGTTTCACTTTACAGTTTCTTTTTTGTTTCCCAGACAGCATAAACGGCAAATCCAAAAAAAGGGGCAACTTTAGCAGAGATTCAGCAAGGGCATCAGGTGAGAAAAACCCTTCTCGGTTACATGACTGCTCTCATGTGCACGTCTCAGACAGGCTGTACTTCACTTAYCTACAGTTTGTTCAGCTGGTGAAATTCCTTACTTGTCTTCAAATGAGGATTTGCCTGGAGGCTCTTCTGGATACACTTACACTATTGCTGAGTAAGCTCACGGCAATAAGGTTATCATTAGCAGAATTTCTCCCATACTAACAGTTCATCCTCTTATTTTCCCCATATGGTAACCTGATATCTGCACAGTTTTTCTGCTCCCAGTACAAAATTTTGTTTGCCAGCATATGCGCGTTGGACTATCAGAAGAGATTCCTCCATGCTAGACTAATACCTCTGAAATAAAAGGGTTCTGTTAGGTATTTCATATTGCTGTTAAGAAGACTGATCAATTACAGACATAACTCTGGAAATAGTTCTTCACAGAGACAGAAAATTATTAAGAGAAATAATACAAAGAGTGGAAGCTGATTTCAGAATTCCAAGATATAAACACCAAATCTTTTCATTACTTAGCAATATGACCTTATTTAAACATTGTTTCTCACTGCATAGTTTTGTTTGGAATTTTTTCTTATATTAATCTCAAGAAAACTTTTTTTTTTTTGCATGGTGTCTATTCAGCATGTGCTTTTTATGTAATCTGGCCTCTACAAACTTTGTAATGAATGGAGCCAAGTTCAATAACTTTCTCAGAAAATAAAACTTGATGGAATATTTGATTAGAGATTTTCACTGTAATGGAAGCCTGGTGTGCTCCGGAGTGCAGCACTTGGCACATGTAAATAATAAAGCATAAGAGGGATTACCAGCCACTAATTTTATGAAAGTCCACTGACACGAAGTCTAAGAGCAGCACTGCTATCACCAAACTTCAAGGATAACAACAGACTAAAATGAAGCAGTCATTCTTTTTTTAGTAGAAACAACTTCTGTGATAAAGATGTCTTTTAAATTGAAAGATTATTAAGGAGAAATGAGGGGAAATGTTTTCATGTTCAGAGCTGAAAAATGCTGCTTAAAAAGCAATGTTTTTGAAGAAGTTCAGGTATTGGCCAGGTACAAGTCCTCTGGGCAGTCATTTACTAAGGGGTTATAGCAAAATAAAAGTAAAATTTGTCTCAGACTGATAGACAAATTTTAGCGTTATAAAGACATTGATAAGAGAGTATGCTTTCCCAGAACACTTCTGACAGCAGGAGGACTTTATTCGTGGTTTTTGCCTTGGGGTGTTTGTTTCATTTKTGCTGCTTTCAACAGAATTGTTCATGCGAGTCTGGGTTATTCACATGCCTTGGAGTTATTGGTCTCACCTAGACTTTGCAATCGGCAACACAGATTCTGATACAGTCGACCGCTCACATAACTGTGAATCTGAAAATTCATAAACACATCAAAATATTTTACACAAAGCAGAGGATCTTCTGATATATTTATGCAGCTAAAAATGGAAACTGAGGCTCATTAATATCTCTCTGAGAGACAAGTACTCTCATGTTTCAGAAAATCCCACTAGGTACCATTCTGCCCCTTTAAGTACCTAAATATGCCTGAACCATAGCTTAAAATCAAGAAGGTATATAAGTGCTTTCAGGAATAGGTATGGCTTTTAGTTCACTCCTGTTGTAAAGGGGTGAAAAATGTTAACAATCTGCTGAGGAATAGAGATGTGAATAAAGGTTCATAGGTTCAATCGTTTAAACGCATAATATGCAACTGATTACAAAAAAAGATGGTTATTTGATATTTTAAAGAATTTGTTATGTATTTCTGTGTCTAATGTTTTTGGGGCTGTGTTACATTTTTAATTTTATTGAATTTTCTTATATTTTGCTAACAGTGGGTAGATGAATGAGACTAGTGTTAGCTTGCCTGGGAGGAGTTTGTAGAACAGTATCCAGCAGTGGAGAGGACATTCTTGTTTTTCTAACTCACAAAGGAAGGAAAATTAGCACATTAGGTCCAATTTCACCTGTTCTGGATGAATATATTTCTTTGTTGATTTCCAGGTTCCTTTTTTTAATGTCAGTTGCCATAGAAAAACCCATGTAATAATGACCGTAAGATGCCACTGTATTTAAGAACTCTCCCTTCCTGACTACTAAAAAATGACAATTGCTCACACATAAAAACCAAACAAGAAGATAGCAACAACAGCAAAACAAACAAACAAAAAAACCCCAGGCTGAAACATCTTTCAACATACCTTTTTAGAAAAGTGTGTTGTTTGTTCGGGTTTTTTTTATTCTGGATCTGAAAYTATGATCCCAGTCTGCTTAAATGCTTGCAGTTTACTGCATGCGAAGCAGGTTCAAAATCATATTGAAAATCAGGGAGAGCTTAAGTTTTAACTTCACAGGAATATTTTCTCTTTTTTTTTTTTTTTTTTTTTTTTTTTTTTATACGAGATCTGATAGTGACTGGAGTTCAAACCTTTAAACTTCCAATAAAACAATATTTTAAACATTATATATAGAGTGAAATATATTTTTCCTTTGAAGTGGTGATGGATGCATCTTTTTTTTTTTTTTTTTTTTTAGTGTTTTTCTTATGCTAGAGTGAAATTAAAATAAACTCTGACAATTCACATCATTTCCAAAAGTGAAGATCTTGTTTCCAGTTAGTCTATATCTTTAGTTTTGCTCACCGCAGTGTCTGATTTTCTAGTTAAGGTTACATCTGTCAGTCTGGAAGTTGTCCTAAAACTCAAAATGATTTTGATAATCTGTGTTGCAAACACTGTAGCTTGACCTCCCAGAAGCTTTGTTGCATTGCCAGATACGAAGAGGTCTCTCAGCTTTCCCTTTTCTGCTGTGTGTGTGACATTTTTGATGCAGACGTAGCTCTTGAGGAACAGGGTGTTCACCAGTTGGATTCCCATCTTCCCTGTCCCTGAAATAAGGTCTTTCTGAACGAAGATTCCTCCTTTCATGGCTCATAGTAAGAGAAAAGGGAAGAAATATCATGCTATGATTCTGTGGCTCTAAACTCCTAGAGAGGAATCAATTCCTACAGCCACACCATTCTAAATACAAAAGAAAAATATAAATGGTTTTGATATGCGCTACAAAATATGAATGAAGAGCTCATGTAGCTCAACCTAGTTAATGTGATCTCAAGGTAGATTTAAAATAACAGCATAGAAATAGTGTATAGGACTTGACCAGCTGTTATTGACAGCTTCCTATTTAGTTTTATCTCTATCTCCTTACATATGCAATGTTCTGTGGACTTAATCAGTACCTATTGAAACCATTGAAAATATACCCATTGCCATCAATATCCTATTTCCAATTCCTTTAAAGTGTAATTAAATGTTTTCCAAATTAATAATAATACTCTATTAGTCATTACACAGGTCAATCATCCCTGTTTCTGCAAACTAAAGCATGAATCTCAAAGCACTGCAAGCATGGCAGGCAGAAGAACTAACCGTGATCAATAAATAGCCTCTCACCCAGGATTCTCTAAATATTCCTAATTAATTCTGTTCACAAAATACTGAACAACAGAAAGAGAAAAAAAAAAAAGGTTATTCACATCTCAATCACAAACCCATTCATTAGTCCTTTTTCGTTGTCAATAATGTTGCTTTTACATTGCTTTTAGCCATTATTGGCACTTGAGCATTTGTCTGAGTCTGGTCTGCTTCTCCTTTGTTTTAAAAAGATTAATACTGCCAAACTTCCCTTATGAAGCAAATAGAYAACAACAGTCAGTCATGATAGAAATGGCTAACATGACCATTCACTTCTGAGGTATCTTAGAAGATTCTGCTTATAAAAAAGGAATTCTTAATGGTGAACAAAAACATAAAAACCAGACATAAAACCTGCCATAAATCCAAAAATGTTCCACCTAAATCTACATTCTTAATCAGTTCAGAAGTTTCTTCCCCTCCCCCCCGATACTGCCTCTGTTTTTTTTTTTTTTGTCCAGGATTTAAAGCAGATAGCCGTGAAATCTTACTGAAATAACAATTTTTCCTTATTTTTGATGCTTGGATGCAACCAAAATCTTGTGAGAAATTTTCTTTATTAACTTTTTTCTTCTTTTTTGAGGAAGTAATAACATAGAGGGGCAGTACTGCATTTCAGATGAATACTAGAACATTTTTGCTACATGTCTGAAACACATCTTGAGACAACCTATTTGAAATTTACCCTCTGTGGCGGGTCACACAAATGTTGCTTTGAACCATAAAGGATATAATATACTGTATAAAATGGATGATTCATATTTTCCTGTTTTTTCTTCCAACTCCAAAATCACTGCATCTCACTTCTTATCTGCTCATATTTAAGTCTAGTATCTTGCCAGGCAGCTGTCACTTCTTACAGCTACTTTGAGAGAGCTTTGTCGGTACAGGACTGGGCACAAGCACGCTGTGATTTATAGCAGCAGCAGCAACCTGTTGGCGGAATTCATTTGACTTACACCATCTAAAAGGTAGGACTCTCCTCCAGCCTTGTCCTCCAGGAGCCCATATTGTCTTTGGAGAGAAGCAGACATCTCTAGAAAGTGATTTATCTAGTATTGAAGTGGGTATTATATAACTGGGGAAAAAAATACTCCTTTTCCTTCAGCTGGAGTGAGAACACAGGCAGTTGTCCAAACCAGTCACGTTATTTTTACGTGGCTGAAGTCTGATGGAATGGATACAGACTTTTTTCTTATTCAAATAGCTCAGGGTATGTACTAACCACTCTGAGTCAGAAGTGAGACTATACCAGGAATTTTTGGGTGAATATCTCAATTCAGAGCCTACTTGAATCGTATTAAAAATAAAACTTCACCATGCATGGCCACGCAAGACAGAGTAAAGTTGCCTTTGACTTCCCTGCATGGAAACATAATGCCAGGGAGCTTTGAGCAGACCAGAGCTCTTTCTCTTACAGAGGAGGGGGAATTTTGTTTTCTTTTCCATAAATTGAAGCAGCAATGTAGCCCATGAGGCCCTTCCATCTTCTTGATTGATGAGCTAAAAAAATGTTTCAGCTGTATTGATCTCCTTTGTCTGCTAAATATAAGGATGTGGATCAAGGGAACATTGATGGGGGAACAACAAAGCGTGAGGAATGAACAGACCCTTCTCCATACGCTGGGTAGCAAAAGGATGGAGCCAGAAGTGCTTATATGTTTATTGTACTCTTGTCCTTGTTGCAAAATATGGAACAAAAGTGGAGCCAAAGTTTGTTATCCAGTGTGCTGGGAGCTGAGGCAGTTATTGACCAGGCCCCAATGTTTGGCTTATTCTGAAGGTTCAGGACAGCCTTTGCTGAGCGGSTGCAATGCACACGAAGGACATGAGCCAAGTCATGGAGCTGATTATGAGTCTGTTGACTTCAGAAGGCTTTGGAACTCTTTCTTAAAGTTTAAGTCATTCATGTTTATTCCTGCAATGTTCAGGAGGGCAAAGAGGGAGTTGTGAGTTCTGCACAATGCACTCCTTGTACAGCGCAGACAGGTAGGTCTGAGTTAATTATTTCTGTCTTGCCCTGACAGACCAAAACTGTCTGTTACAAGTTCCTCCTTCCACTTCCCCCACCCTTTCAAAAAATCTACCACCGCTCTTTATTTAAAAGGCTCAAGGATGGTATTTCAGGGGTGATTACTATCCAGTGGTCACCTGTGACAGCCTGTAGCATGCTATTATTTGCAATTTAAGTCCATCACTGATATTTTATGACTGCATCTGCAGTTACTGTCAGCTAAACAATATTTAATTGCTTGACTCACAAACTCTGTCTTGTCAACAAATATACGTTCTCAGGCCCCGTTATGCTTCTAGTGGTGTTTGCAGCTTGATTTCTTTTTTGTTTGTTCTGCTGCTGGAAATCAGATTTTACTGTAAGATGTCCAATGTTCATGAGCAGTAAAGTCATAAAAGAAGTTAAAAAGGTGATAACTGAAGAAATTCTTGGCTGGTACATAGGTTATTTAAGCGAAGGCAATGGGCTTCATTTCCACTTAAAGAGACATTGTGCTTTTTTATATTAAAAAAAAGAATCTGTTGGCCTGTGCAAAGCTTCCCCCTGCCCCCATCATCTAAGGGTGATGGCAGACCTAAATTTAAAAATATATGCCATTACAGATTTCTTTGAGTATCAGCCTACAGTTAAAAAAGTTCTAGAATGTGCCAAAGTTTAAGGGGTTGTACCTATGTTTATATTTCCTAAACTATGACAGTACTTGGCAGTTATAGTCATTGGCTTGTTTTCAGACTTAAAATTAGAATTTGTATTTTTGCAGTTGAGTTTTAATCATAGTTTAAATGGTAAATGGAATGGCCATCTTTTACAAGCTATTTGTGGCAAATAAGAGGACAGAGACCTTCAAGAGGTTTTCTAGTCCAGTGGCTACCAACTGATGGACCACAGGACATGAGAAATGGTCCACAAAAAAATTTAAAAATACCCAAGCCCTCCTCATAGACTGAAGTAATCAAATAAAAGAAAACAGGAAAAGTAAAAATAATAAATGAAGACTCAAATCTCAACTTTTTCTGACTGTAAATGAAGGTGAATATGGAAGAAACATACAAGATGCTCCATGGCTTTATGTGAAAAAATGTTACATAGCTCTTAAATGCTTTTCAGAACATTTATGTGTTACTTAGATCAACTGAATAAAGGCATCAAGCTATGACCTTTTACTGCCTAACTTATCTTGAAGATCTCCAGTGATGACATTTCCTAATAGACATAAGCTATACCTCTCACTGCAACTTGACTCCATCACTTTTTGTTCTATGTCTCACAAATATGGAGAAYGGGTTATTCCCCTCCCCTTTTGCAACAGCCAAAACTGAGCACAAGATTCAAATTACTCTTGTGGCTAAAAATGTCCATTTACCAGAATGTAATTACAAATCCTGATCTTGCATCTCATAAGCCTAGTACTAGCATTTGTCTTAGTGGGACTACAGAGGTGATAGATGAAAGGTTTGAAACCTGATTAACCAGAAACTATACACTCAGAAATAAACAATCTGCTGCCTTTATAGAAGGATTCATGTTTGTCTGGAGAGAAGTGAAAGGTCTCAAATCTACTCATTTAAAACTTTTTTAGCAACTATGTTGCCTCTGGCAATATTCTTATGACTGTGTATATATCAAAATATATTTTTTTAAAAATTACTTCCTCTTCCCTCTAATTGTGTCCTGCAGATTTTTATGCCAGGTAATTGCTTCTCTAGAGTCTTAAAAAATTGTCAGGTTTTGTCTAAAAATATGTCTAATTGTAACTTTTCGGAAACCTTGCTTGTTACTGAAAAATTAATCAGTAGAATCAGGGAACTAATTTTAATGATGATTGCTATTTTAATGGGGGAATATTTTTAGCTAAATCTAAAATGCAAAAAGGCTTTATGGTTTGGTGGAACTTTAAGTGAGTACAAAACTGTAATACATCTACCAAGCAGAGATAACGCATTATCTTAATTCAAATTATGAAGGTATTTATAGAACAGACCAGCAAGTGGCAGTACATGTTGTGCATAAATCATGAATGATAAGACTAAAATCTTTAAAATAAAACTAGAYAGACAGTCAAACAAGCTTTCATGTACAGTTTTATTCATTTTAGCTGTCCTGGCCAGAATGTAAATGCTACATTCCACATGACCTTATTTATTTTCCTGGAAATAATAAGTATCTCTCAATTTTAGGAAAGATAGGAAACAACTCTCCTGTAACTGCTGGGGTACATTTGTGTCTCAGTTAATCAAAATGTATGTACTGTAAGCCTAATGTTGGCTCAGAGTGGAAAATGGAATTTTCCAGAGACCATAGTGTTATGAATTGCCATGACTCATAACATATTCCAATAAATAATCACTACCTATGGGTGGTGTATTGTAATGGATGCAGAATGCCTACTGCAATGGTCTTTGACCCTGGTATCTTTTATGTGAACTCCATTTTATGCAGTTTATTTTCATAGTTGAAACGTTAGATGAAACCATAATATTTAGTATTACTGATTTGTTCAAAGTCAGTGTAATATATTGCTAGACAGCACCCTGCAAGGAAAAAAAAGAAAAAAAATCTTATGAAAAAAAAAAAAAAAAAAAAAAAAAAAAAAAGAAGTGTTGCCTTCATTCAGTGAGTTAGCTAAGAGAATAAATATTAAATGTGTGTGTTTTGATAATATACTAGTCTGAAAGCCATAGTTATATTGGTAAAGTGTTATAAGGGGAAGTATGCTTTTCTTCTCCGGAAATATTTAGATGAACGTACTGTGTGACTGTAATGACTGATACCCTCTGAGGTAAAAATAATCTCCATACCCTAAAGACAGACATAGAGAGAAATAACAGAGGGAACCGTTGGTCTTTTGCAAGAGTAGATCATCTCTGACCCAGAGATGTCACTAGTATGGGTGAAGGAGGAATATTTGTCCTGGGGCCCTTTTAACCCCTTCCCTGCCAGTTCAGGATATTAGCCAGAGTGCTAAATACTGCTGCTTGTGAATCTGAGCATTGGCACATTTATACATTGTGTTGAATGAGATTGGCAATCTTTACTATGTAGTTTTCACGGAGAGGCACAGAAATTGCCTTCCTTTTGCATCCCTGTTCCTGGGGTTGCTAAGCATGATGGCTCCACTTGTTTCCTGTGTAAAATAAGGCTGTTCAAGAAGCAGGCTGTGGCATTTGTTAGTGAAATGCAGTTAGAGTTGACTGAAAAAATGTGAACTACATTGTTTGAATTTCAGAAAAAGTTTCTGCATGTTTAGGTTACATTTGCAAATGGRCCAGAAGCAGTGGGTGGTGTCGTTCTCTGATACAGCAGTCCGGAATGGAAGGAATACATTCAGGTGTAGGAGAGCTAAGATTCAGTCCCTTTTCTGACTGATGGGTTTTATTTCTCTCCTTTTCCCCAGAACTGTGTCTTCTTTGCTGTGCTTTAACCTATTTTTAGGTGTGCTCTCAGGCTCTCCTAAGGACGTTCACCTTTTCTTGGAATGACTTTTGAGAAAGCAGAAAGAAGAACCACAGCTTTTCATCTCACAAATGGAAATCATTAGGCTGAGAGGGTCATTCCTACTCGCTCTCTGAATAAATATGTATCCCATGCAAAATGAAATATGTCCAGAGGGAGGAACCAAGAGACATTCATCTGCATATACATAAGTGTACAGAGTATATGCATTTTCTCTGTGACTTAGAGATTTAAATCTTTGTCTCACAAGCATCTTAGTAGAAGATTCCAAGAACTAGATGATAGGAGTGGGATTTGGGTGAAATTTTACTTGCTGACTTCTACTGGAGATATTCCACTTAGTGACAAAAAATACTTAAACAGTACCTGAAGACATGCTTATGAAACACAAAGCATAAAATACAGGCACAGGAAAACGATGTTCCATACTGAGTCTTGCCCAGCCTGGCAGAGAAGCTAAGGCCATGTTTTGTAACTGTAAAGCCCCATTGCATGCACAAGAGACAGGTAAGGCTGCCTGTCTCATCCGGTGCTTAGGAGGTTCTTCTCCATAAAGACTATGATGGAAACCTTTTCCACAAGGTTGTTTCTTTGCCAGTCTCTTCCCAGCCTCTACTATTCCATGAGATTATTCTGCCCTACGTGCAGAACTTTGCACTTTTTCTTCTTGAATCTCCTGCAGTTTCTGTTGGCCTGGTTCCCAAGTTTATCAAGGTCCTCTGGACTGAGTCTCTGTTGTGATTTGATGAGATTTGTTGGTCCCAGGGCTGTGTCCGATCAACATTAGAAACTACTTCTGAATTCAGGGTTTATATCTTGTGCTGAAATTTCTGAAACACTGGTATCTTTGTATTCTCAACTTTGCTATGCAAGTTGAAGCTACATAGCCTGAAAAACTGAAAGAAGGCTGTCTTAAACCACATTTTATAATACCTCCCTCAGAAGAGGAGATATAATTTCCTTCCTACCTAATCTAAGAAAAAAGCTCGGGTTTCCCACTTGACTCACATTTCCAATTTGTTATATAAGCTCTCTAATCAAAGGGCTGTTATACAAAACGTTGGCGGTATCATGCAGTTAGGTTCATTCAGAGTATTTCTAATAACATAGACTCTTCAATGACTTTATTTAAGGTCCTATAGAAATAAAACACAAGAAAGAGATCTAGATGATCAGGCCAAGCATAAAGTAGAATTTTATTTATTTACAAGAATATTTACCTCCATATTTGGTTGCTACTCCATTTCAGATGCTAAGGAAGTTAGGAAGGGTTTGGGCTTTATTTGGCTATGTCTTCTGAATGTGGGTCTCTGAATGCCCCCTCAGTTGCACTTCTGTTGCTTAAGTCCTATGCTAGRTCTTTGCCTAGGAACCTTCTCAAATTGAAGTTTAGTGTTATATCAGCCAACTCCTGAAGAAATTGCCCTTCTTTTTTTTGGGGCTGTGTAGACATGCACCTATTCCTACTGAGGACATTGGCTAAAAGATATTATCTAGTCTGCAATGACTATATTTAATGCGTTAGAAAACGTCAACGTAAATAAGAATCAGACAAAACTAATGCAGCTCTGCCTAGGGGCTCATCATAGCCCTAGCTACAAAACACTGGATAATCAGTTACCATGGCTGTAACGTCATAGTGAGGATTCCAGTCTTTCAGAACGGAAGATTTACAGTGCCGTATAAATTCTCCTGCACTTGCTATTGCTTTTGTTTCCTATTACAAAGGTAAGGGAATCCCCTGAGTGTGTGGTAACTGGCAATGTTTATTTTGGGATACATTGCAGACGGTATATCCAGGTGGTGTTTTCTGATTCAAAGCTGAGGTCAATAAAAAGTGATGGAAAATGTTAGCAAAGTCTTGGCCAGGTTCTCGCTGTGCCTTTAGGAATCTGAATAAGACTTTCCTACTGCTATAATATCTTCTTTGTTCTTCCTTGCCCAGCCTCTACCCACCCTCTTATTACATGGCAAAGGAAGATTAAAAAGGAGAACATATCCTCCAGTTATTTTCCTCTGAAACAATGGTGTAATAGGGAGAAAAGAACAAATAATGTGGAAGAGAGTGAAGCAGAATTGGAACAACTAAATGATACAAGTTTAATTTATCTGTTAAGATTCCTTCCACAAGAAAAAGGGAGGTGGGCTAAAATGTTTCAAACCAACCACATCAAAGTAGGGAAAACATACAAAAATTCAGGATCAACAATAAACAATACACATAACACATCCAGAATTTAAACGTTCTGGCAGTAATGACAAAGGTGTGTGATTACATTTAACCTCAATTTTTTTTCAGTTTAAAACTAAATGTGCCTTTCTGTTCAAGGTTAATTTCTCCCAGTACTGTAAGTTGATGGACGAGCAAGAAAAATGTTAAGCTGAGGGTGCTTTCATGAATGAGAGACCCAGCAACAATCCACTACTATACCAGGAAAAATAGGAAGCCAAAAATACAATCATTGCAAATACTAACACACCTCCATGAACAGCTCCTGGAGCCTGCGTTGGTCTCATTCTTGCAGTACGCAACAATTGTTATATGAGCTCTCAATAGGTTGTAATCTGAAACGGTTTCATCAAGTATATTCAAAAAAAMCCTATGAATGTAAAGTAAAATCACAATCAGCTGAACTGCGTGATTCATGAATCAAATAAAAAGCAGACAAAAAATGTCATCTTTTAGGTCAATATATAACAACTGTAGTAGAGCCTGCTGTTTTCAACTGAAAGAAAAATAGAGGCCTAGGAAAAATTGCTGAAGGGCAGGAAAAAAGTTATTCTGAGCCTCTAAATATAGAAATCTCTCCTGTGCTTTTTTATAAAAGATATGACCAGCTGCAAGAGCCATCCAGATCAGCATATTTTTTCATGATGTCTTGTTGACCTTTTCCCTTATATTGAACACAAGTCCCAAAGCAGAAGGGATCTGTATCCTTGCACATCTCTAATAAAACTGGGGGAAAAAGGCCACAAATAATTATTAAACCCAGGTAGTAGTTCAAAACAATTAATTATTGATAAACCTAAGCCCCTAAATTAAATAGCAAAAAAATTAATGGCTATTGTCAGACAATCTCTCCCTCTTTGTTTGCGAGAATAAAGATATATTGAAGTAACATATTATCAGTTGCAGTTCACTTGTATACATATTTTGATTTGTCTTTGCTTGTGTTGTGGAAGTAGGTATGTTCTTAGCTGAGAATGGACATGACAGCAAGACCAAATAGGAGGAAACTGAAGAATAAATTAATGAGGAGATGCTCACATGTAAGGGCTTCAGCAAAAGAACTTTTGTGATGATCCAAACCTTTCAAACATTTTGTTCCATATTGTTACTTTTTATTCATGTTGGTTGGTTGTTCTATATCATGTTGATTCATATTCAAGTTTATGAATTATACCATTGAAGCAAGTGGATCAGACTCAGAGTTAAAAGCCTTCATTTGGAAGAAGATCCCATTCAAGAACTAACTTAAAGCAGGTACTTAAACTCACATGTGTTTTGAAAAACTGATTTTTTTACAATCTTGGATTTAAACAAGCATCAATTATTTATTGTTTTATTAAATACTTTTCAGATTGTTCAGAGCCATCAAAACATTTCTTTCTCAGTGTTCTGCACAAATAAGCTGGATACTTGTAAGTCAACTGTATAGGATTTTTAAAGTAATTTAGATCTGGTTATGATTAATTTTGAAAAATACACCTACTGACAGGATCTTAAAGAAGAGAAACAGCAATTAAAAAAGAAAATGTATGTAATGTTCAGGGTTCCTTCACCTCTTCTTTGTACCTTATAACAATGAGGCTGAGCTACCAACAACTAGTAAAGAAGTCTAGTGACCTATCTCTATGAATACTGAATAACACTGAAAAAAATGCCCCTTTGTTTAATTCCCTGTGTAACCTGTTTCAAGGGCTTCTAAAAGATTGCTAGACTTATTTCAGAGGCATATTATAGGCCTCGTAGCAAAGATTCCCATGTCCATTAAAGGCATGCACATACACCATTGAAAACCACCTACCTTCAGGTCAATAGAAGACATAGTCCATTATTGTATATTTCTACAGCATTTTCAAGAAACTTCAAAGTAACCAAGAATTTTCCCAGCCTGCACTCGTAGGGGTGATTGATTCTAGATTTATGGGTTTTAGAGTCCTACTTCTGACAAGCACATCCCATCTGTGACCACAGCTGTTGTCTTTGCTCTCAGAGGAGAGAAGAAGAATAATTGCAGCAGCATAAGTAACATCTAAAACCCGGGAAATCATAGACTTTACTGTCCATAGACCCATGTAACTGGGCAAGATCCACTCTCTAAGACTTCAGCAAGCTCCCAGAATACTGGGAGCATCTGGGATGCACTTTGGTGCATCTGAATTACTGGGTACTTGGGTCTGTTTGCTTTCTCCTAGCATATGCCAAGCTAATTTATAAAATTTATTTATATATATATTTATATGTGTGCATTTGTATATTTAAGCATTTTGGGAAATATGCTTTTTAATCTAGAAGGTAAAATTAATGCTATAGCCATATATTAGGACACATCAATTTTTCAAGTCCCTATTTCCTTCTCTCTCAGGCTACACATTCCAAAGAAAATGGCATCTGCATACCCTAATGGAAAAAATGGAGTGTATACATACAAGACAAATACATTTCATAATAAAAATATGATTCACCATAAAAATGATCAAGAAATTAAGGAGTCATCAGAGATGAGCTATAAAACATCACATGTACTGGAGAAGGACTAAGAGGTCACTGTAACAAGGCAAAAAAAGTTAAAACATGACAAGAAAAGGAAAAAGAGGAGTAAAAGATAATTACACAAGTGGTTAAGATAAATAATAGGAAATATTTCAAGTATACAAAGAACAAGAAGTCAACAAATGAGAACCTAGTGCTTCTAAGAGACAGCAAAGATAATTTGTTAAGGAGAACATTCAGCTGAGACCAAGATTAACCATATTCCTTATTGTTCACAGGGAGGATGGAAAGAAGCTAACATATTATTGCCAAAGGGAGGAAGAAGATATACTGGTGTTAAGAAACATGCATATTGTAGGAATGATTTTTCTCCGGGTCAGTAGTAGGTTTTTCAGAAAACTTAAGAAGAGTAAAAGACACAAATACAGCCATTACCAACCATGGACAGGAAGACACACAACTGCATTAGTACCCACTTGAACTTGGAAAACTTTATGTCATGCTTAAAATGTCAGTATATGAAGTATATCGGATTGTAACGCTTCTTAATTATAGATCTTTGCCCCTTTGTATTCAAAATGGAAGGGGAATTCTATTTAGGTGTATATATTTTGTCTCCACAAATTTGTCTGTCCTTTTAAGCGTTAATTTCTGTGAATATTATAAATATATCTTGTCAGTGGGTAGTAGAAATAAAACAGAAAAAAAACATCTTTTTTGTCAAATGTCAATGGTGTTTTCTTAATTAAATCCCATTACGTGATTATTTAGATGCTAGTATTCTGTAGGGAAGAAAGATACAGGGACTGAAGCAGGTACACACATTTAAATTCTTTTTTTTTTTTTTTTTTTTAATTTGGCCCTAGAAGTGCTATAATACCTCAAGGATGTAGATTATCTTGATATATTAAAACTTCTAGACACATACTGTCTGCTTGTTGAATTTCTTTTGTGTAATAAGAGAATCCTGAATTTCTGCAGACACTCCAGTAATGTTCTTCATTTATCTGGAATGTTACTTCAAGCGACTGGCATGTTTTTAGGAAACCCACATTCCGGTTAGGTAGGAATTTAAGAACTAGAAACTAAAGCATGATCAGGTAGTTGAAAGTTTATCTCAGATCTTATTCTCAGGGGTACACACACTGTTGTTCAAACCCAACATGCATATCAAGCAGGTGCCCACGGAAACGCTAATATAGGTATTTCAATACTTGGAAAATGTAGTAAAAAATCATAATGGTGCACTGATAATTATTTGTGGAAATGCTAACAAACAGATGAATACAGATTACTGTGAACTGGGTTCTTGCCTCTCTGTGGAAAAATATTGCAAAAAAATTTAGTTCTGTGATGAAGGTACAAAAAATATACTGAGATCATTACAGAAAAATAATCAAGTAAATTATGATTATAAGAAATAGAGCAGAAATTGGAGCCAGTTTTAGATTGGTACGATATGGTAGCAAACCAAACTCTTATTCACYATCTATTGTGTCAGCTGCAAACTTCCATTAATGTCAGTGGTGCAAGATAAAACTCCTGAAGCTTAAACACTTCAGTCAATATGTTGCTAGTGATCTATTTGTGCGGATATCAAACGAGCTTAGATGAGGTGACCACTGAAAAGCCCTGTTATCACCTCTCATCTTTTTTACTCTATAAACCAATGTCATGTGAACAAAGAGTCATCCATAAACTGAAAAAATTTATGAAAAGAGGAACAGGGAAATCAATAAAAATGTAAGAAGGCAATAAAAATAAAAATTGCTTAGAAAAGGAAAGGCTGGGGAGATATAGTAAATACCTTAAGCACATCAATAAAATGAAATGTATACTTCAAAATAAGAATGAGAATAAAATAAAATATAAGATTAAAGACATATTTCAAAATACAGATTTGAAAACTAAAAGCGTTCCTGTATTTTCTGTCAGGCCTCTAAAAATGGAATTGACTAAATTTAGTGCAATTTTAATCCCCCCAAAATACATTTTGTTTTTTGTTTGAGGAGTGGGTTTGTTGTTTTGGTCTTGACATGTTTGTTTGTTTGTTGTCTTGTTTGTTTGTTTTTATTTGCTTTTGGCATTTGGATTTCTTTGCAAGCATCATGTCTGTAAAAACTGACTTTAAAAAATAAAAGGTGAGTTTCATTTACAATTTCATACTGCCAGAATCTGGGGCTTAAGAAAAATGACAACACTACAAATGAAGTTCTAGGACCTGTGGAAGTCAATGCAAAAATTTTGACTTCACTGCAAGTACTGCCAAGTTTGTGGTAAAAGCGCAAGACCTGGTAATATCAAAGTGCCTGAATAGTCTTTAAAGTTTTTTGGTTAGCAAAGTTCTCAGTTTAAAATTGCAGTTTAAAAAGAGGCTTGCAGATACTTAGTGCTGAAACTGTTGGGCATTTTAGCCTTTCTCAACATCAGCTGGGCTAGGAACAGAATTCATTTGCATAGACCTGACCTTATTATTTTTAAAGTGTTAGTGCAGAACTTGATGAGGTTCAAGATTAAAATCAAGAGCTTTTCTATTGAAATATATATAAAAATTCTTATAAAATGAGTATAGAGAAGCTACCTGTGATGTACACGAAAAAGAGAGACCATAACTAAAAAACTTAAGGAAGACATAGTAAAGGATTTGAATGAAATTTATTTGTATATAGAATTCCAAAACAAATTTTCTTCCTAAAGAAAATGTTTGGTAGGGCTTATTTACCAAGAAGCCTATGAAGAAAACAACTTAGGGACTTGACTAAAACAGAAGATGATGTCAGGGGTAAATCCTTCTCTCTGCTGTACTTGGTGTTTGATATTGGGAATAGTTACAGGAAGGCTTTTCCTGCACACAGCAGACAGGCTGTGCTTTAGCAGAGGGGACCATTAGCTTTGATCAGGTTAAGGCACCGGGATGGGATTTGGAAGAACTTGGAGTATTTCTGCAGCAGGCTGTTGGGGAGTTGAGCAAAAAAGCAAACTTCTCTACAGCAACATGAAATGCTAAATGGCTGCACCTGGTCTTACATTGAGGAGTTAAATGGTTTCTGTGTCCAGTCTGGTTTGTTTAAAGCAAGAGGCATAGGCATCTAGCACAAGCACAGGGTAGAGACAACCTGTCTTCGGATTTGACAAAGGTCTTCTGAAACAGCTTACATGACTTCTATATTATCCACCTACTGTCACTATTTCTTCTTATGAAGTACAGAGCCCAAGGAGCACTGCATGCCATTTGGCGTTCAGGACACCAGTATGAAATGAAAAGAAAAAAAAAAAAAAAAGAATAGCAATGATCATAATACTCTATTCACAGTGTATTAGTCAAGCCAGACATCTAACAGGGTAAGGTTTATTAACGTGTCATTAGCAAATATCATTAGCTTGTGACACAGATTTCCTTAAAAGATATTGTATACCATATCATCATCAGGAAGGTTCATGACCAGTGAGATTTATGTATTTCACAAAAGGCCAGAACTAGCAAAAATCTGGTTTTTTTATCCTGTATCAGCTGAGATGTTAAATGAAATCAGTGGAGATATAATCACTTTTCAGAGAGAATCAGATCAAAGTCAATTTCAGGAAAAGAAAATGTATACATCTTGAAGACAACATACCAAGACAAATTTTTGAATTATTAGAAAATACACAGTATAGGTATTTGTTGGAGAGAGACAAATTATATAGTCTAGATGTATTGACTTCAAGGCAGACTAAATGACAAATTATGATGGTCTCCATCTGGAATGTCTATGAACCTCTGGCATTATGACACCTACTGTATGAGATTTCAAATATATATATATACACACACACACACATATATATATGTATGTATTTTTTAAGGGGAAACAAATGGAAGCCTAAGACATAGGTCTAGAAGAATTAGGCTTAAATTATTAAGTAAAGCCTCAGATACCACAAACAAAACAGTTGTGTATTGCAGTAACATTTTCAAATTAGGCATATACAAAGCAATAACCAACCAAAGTCACCGAAGAGCCTTTAATTGTACCCGTCTAAACAGAACTTCAAAAAGGTTAAATGTTAATAGAGTATGTCTAGCGCGTCCTTGAAATTAAACAAGAAAATCCTGTTCTTGAAGCTATATCTGGCAAAATTCTCAATAATGCAGCATAGGAAGCAGTCCTCCACAGGTGTAGTCACACACACACAAAAATAGGTCATTTATACCTCTATGTGATGCACAAAACCCAACAACAACAAAAAATTGCACTTCAGGCAATATTCACAAAGGCAAGGTGTCTCTGTCTTTCTAAAAAAAAATGGTGACAAGTTATTTGCTGATGGCAGGGACTGAGATAGCAGTCTGTCATCTAGGAAAGGAACATTTGCAAGTGTCCTTGTCCCTCTGGAATTGATATTCTTTTCCCTGAATATATTGGTGGTGTAGGTGGGGGCAAGGGAAACTCTCATACCTGTTCATATTAGCTGAAAGCCAAAACTCTAAAGGATTTCAACTGTGAAAATTAGGAAATGCCATGCACCACACAGAAGTGATTTTGTGTTGGAGGCTGCTCTTGCTTTTCACTTCTACTGTGAATTGTGTGGCCATAGGCAAGGAGTCTATGTGCAGCAAACAAAGGAAGGACAGGTCTTCTCACTAATATACCTTAGATATATATAGATATATATATATGATTACTTCAGCAGCAAGCCAAGATAGGATTTATCTGACTAAATGTACACATCTACAATATAGTCACCCTAAGCTCTCTTTGCTGCTATTGAACATCAAGTCAGGATAATAAGTTGCATCTAAGACACAATTTATCTATCCTGAAGTAAATGCCTAAACCACATTAAATTAATCATGCCTTACAACCAAACTTACTATAAAACCAGCTTACAGTGTAGTCATCTGCATGTAAATGTCTAAAGCTAGGTTAGAAGAATCCTTCTTGGCAGGAAGTGTTGAGACATCTCTTGACTCCTTAGCTTTGCACCTTCAGTAAATGATTATTTATGTGATGAACTTCTTGGGCTTTTTCCTCCTTTCTTGGATTTGCTTTTAAATAAAAGCTGGACATGGGTCACTTCTATTTATCAAGAGTACATGCAAAGTTCTGCCAGTTATATTCTTTCCTGGAAAGGTGACATATATGGGAAAGTTTATTACTATTTCTTATTGGAACATATATTTTTAGCTGTGATTTACTTTCCCTCTTCTGTCACCTTAACAAGAGAGGCTGTGAAAAGTGTTGCTGTTCTACATCCCAGTGAGTTGGATATGACACGATCCCTCCGAGCGCTCTCCAATCACTGCAAGTGGGGATTCTGCCAGCCCTCAGAGCTTGTACGAATGWTATGCTATTATCTGCTCTGGGTATCAAAACCAGCCATCAGTCATGCAGTAGCCAAAATCTGAACTGGATACTGCAGAAGAGGGAAAGGAGAAATATAGCCATCCATAACACTTCTCAGTAGTAATCCTGGCGGTAATGTATTTTAAAGTTGAAATGTCTTTGTCTTCACCTTCACAGAGGGTGCAAGTTTGAGTCCCAAAAGCTCTGTGTTGCAGACCCATATGTGTATCTTCTCAATTTAAGTAATTGGTTATTTTTCGCAAAATACACACAATGTTACTGCTGGCTCTGCCCTCATTTAAAACAATATTGCAGAGCAAAGGAGCTTTTTAAGTTAGAAAGGATGTTATAAAGAATTTGGCAGTGAAGTGAGGACTCAATAGACTTGTGAAACCTATAAAATTAGGATAAACATTTCTTTAAATTTGGATAATATTTCCCTGCTTCACAGGAGTACTCTAACAATAATCAATTGATAGCATAAGGTGATGAGAAACTTCACTGGAACCCAACGAATGTGTGGAATTATCCCTTAATTTTAGAGTATTGTTCGTAAAATCAAGATCATGCCTGTTAAGTTGCCTCTCTTACTGTTGCTTTTATGAGAGTTTAATTTTGGCAAGCATTTCTTACCTGAGGGATAGCTTTTTAAAACATGATTGTCCCTCTCTGATTATTAAGACCACAGTTCACTTTCAGCCAAAATGATTATTGAAAAAGGTTTGTTTAATTTCCTGCCTCTAAGCCGTCCTCATGGATTAAAAAAAAAAAAGAATCCCATTGCACTTAATTTGACACAAATCAATATGATTGGCAGGCTTTTCTGCAAAAGTGTCTAATATTAAACACACGTGCTGCCTGAATTGTCTCTAGCAGTCTGTGATTTAAGCTGGTTCCAGTCAGGGCAGGCATGTCGTTTCCCAGGGAAGGTAGATTATAGTTTTGGTGCTAGACCTAGTTGCCCAGATTTCCTCTTGCAGGTCTTCAAAAGTAGCACCATTTCTAAAAGGGCATAGTTGAATAGGGCAGTCCTGAATGATCAATCTTTTTGTAAGATCAGAGCAATCACTTCCTAATGGAGCATCTAGGAGAAAGGAAGTACTGGAGGATGGAATATGCAAAAGCATATTGAGTGATGCTTAGTAGATGCACAGGGGAATGGATACAGAGAGACATTTAAAGATGGAGTTGCAGAGCTTGAATTATTCAGTATAGAAAAATAGCTGACACTACTCAAGTTATAAAAGAAAGAAGGTGAAGATGTAGGAGAATATTTACCTTTACTGGAAAAATGGAGATCCTAAGGAGTGAGACGGGAGTGGGGGAGAAAGAAGAAAAGTGGGTGAAGGGGATAAGGGAAGAGAAAAATGCAATTGCTAAGGTTAGAGAGCATCAGATATTTCTTGAAGAAATAGCAGTTAGGCAAGAATAAACCAGGGATATTTAGCTAAATAAGTACACCCAAAAAAGAGTCCAAAGATAATATGATACCACTGATTTAATATGAATAATTCTGATTAGTTGTGTAGTTTCAAGCTACTGCCTCAAGATTTGCCTTCTTTGGAAAAATCCATTAAAACATAATSATACAATTTAAGCATATCCTGGAGCCTAACCCACTATGCCTTGCTACTGATATAAAGAATGGGTTAAAGCCCTTTACTCCCTGTGTGCTACTGGAAACACACACAGGACGATCTTAATTTGGAAGCCTACAAAGGAGAAATGGGGGCCAGGAGTGACAAGGGACTTTGCATAAAGCTCCAGGCCTGCAGTATTCTGTGGACATATTTAAAGAACTAATGACATTTGACGCACTCCAGTGCTTTTCAAAGACAAATCAAATTGCTCTTTAGAAGACTCTTTATGAACCGAGGAGGATTTATTGGTAGAGAGAGTATGATCACAATCAAATGTAGGGAAATCCTCTCGTTTCTCCCTCTCCCCATGCTTTGTTATGAGAATACTGTCAAGTTGAAAATGGAAATAGCCCTGTTCTGCACTGAACCTCTCTTTGTCTTCTTCAGGCAGAGAGAATATGTTAAGATGCTTTGGGAGAATCAGGTTCACTTTTTACTTGTGTCTGGCATATTGTTTTTCATGCAGAGGTAATACCTCATCTTCCCTCCTGTAGTACCAGTTCAGCACCAAGGCTATCAGTTCCCCAGCTCCCTGCACAGCTATGTAGTTGCATTTTCCCTTCACGAGGCCATTGGATTTTCTGTGTTATGTTACAATATACCAGAAAGCTCCATTAGCAAGCTACCAGGAAGTACACTACGGAGTAAAATCTGGTTCAAAATAACCCTGTCCCTACATCCTTCAACTGTGTTCCAGGTGTTTTTCTTCCTGATTTAGTTATAGAATAAAATATTCCTGCAGGAACTGGCCTGTGCTGATCTATACAGTCATATAAATGTCCTGTTGCCAGAAGCAGCAGCTACAGCTGTTATGATAAAATGCTTGCTGCGGTAACATTTCTCAAAGAAATAAGATGATTTAAATATATTCTTTGCTGTCATTCATGTATGCCATTAACTGCCTGAGAAGAGATTAGATTACAATGTATTCTGTGGCATTTCTTGATCAAATCACTGGCTTCAAGCAAGGTTTTGTTCCAAGGACTCAAAAATTCCATGTAACTTCATAGCCATGTAACTAAGATTATTTGTAAAACAGCAGTTATGAATGGAACAGGGCTTTTCTCCTTGACGGTTTTAGAAAATACCGAAATCGGTTGCTTTTCTAAGCTCTCTTCCCCTTTCCCTGTCCCTTTTCCTTTCCGTTTCCCTTCCCCTTTCCCTTTCCCTTTCCTTTTCCCTTCCCTTTCCTCTTCCCCCCTTCCTCCCTTCCTTCCAGAGACAAATTCTCAGCTTCACAGAAAAAAAAAAAAACAACCCACAACAAAAGGAACAAACACAGCCTGAGCTGTGATGCCCCGACTGCTTACTAGAAGGCTGGATGGTGGCCTTGAGGCTACAACTGTTCGGCTGTCGGAAAGCCTGACAGGAAAAAACCCAGGAGGCCACATCTGTGAGTGCGAGTGTGTGAATGGAGTGGAGCCGCCCTCCCACGCAACAGGAATGCCATCAGAAATATGGACTCTCTATGGGAGGAGAAAAAATAATCTGTTTGGTAGATTACTACGGAAACCCAGCTACAGTATCACTGCCAAAGTACAGAAGACAGTACAGTTTGTGACTATGACTCAAAATGACTAAAGCAGAGGTCTTTAAATGATGTTGATAAAGCAGGAAAATATAAAAAAAGGAGAAACATGCTTTTAAAAAATGATCTAAAGAAATGTAATACTCCCTTTTCRCATCACCAGGAAATATAACTATAGGTTATTTCATGCCTGCAGTGCACTGAGGTTACAGAAATTAGAAAGAAATGTGCTTCACAGAGCATGCTACTATAAATTCTGTTTTTCTCACAATTTCTAAACTGTAAGCAATCTATCTATTTAGAGATTCTGTTTCAAGAGGTCTTTTCTTCTCTGTGATACCTTGAAATTGTAACAGTGTGGAAAGGGGCATTGCATGGGTGCATGTGTAAATGCAAATGAATTTCCTTTGGAGCTCTGCTTTGCCCTTTGCTTTTACTAGCATTTTCCAAACTGTCAAGATTATAAGGATAAAAACTGCATGTCTGCAGCCTCCCAGTTGTGCCACATACAGGCTACAGCCATAGCTTAATCTCAGACAGTTACTGGATTAAGATTTGCATGCGTAATTGCAGAACAATTATTCTCTGAAACAGCTGAAATATTCTGGGATTTATAGATTGCACATAGGTTGCCAGAAACCATGATTTCTGTAATATAATCTCAGACTCAAAACAAACAAAAACAAAAAAACAGAGTAAACACAGCAATTTTCCTTATATAAGAGGTTATTGGATTCACTGTAAACTCTTTTTATTAAGGCAGTTCTGTTCTGTGGCAGAACTGTGATCTAAGAAAATGCTATTTCATTACGGAAGAGATAGGAATATATCTTTGTTTTTCAGGCTATAGTTTCACTTTCTTTTTTTTTTTCCCCTCAGTGTTATCATGTATTATTTACTGCAACACCTTAGTCACAACAAGAAAGAGAGTGTTGAAATCCACAAAGATTTGGCCATTTAAAAGTTGAAAATGGGAGGCAGCATGTAAACATAGCTTTTATAGAGTTCTTTAACACAGCAAACAGATAGCAGATTATTGGATAAAACTTCCACGAGTAAAAAGCGTATTGGCCAGTGGTGGATCTGTTTGTCWGTTCTTGTTAACAGAAGTGCAAACATCCTGAAAAATATTGTTCTGTACCTTGTGACTGTGTATATTGTACATTTTATTATTCAGTTCTTTTGGCTCRTAGCTTGAAACAGATGGGACTCCTAGAAAATAAATATTTAACCCAGCAGGCCAGTAGCTAATGTTTGAAACCATATTTAGTGAAAGTATAATGGCATTTATGCCATTGGTAGTTGTATGAACCTTATGCCTGTAACATTTCTACCTAGCCTTCCATTTTCATTTGTTCATAATTTTATGAAAATATGCCCTTTGCGGCTAAAAGTTTCCTTACTTTGTTGACCTCAAATATATTCTTTATGGAAGGTTAGAATAGAAAGAGAAATCTTTTCAGCTGTTTTTTAAGAAATGTGAAGTTGGAAAAATATGCTCTCCTTTATGTGTTTCTTTCTTTCTTTTTGCATCCATCAAAAATTTCTCCCTTTTGAAATTAAAAAAAAAAACAAAAACACTGCACTCAGTGAAATGTCACTTCTCCTAGCTGGAAAAAAATAACAACTTAAAGGCATAATTAAATAATAAAGTTTTAAATCACTGAAATTCTCATGCTGAGCACCTCAGTGGGCACAAATAAAAGGACAAGTGTATTAGCAAGGCCAGCTGATGTAAAGCAGTATGACTACAGTGAACACACAACAAATAAGTCAATTTACATATTGAGCTGAGCTGAGTCCAAGGGCCTGTTGAGCTTCCTCTCATTTGAGAATATCATATTGCATCTCCTTCTTTGCAACAAACAAGCCAAGAATGCTTCCATATTTTTAAGATTTTGCATTTGTGAGGGCAGGTTGTGAATGACTTATTGAAACCCTTGTACAAATTTTTTTTTTAAAGGATTTTTTCAAATAGCATAGGACTCTACCTTAGGGAAGTGAGTTCCTGTCCCGTACTATCACACGGTTGCATCATTCAGATTTCCATTTTCCCTGGGTGTAAGACTTAACCATGGAAAGAAGCTCTTGTATAGGTCATGCGTGAGGCTAGGAACTGTGATAGTAGTCAAGGAGTGCAGGAGTGTAAAAGGAACTGTGGTGGATTTCTTCCAAAAAGTGACTACCCAGTTCTCCAGTAGTCATGACCTTGTTCCCAACTTGTGTCAGAAGAAGAGGGAGATTGGCCATGGCAATCATTAACACCCCTAATATCCCCCACAATGTAAAAGTTATCCATGTAGTGAGATGGTCAAACTTTCTGCCTTCCAAATACAAGCTGGGTCTAAATGCCTAAACATAAGACAACAGAGATTCCCTAAGCTTCATTTTTGGAGTACGCCTTGTACTTTGCTCAGATATTACCACAGTACTGGACTCGCTACAAGATTAAAACCTCCACTGTGTTTTGAACCCTGCAATAAAAAATTTGTTTAGTAAGAGCAACTTCAAAACTTCTTATCTTATGAGTTTGACAATGCAGCATTTTGTGACACAAACGTTGCAGATGTAGGAACCCTGTATAAAAGTCAAACTTTGATTACTTGATTGCAGCAATGGGCCAAAAAGTGTGGGAGGTAGCAAGGAATCAGTCTTCTCCCTTGATCACACAGGGTGTGCTGGCTRTAACTGCAATTACTACACTCTACTGATTGCAGAATAAGCTCCTGGATAGTATGGGTCGCCAGCCCAGGGCTACCAACTGATGCCCTCATCACACCTATCGGAAGAATTTTAAATATAAAARCACCTCTATCTTTTCAATGTATGGCACAGCAGCTGGGAAATTGCCTTTGTTGGGCATAATTCTTTCTTCTTGTGTTTTCTTTGTGATAAATAATAGGCTTAGAAAGAATGCCTTATGTTTCCCTGTCTCATTCATGTTTTGAATTATTGAATCCGTACACCATCACAGCACTTGCATATGCAGTTTACTGTGCAGTCACGTAAAAGCTCATTTGTTTAGCAGTTAGTGGAAACCTGAAAACTTCAATCTACAAAAATATAATGCAATTGATACAAAGAGAGTGAGAGAACTATACAATAAAATCAAGGTTAAACAACTGATCAGCCAATCTTCAAAGGCAGCGAGAAACCAAACTAGTGGTTGTGGCTCTCTCTAAAGATTTGGCCACTGAAGGATTGAAATGGATGGACAAGTATGGCAGAGGCTTAGGTGTGAACAAAGCTCTAGCAATCTACATTAGCAGCAAATTCAGATCAGTCTCGTCTATCTTCTGTCTTTTCAGGTGATGAAACATGTGACATGGCAATTATGTTATCAGTGTTTTTACTAGAGGAAAAAAAAAGAAGAGGAAAAAGAGAAGAAGCCATTATCAAAATCTAAATCTACACTAGTTAAAACCCTTACAGAAGTCTCAAAAAATTCCTGCTTCTTATTGAAATCTATAAGCTGGCATTTATGTCAGTAATAATGGAATTGTGCTGTCTTTACTTCACTTACAGCATGGTGCTTCAGTTCTCCAGGGATATACTTCACTGTCAATTCACATTAGGCCATTAGAGCAAAAAGAGCTTTGCTAACTTTGGATGGAAAATAATTTTCTACTGTTGTTTCTATGGCTAATGTACAATAAAGAGTTTTGCTTTGAAACACAGTACATTTTTTTCATCAGTGATTGATATTCTGTGCTATATAACCAGCCAGATACACAAAGGGTTCAGTTCTCTTGCCTCTTTTTGTGATAATGTCACATCCATTAACAGTCTGTAACACATCAGTCCTTCTGTCTCTCTTCACATCAACATCTCAGTTCCTGTTGTCTCAAGAGAGAGCACAATACAACCAATTATTTGAACTTTAGAGAAGAATAACTCTAAATTCTAGACTCTGTTTGTCAGAGTTAAGGTTTCTCGTGAAATCAGTATTGCATATTTGTATACATCATTGTTGCTGTTGAAAATTGCTGAGTGAACTAAATGAAATTAATTTTTTTTTTTGTGTTCTTGGTATGTTTTTGAAGGTTTTATGTAGCATTCTCATCATGCATTTTGAATTGTCATAGATCTATTATTTATTTTAGCAGTCATTTAGACCTCATAAATATAATAACCATAACAGGACATGACTCATGACTGTAAGGCTCATAAATTAAGATAACTTATCTTTTGACCCCTTTACAGGATATCTGCTTCTTTAAATCACTGCGCCAAGTTTAATTTACTATATATTTTTCTCTGTTTTCACAAAGAACATTTTCATGGGGATGAGGAATATGTGAATGAATAAATTAACACAAACGACTTGCTTCTAGGGAAATTAACAATTTTTTTCTTGCTGGGAATAATAGAACCTATATCCTTCCTAGACAATCACATATATTAGGAGTACATCCTAAATCTACTGTATATAGTTCTGCTCCACGTTTTAAATGGAAATGAGCAATTGATTTTTATGTTTGTAATTTTTTGGTCTCATGAATTGCTTTAGAGAGAATTTATTGTGCAGTATGTGAAATGAAGCTTGCTTTACCAATATGCTAAAAGTAAACCTGGATAAATTATTCATTGTCAAAATATTTAGTTGCAAATGTAGCCCTTTTCCTATTTATTAATCATAGACACACTAGTCCTAATTTGTAAAATATATGAACTAGGCCTAATTCCCCATTTTATTATACTAGCTATAGGCTGATGTACTGAAATAGAGAAATATATTTACAGTAGCATGGGGTTACAGAATTATTTAAAGGAAAAGAATTATTTTTGTTCATTAAAACTTTGTAAATAATGCTTATTGGACTTATCAGTTGTTTGCAAACTGTTTAATAACAATGCTTGCAAGTTAGTGCTTTTGGTGAGTGCGGCTGTTCACTTTGTCTCCACAGATTCTGTTTCACTGTATGGATTGTTTTTTTCTATATGAGACTTTTTAAAGCTAGAAAGAAGTCATTAGGTCCTATAAAGAGTCTTGGAGTTACCCTTCACATGGATAGACTTTATTTGTGTTTAACTCTAAGATTCAGGGCCTTTTCTCAAGTACAGAGGCAGTTCTGTATGAATAATGGCCATTACAATCTCACAGAGCAATCAGAACCTCAACTCTTGCCCTTTGCAGAAACATGTGTGAGCCAGTTTTTACACTGTATACAGTTAAAAAGAGAAAGAGAGAGACAAAGAGACTGAAAATAGAGAAAAAGATTGAGTAGTCAGTTTACTCTCTGTTGGCATGTTTCATATATAATCTCAGCAGTTGTATCTCAGATGCTTAGCTGTCAACACCTTAATGAAATATTCAGTAGATCAAATTCTGTCTATACCTTAGCACACATGTAAGCAAGGATTGAATCTACATCAGTTTTACTTGCAAAAATATGGACGTTTTCCTCTCTTGCACTTATGATTGTTATTATTATTATTACCCTAACATGAAAGCTATTTAAATTAAAGAACTTAATGTTGTAGGAGGACTTGGACATAAAATAGAACTGATTTCTTCTAATCTGTAGACCTTTCCACAAGTACTGTTTAGGAACCAGTAAGTATTTATGCTGTTTCATGCATTGTATTTTGACTTAAGCCTCATCCTGCATCTGTTGATGGTATAACAAAGTTCCCAGTAGTATGTGCATGAAGCACTATACAATCAATTCTTGTTTCCCCTTTTGAGGGATCGGGAATGTGCCTGCAGCAGCTTGTCATGAAGTCCAGCATGCGTCACTTGCCCTGTGGGGAATGAAGAAGAGACTGTCAGACGTATAGCTCCTACCTCCCCCCCTCTGAAAGTAACGCATTAGTAACTTTGCAATTGGTGTTTCTTCTGCACTCCAGCTTGACTTTGTGCATTATCAAGGTGCATATTCATGTGAGGGGAAGAATATCAGCAACATCTCTGCCTATATTTCTCAAGACTAAAGAACATATTGTGGTAGAGAGATGAAAAATGGACTATTAATTGTATTGTTAAAGCAAAAATACCTGAGGGCAATTTAACACCTGACAGTTGTTCTATACAAGAGCAAGAATGTGAACTTTCATTGTTTGCTTTAGAGTATCAACAGTTCAAACAGCTAAGAAAATGTACTATGTTACACCTTCCGAATATAGAGGGTGTAAGTGCACATTAGACACATATTTTGAATTACTGATAGCTTGGGCTTTACAGAGCTAAAGAACAAAGAAATACACTGAGAGATCATCTGAATCATGTTCAAAATAAAACACTCCCTGTACTTGACCCTAGAGATTTATAGTTGCATTCTTTAGTTTATCCCAATCTTTGGCAACGTTCCTAATTTATGAGTAATACCCCTGCAAAAACCTTGAGCGTCTTGCCTTTATACAGTAAGGTTAGTCAATAATTCATGAAGGGGATTATTCCTTGCAAAAGCAAAATTATTCCTGAGAAGGACCCAATTTTAAAACCAGAAATATATGAGATTGGATATTAACTAAACCAATATAAAAACGTATAGCTTTTTTTGCTCTATTTTAGTATTGCCTTTATAATTAAAATATCCCATAGCAACATAAACCAATGTTCTGAAAGTACAAAGACACTTAAATAGAAGTTTCCTTTTCAAGAGAGCTGAGCACTTACAATATA
Organism: Phoebastria nigripes; assembly: GCA_035582835.1. Classification (NCBI taxonomy): domain Eukaryota; kingdom Metazoa; phylum Chordata; class Aves; order Procellariiformes; family Diomedeidae; genus Phoebastria; species Phoebastria nigripes. Next base: position 6,151,484 of record JAYKAV010001112.1, on the reverse strand, counting down.
GCAGCATTACGAGAAGTGACTGCTCAGTATTGTTGTAATGAAGAGTGCTAAATTCAGAGACTGTGTTTGAACCACCTGTCCCTCATCCAGAAGCAAAATTGAATTAAAGGACTCCTTCCAGTGAAAGAAGCCTCTTGCAGGTCTCACAGTGGGCTTTCAAACCTGCCATTTGAGTCACAACTTTAAATTCCCCAACTTTTTTCCCTCATAGATGAAGGGGAGCTCTGAAGGGAAGAGGAAGGTCAATGGTGGCACCTTTCTTCATTTATGGCCATCAGTTATGAACTTTTGTTTCCATTGGGAACTTAAGTAAGTTGATCTTTCCTACAGAAAAACAAAAAAAGCCAAACACCTGCCTGCCCCATTTTCTCCACTTCAGTGTGCTCTAATTGTTGCTAAGAAGAATAGAAATCACTAAGGAGGTATTTAGAAATTGTCCTGTGCTTCGAATCCCCATTTCACCTGCCTCAGAACAGGAATTTGAATCCAATTTTCAGATGTCCTAGACTAGCAACTTAATCTGCAGAATATGAACTATTTGAGACTCCTGAAGTGTCTCCTGTTGGATTTTTTCAACACCGTATACCAGATTAAATATTCATTGGTACAAGAATTTGAACATTTCACCTTGCTAATAACTTACTCTTATATTACATAGTTACATACTTTCTGCCTCTTCTGGCTACCACTCTCCCCTTATTTTGCCAGCCAGTGATTATTTATTATTTCATACCAATGTAAATTCAAGTGGGATTTAAAGAAAGAAGTGCATGCTATGAGCCACTTAAAAAAAGCACTTCTTGCTTAAGTCTCTCTGTGGATCTAGCCCCAGATACCTACATTTCCATGTAGGTAGCATGCTTGAGAGGAGTTTTAGACAAACAATCCAACTAGATTTACTTTCTGAATGTGTTTTCTAAAGCAAGTAAAAAGACATTTTTCTTAGTGGTATATTTCATATTTAGTTGTAATATTGTTCATAATAAACAGCAACAAAAATATTTGTATGTATGTATAAACCTCAACAAAAAATAATTGTATGAAAAGTTTGAAGATAGCAGAATTAAGAATATCAGAAACAGATACTATTGACATGGACAGTAAATTAACATTCTTTTGAGAGGTGTCTCACTTCCCATTTAGTAATGGCATTTGACAAGTAAGGTGGTGTTTTGAATGAGGGAAGATATTACGATCTAGCAGATTATTTGAAATAACATCTGAAATCCAAATTAAAGTCCTTCTGAAGTCAATTAAAACACTATCATTGCCTCAGAACGTTATGGATTAAGGTCCCAAAAGCTGCCACTTTTCATTATTATCAGTTCAATATTTCTTTTCAGACAAAAATTTTAATGTTTCTACTGTTATTTACTGTAAAAATAGAGCCATCATTAACTTTACTTTTAGGGATCTTTCCCTTTTCCTTGACTTCTGTAGATCTTCTTTGCTGTCACTATTAGGCCACACTCCAGGTTGTGCAAATGGCTGAGTTCAAAACTGAGAAAGCCCAAATTTTCATTGAAAGTAACAGTAACCTTCTTCCATAAGACCAAACCCCTGAAACCTGTGGCTAGAGCAAAAACTTAAAAGGCTGATCTGGTCCCTGAAAAGAGCAAGCAACATCAGAATCCAAAACTCCCTGAAGTCCAGCTAAGGCTTCAAGGGTCTCAATACTCCCTATTGCATGGAAACTACATCTGACAAGTCCAAGGGCTGTTATTTTGTCATCTGCCTCCAGGAAGCTGCCAGAGTGACAGGCAGCATTCTCTGAAAGTTTGCCCAAAAGAAGACATTCCATCTTCTGTTTTCAACAAACTGGCCTTTTTTAAAAAATAAAACACCATTCTCTTGGAAAATTCCTGTCTCTCTTTTGTAAAAAGATTTCTGTGTAACTTTATTAATTTTCTCCATCTGATTAATTTAGACTGAAAACTTTCACACATGCCATTGCCATTTATTGATCTTCAGTGTGATTCATTAGAAGTTCTAGTTAAGCGTGAGATCTAATTAAATCTTTGTGAAGAAACAAAGCAAAACAAAAATAAAGCAAACAATACTGGTTTCCCAAATAAACAACCAAAACAGGTAAGCCTGATTATGCTGCAGTACAGCTTTTCTGAAGATTTAATTGCTTAGCTTGCTCTCATCTTTTTCGGCATGGACATTCTCCATGACTGGACTATACTTTCAGTGTGCTCCAGAGCAAGGGACCCACTGCACTAGGAGATGCGGTAACTAACACACATGAACTCAGTCCCCAAGGAAGAGTGGGAGCATAAGACACATGAGCTGCAACTTTCTTGGCACACATAGGTACAATAAGGTACTGCAGCAAAAATTTAGAATGGAAAACTTAAGGTTTTGACTGGAAAAGAGGTGTGTTTTATCTAAATTTTCTATATTTAATGTTTGCCTCCAAAAAGTTAAGAGATTTATGGGAAAATATGTTAAATATACTTATTTATTTCCATCCAAATATTTTACATCAATAACAATAACAATTCCAGTCCTCTTCGCAGATCTAGAAGCGAATAAGAGCTGTCTAACTCTGGTTTGTGAAAGTTTTGTATTCGGTATAAAATAGGTATTATTTAGACAATTCTACAAAGTATATGTTTTTAGTTTATATTGACTAGTAAATGTTCCTTTCTTGTCTTTCCATGAAATCGAATGTTACCGTGATGATTTTAGTCCAGAAATGTATGCACATAGCTAAGAAATAGTATCAAAATCAGCTAAGAAACCTAAATCAAATTAAATCTCTTTTCTGAACATTCAGTTTCTTGTAAAAAGTGGCACAAACTTATACCAGCAATCTATTTACTTCCTGTTTTGTTACTGTTTGATCTGCAAATACATGTTCACAGTGGGTCTAGATTTCCCTGATTTGAATAAGAAGAAAATATAATTTGATCCATTGCTATTTACATAACAGAAGAAAGCATTTGGAAAACTACAAGAATTTCCTAATTAAATTGTAGCAATTTCTATCTCATGAACTTGCATGGGATCAAAACAGGATTTGAAAATCCTAAGAATTATTGCAAACATTTCCTCAACTGAGTCTGTAGTTAATTTTGAGCATGTTTGCCTAGATTAAACAAGTTAGGAATTTCCTAATATAAGACATGTAAATCTAGAGAAATCTATAAAAGGAAAATATTTTTTACTAATTTCATATGGAAATGGTTTCTCATGAAAACTTTTTAGCCTAGAAATTTCCATATAGGGGACACAATACTTAACAGGAACATTTAAATGCACCAGAATGTTTTTCCTTCATCATTACCAAGTAGTTGTTGCTAACAAGTTAAATAGCAGCCAGTGGTGTTGAAATGTTCTTTGCTTAACTGAGCTGTTGTCTTTCTTATTTGTGCTAGATTGTTATTATATGAACCAGAAGCATCATCCTAACCCTGCTGCAGATAAATTTTTAAAGTCTTGTCCCTTTTTTTTTTTTTGCTTCCAGCCCTTTGCCTCTTTTCCTGAAATTACACGGAGCCATTACTTACCTCACGCAGAAAGGTGGCAAAGGTGAAAAGCTTATTCCAAATCCAGGGGCCTACACTTGAATCTGACAAGGAAGCGTTGCTGCTGGGCAAGAATAGAGGATGGAGACTCATATAGTGATGGTTGGAAAAAAGCTGTGTCGAAGGAGGCCAAGGAAGAAGGAAGGGCAGATGGTCCATGCCAGAATATATTGTTGCAGTTCTGATGCCACATACAAGTTACTTTGTCACTTAATTCCACTTGTGCTGTATGATGTCATGTTTCCACTGACCTCAGTGGCTGACTGACACCTATAAATCAAAGGTGTGAACATCCTAACCTTCCATCTGAGCACTTTGAACTTAGAATCACCAACATTATCATCAAATAATACTGACTTTGTCCCTGAAGTATTTTATCACCTCTGCAAAGGCAACATCTTTCACTGAGCAACATAGCTCAAATCTTCATAAAGGTATTCTCAAAACCAATTCAGAACCACAAAGTTGGTATCTGAGGGATATTCCTCTCACTTAATTTTAGCCATCTAAATGTTATTTGTCTATGTCTAAATGAATCACCTAATCTCCACTATAGTCAATGGAAAAGAACGTTCACCTTGAGAGTGCCATAGATGACATTGTAAGGTAGATGTGTGAGTTGTTGTGATCAATCGTGTTCTGAAAGCAACTTTCAGTTGGATAAAATTAGTGAGAAGAATGCATCGGTATGCAAATCTAGGTCCTTATGTCTTCTGTTTAACATAGCAAGATGAACCAAACCTGAATCGAGTCATTTGACTGATGCTCAGTTCATTTACACTTATATCTGGGCTCTTCACCCTGAGCCTTTATGGTCAGTGGAGATCTGAGCATTGTGAAAGCAATAGTCATTAAAGTCCAGGGTGCTATTTAGTTCATTCTAAGTAGGCAGATAAAGTAGGTCAAATGGATCATGGCCTAAAAGTACCTATATCTCTCTGGCAATTACAAGGGGAGCCTGGGGAACATAAGTTAGCGACTTCCCAAACAGTGTAAACCAACATGCACTGATATTGTTCAGCAATTTTTCTTGAAATCCTTGTTCAGATCCTAAATGCCCTGAATTCCTCCTGGCTCTCCCACGTAGCACTCCTTTTTTCATGTTCAGCCTAGTTAAGATAATTAAATAAGATGTGGATGGTGTGGTGTCTAAGTATGCCTGGACTCAAACACTGAAAAAGCTAATGTTTAAAAACATTTTCCCCTTTTAGTACTACAACCATTTTGAATAACAAATGACGGACAATATAAACACTTAAGAGAATCATGGTGAGTACTCTGAGGATAAATCCACAGCACACAGATATTCCTTCTTGGACCTCTGTTTCCTACTCAAGTTATTCTGCAATTAAAAATCATTAGTACAGTGAGAACAACTGAGCGAATGACCATTTGCACAGGATATGGAAAAGAAACATTCAACATTGTTCAGATAAATATTTACTTAGCTGTTCAAAATTGCTTGCAAACAGAGAAAATATGATGCCCAATGACACCCTTTACAATCGTCAAAAGTGCATTTAGAGTGTTCTAAAAGCAAGCAGAGATCTGKTTTTTTAAGTCACTGATCGTATTTGGGAGCAGAAGTATTGAATGACAGTACCCACAACTCCTCCTTTCAGGTACCCAATTCTGACCTGATAAAATTTCTGCTAAGGAGATTGTTTTGTGTGATGTTGGAAAGCGAAGATGCATAAGTAGCAGATGTGGATTTTTATATTTGCAATGCCTTTCCATCTGAGTAGTGATAGTTCTGATAGATATTTTGACATGGCATGCTGACAGAAAACAGAAAAACAGACATGCTAAGGATGAGCTGGAAGACCACTGAAGTAATTTAAAAAAATAAAGACTGTCAAAAGCAATAACATGAATACACTGATCTCTATTACAGGTGTCACAAGACAGTCGAAAGAGATTGTGTGACAGATATCCAGAACAAACTACTTATGGCACTGTATCAGGAGAAACAACCACAATGGCAGCCTTCCAAATGTCTGAAAGGTTTGCAAGGCTGACCAGCTGCATTAGCAGGGATAAAAGTATGAGCAGATCTATTTGTGAGTTTTCTACTTCTTGTGCTGCATCCACTCAGATAATCTTGCTTTGGTCCTCTTGGAGCTGCATGAAAATTAAAATGGTTTTGAATAATTTTTTTAAAAAAAGCACATTATATTTGAGCATGAGAATTCAAAAAATCAAGAAAACCCTCCCAAAATCACCAGTATTACTTAAGCTAAATTGTTACAAAATAATAATATTTTGTAAGTTATTTATTTGATTTGTTTAATTTTCTCTTTTCTTTTTTTCTCTTGCCATCAGGAAAAGGTTACATTGGGAAAAAAGTAATTTTTTTTTTTTAAATGAAAACAGAAGCTCACAAATAAAATTATTCTAGAAACAAGGTTGGGAAAAAAATGCAACACAGTAACTGAAACTCAAAACTGACAAACACATGGAAAACTGCAAAATATGCCACTGTTGAAGAAGTTCTTGACAGTGCAAAGTAGACTTATGTACCTAAGCCCCATTAATTTTCAATGAGAACGGGATAACTAACTGTTCTTGCTACCTTTGAAAATGTTCCTATAATCAATCCTTAAAAGAATTTGCACTCTGCTGCAAATTTTACTGTAAAAAGCAATGTACTATGTATTAATTTCTTGCATTTTCTTTGCAATTATTTCATATATTTGAAGAGCTTTTCCTGTTCTTCTCAACTTTGCAATAAATTCATTAAATGGACTTGTTCTTATGGAATCACAGTTTAGTACTTGGATTTTACTGCAGGGTCAAATGCAAAGTCCACACATAGCTGATGATGAAAACAGATGCTTAGTGTAAGTGTACATCTGACAATGACAAAAATGACAATCAAAGGTAAGGAAAGAAGATTCCAAAGTTCCAGAGAACTTTGGACACCAACATCCTAGAAAACTCCAGCAACGAGGACTCTTAACAGTTTTAATCTGAGAATAAAATGTTAACTAGGTGGAAAAACTTCTATTGTCTTCAGAGAGCCAGGATTTACCTTGTTGTTTATTTCCTAATCAGTTATTAAAGAACATACTAAAATAATTAATTTAACAGAAACTAGTCTTGATACTATATCTATCTTATCTGGTCCTTCATTCAGAAAGGAAATCAAACACATTTGATCCAAATAATTGAAATGTCATTTAGGTATGCTTGTGGCCAGGATGATGTCCATGGCATGGTATGGTCACAGAATTAAATCACCCTAAAATACTCTTAAAGTATTATCAGAATAATCAATTATTTTGGTGTTCCATGAGACTGCCTCTGTGCAATGTAGTTCACAGATGACAGAGACAAAGCTTCAGTGCTCCGTGTTAATGAACCTAATGGAGAAGATGCCTGTTCTTAGCTAGCAGGTGGAATAGGTATGCACATGAGACAAAATTCTCAGAATGGTAGAAAATGGGATTGGTTCATCAGTACATAAAAAAATATTATTACTTTCTGTCTATTGCATCGCTTTGGCTGATTGACTGCTTTTTATCAGCTGAGGATTGGGCCCCAGCAATAGTAGCATGCATACATAAAAATCAATAAATCAAAGAAAGCAAGGGAACAGATTTTTATAACAGATTATGATATCCTATTTGAATATTTCATAAATCCTGCTAAGAAACCTCCCATGTAATTCTAGTCTATGATCAATAAAAAGAATATGACGTAAAAAGTATTACGAGAGATGATGAAAATGCAATTTCTGTCTTAGTAGATGGATGAGAAAACTTATTATTTTGTCCTTAATTTTTAAAAAGTCACAATAGCATGCTAATAAATTGGTGTGGTCTTCGAAGGATACTCAGAAAACTTGTCTGCTGCAGTTCATAAATCTCCCAAATGTTTTGGAATTACCAATGCCTTTGGGACACAGAAACACAAACTGCTGGTTCAATGTCAGCTCTGCAAAAACTGCAAATGTTTAAACAAATAATGAGATAAAAAGTAATGCATAATTAAAGGGTTTCTTCAGAAGAAGTCTGGGTTATATTTATTTTAAGGGTGGCAGTGAAATACATTTGCACCTGTGTATGTTCCAAAGGTGTCATTTTCACAAGCCTCACTGCACAAATAGGGCCTAAGCACGTAATACATTATTAAAAGGGTTATGCATTTCAAAGAGAATAAAACTATATGAAAATAAATCTAATATTTAATTTTAATAATATATCAGAATTGCTAGTATATTGGWTCAGAAGAAGAGATTTAAATAAAAGATCAAGCAACACAGGTCAATATTTTGTGTTTTGTTTTGCTTTGTTTTGTTTTGAAATTGTATTTATGAACAGTCTAACAAAAGACCATTTTGCATCAGTGTAATTGGCCCTATTTAAAGGGTGACAAAGGTAAGATCTGTTCTCTGCTTCACAGTTTCTCTGGTGAAGATACCGATCTGAAATTGATCCATATTAGTACTGCAGCAGCAATATTTAGCTTCACCAGGCAATGCAAACATATTCTAACTAGCTCAGTAACATTAGGGATGTGGAATATTTGCCATGATAGGCTTTGGGCTCAAAATACATCCCACTCTAATGCAATATATCAGGTAACAGAAACTTGCTTCCAGACACAGTCAAGGGCCTTTCTGATTTGGACAAATCACTAAAATGCTCTGCAGATTCCTTCAAAATGTGGCATATGAACCACATGGCTTTAAGTAGTTTAAAGTACTTCACTGTGAATCTTAAATTAGGAAGCTAGTCCCTTTATTTACTTTATTTCTAATTAGAAAACTGCTTTTCTTGTTCAGCCCACAGACACAGAGAGGTGATATACGTGTGTCAGCAAGTACTGCACTACACCAAGAGCAGATCCGGAGAACAAAACACTTCTTACTGAGACCCAAAAATCCATACTACCTGTGTTTTGGGGTTGCAGGTCAGATTACCTCCAGTCTGGTTCTGCAAGCTACAGGCCCATTAGGAGCTGGGAATCTTTGGGAGTCCCTCTGGAGAGCATCTCCTTGTTAGTTTCTACCTGAAAGGAGTCTGGTCCCTAAGCTGTAAGAATTTCTCCATGACGCAAACACAAGGGTGGTAAGACTAGTCAACTGGGATATTCATTACAGCAGTACATGCCTGATCTGAACTGACATTCCTGTGTAAACAGCAGCATAAGCAACCCCAGCAAATGGCTCAATCTACCTGGGACTAAAGATGGTCTTTCTGTCCTAAATCAGGGACCTCAAGGTCCTTAAATTTAAGTGTGGTGATTCTGGCCTAATATACTGACCTCCTACATTCTGGACAAACTTCAGGAATATATTTATCCTGCTCTTCCATGAGCTCCACCATGCCCATCATGAGCTGGTGTGATGGATCCTATTTTTTTTTGTGACAAAAGACACATCTAAATTTGGACTCCCTGAGACTTAATGAACAACACACACATCCTCTGTTCTACCTTGCCCTCTGTATAATTCATTTCAGTGATAAGCAGAGTTGGCAATGCCAATGTACAAATAATTGTAGATACTATTTTTTTTTTACTGTGTGAGATTCTGTGGAGTGTAGTCACATAGGCAGGAAACTTCATTCACATAGTTAAATGTCTTAACTTACACCTGTCTGCGTCATATCAACACAATTATTGGCACAGAAAAGAAGTGAAAGACTAGAGTAGGAACCTGAATGAAGATCAGTGGCTTTATTTTTCTTCCCTTTCCTCTCCTCTGCATGTGTTCATCCACACAGATGATTCACCGATTATTAATACTACATTTGCTGAAGTTGACTAGAAAGCTAATGAAAGAGTACAGACGCCTTTGTGGAAAGCAACCTTAAGAAGATGTGGTTCCATGCGTCTCATGAATAAACATAAATGACAAAGTTATTGAAGCATCTAAATTGACCATCATGTACTGGACAGGTAAGGGTCTAATCACTGCTCTTCTGCACTGCAGTGTGTCACCAAATGGCATTACCTCCTAGTGTAATTAAAATGCTGTGAAAGGAACATACTCGGTTTTTAACATTAAATCTTGTGTTTTAATTAAAAGTTGTTTCAAGAGGCCTCAGCTGACACTGGCTAAGGCTATGAATGTTCCATAATTTAATTACATGAAAATCTAAGATTTCTCCTTCTCAGTAAGCCATCCAGCTATGCAAGCTAGTCATTATCTCTTTAGATACCAGTAGTTAAAAATTAAGATTCAGTGTTACTGTCTTTCATGCTGTTTTCAAAGCATTCCCATAATGCCTCAGAAGTGATTTTACTTTCTAAATATCTTTTGTGCAGGTGTCCAATTGCTAACCTAAACAGTTCTCTTTGTATTATTTGCTTGAAAATCAACAGTCCCATTGAGCCAATGCGTGTGTGAACTGTGGTTCTAACACTACTGCCAGTGTTAGATGGTGATCTGTAGTTAAAATGTAGGAGGAAACTGATAGTGTCCTCAGGCAATTGTAAAAGGAGTCATCTTTTGCATTACTATTCTGTCTGCTTTTTTATTTATGTCAAGGCTTTACATTTGGGACCAGTTTCAACAGATAATGACACATTGCACAACAGAATGACACAATGGACAAGGAAGGGATGATTCCTCTAACAACCACAAATTATTTATTGCAGATTCGAGAGGGATCCAAATATTTCTGGAAACCCTGTTGCTGGAACCAGGAGTTGCTTTCCAAGCAGGAGCCGTTGACGTGAACCATGTATTGATTCAACCACTCAGATTATAGCCAACCTCTTCAACATGCCTTTTATAAGAAGCGTCTAAATAGGAAGTGTATCATGCCCTTTATTTGAAAAGCTTGAAACCTAAAAAAGACAGTAGCAAAGTATTTGAACACCCTCAGCATTATTCCAGCCTCTAACTAGGCCAAGTTATAAATTTATTAACAGTAGCAGTAGTATCCATGCTTTTCTCTTTAAGTTTCTAATTTTCTCAAGATGGAGGGTGATATTCTCATCTCCTTTATAAATGTGGATAAAACAAAATTGTTTGTTTCCTGTTCTAAGAATATATGTGAATAATATCAGTGATGACTGATGATGGTGTCAAGGAAGTCAGAGATCATTAAAACTATGTAGACTGTAATTTTAGTGTCGCAAACCCTTTCAGAAGTTTGGATGTTCAAACTATCTAGACACCAAAGCCAGCTGTATTCTCCTAAATAAATTCTTGGATCTGGACCACACTGTTTTCTTGGTTTTGTGGCGCTGATCCCATGGGCATGAAAGCAAATAATACTTTTGACTTTCACATACTTTGTTTTGTATCACAAACAACCAAGAAATCCCATATATAGTAACTCCCTCCTTCTCACTCATACACACAAATAAACAAGGAAAAAAACCTGTTTAGCTAACCTGAGGTCCCCAACACAATTATTTTTGCACTTAACTCCAGAGCAACATGTTCAAACTCTGAGGTTCCTCAAAAAATTTTCCTCTGGTTTTATAAATAAGCGATTGTGTTTCTGCTTTCTGAAAGGTTCATTAGAAGGTGAAAACATGCACTTTTTTCCTGTATGGTTTTCCTTGCACACCCCATGAATACAAAACACATCTTAAGAAACAAAGTTTGTTTGTTTGTTTGTTTGTTTCATTTAAATACATTCTGGAATGTATGTAGTTTAATAAAGGGAATGTGCTGAAGGTGAAAGGCAAGTCTGCCTACTGGAGTTGAATTCACAGCCAAATTTATTGAGAGCATGTAAAAAATTGGAACTTGGGGTACATAACATGCATCCTCAGGGAAATGTGGGTCATTTAACTATATTGTGAAAGGATGCTGGAGCAAATCTGAGCTTATTAAAGCATGTAGATTCACACTAAGAAGTCTGGCATTCAAATGGGCTAAATGACTCTGCCAGTAAAAAAAAGCTGATACTCGATGAATATAAATCTAGTAAGAGTATCAATTTTTAAGTTTTTTCATCCAAGCTGTAAGTAATATATCTGACAATCGGGCAGATGTCAGTAAGGTGTTACTATGAGACATTTTAACTGGTGCTGTTGGGTTAAGAACAGATAAAGTGAGATTCAGAGTGCCTGGCTGGGAATGTCCAACTCAGATATTAAAATAATTAGATGAATAGCTCCCATTAGAATATGCAAGTTTGGGCTGGAATACATTTCACATAATTTAAGTAATCTAAAAGTTAGGGATTTAGTTGAAGATGCAGGGTTCCTCTTCGCCAGGAATAACCAGCCCAGAGGAGATTCATCCACCATCCCCAGATGTCCCTACCTGAGGAAGGATGAGCCACCCACCCTTTGGCAGCATGTCCAGCTCAGTTAGCTACAGAGGGAGCTAGACAACCAGATTAGGTGGGACCTCTCTGCAACACACAGCTAAGGTTAGGTAAAGGAAACCCCACACATGGTGCCCAGAGAGAGTCAGGCACTTCTGGAAAGTCTCACAAAAGCCCCAAACACCACTCAGTGCTGGCTTGGGGAAGGCACAATTGGTGTAGGAGTCTGTCTGAACTCCTTTTCCCCCTGATGTTCTGGCAAGTTAGGGTTCAGATATTCCTGTTCTTCCCAGAATCTAAGCCTTCACTAGAGCCATGTTTCTGGCAAAGAGAAGTGCTGTGCTGCCTAAAGGTGGCTGGGGGAGGTGCTCCTGCTGCTTTCCTTGGGGAAATAGTCCACTCCCTGAGAAGGCAGCTGGGATGATCCTTCATCCACCTGAGCCTGTTTAAATCCTCATCTTCCTAGCTATCAGAGTGCAGAACATCTAAAGAGGAGCCCTACACCTGTCCTGATAGGACTAGGGAGTGCACAAATGCAAGAGATTTTTGCCAGAGTGAACTACATTAGCTGTTAGGCAGACACTTTGGGTTTTGGTTTTTTTGTTTCCCCCCCTCTCCCTGCTCCCCGTTTTTATCTGCTGATTGTCTGATGTAAAACTCAGTGTAAATGTAACACAGAGTAAAACAATCTTGACGGTATGGTCTGATACTCAGGTCTCCCTGTCTTTTGGGTAAGTGACTTAAGTGCTAAGCATAGGTTCCTGAAGTGGCAATGAGGTACCGATCCCTTTTGTGTTTTAGGCCCTGGTGTACTTTATTGTGGTTATTTCCATTTGGTTAATCCCTTTTATTTTTGCACTTAAATAAAAATAAACCATTTCCTAGTTTTTCTCCAAAAGGTAACAATGGTGTGCAAATCTCGTCTTTTGCTCACTTACATTCACTCAGTAGCTTACACCTGGAATCATTTATGCCACTCTGCATAGCTTCCATGAATTTGTATTTGCATTTTTTTTTTCACAGTGCTAATTACAATTCCGCTCCATGGAAGAGGTCTGACCATAATCTTTACCATGATTATTTCTAATTTTTASACTACATTAATAAATTTCAAGGTTAAGAGAGACCACTGTGATCTGATTTTCTACTTAACACAGGCCAAAGAATTGCAAATGGCTGCAAAATGTCTATCACCATAGAGCTTAAGATTTTAGACAGATGGGTAGATTCATATTTTCTTTTTAAAAACTTAAAAATATGTCAAACTCAGGCTATAGAAATGTATTTTTGAACGGAGACTTAGCCCTTCGCTTCTGTGTTAAGATCGAGTGTCAAGGTCCAGATGATAATTTCAAACCAAGTGAGGAGAATTCTTTTTTCTTGCAAACCAAGATATTTTAGAAACACTGACCTCAACCTTCCTCAGACTTTGAAACCAAACACATTTTTAAAGACATTTTCTCTACTTAAGTGAAATAAAGCAGAACTCAAGTTATTCTCATCATCAGTATCATAGTGTCTTTGATCATGTAATATAAGAAAGACAAAGGATTAGATAATACTTTGGACATCGTAATATTTTATGTCTGAAGTCATACACAGAGAAACAGCTTAAGAAAAATGACAGTATCCTTAGCCACCTGAGCTCCTTTAAAGGACATAGACATCAAAATCTTGAAGCCATACCAAAACCTTTTGACAAAGGAATTTTTTAGTAAAGTATACTAAATGTTATTAATGACCATTCTTTACCAGATTGCATATTGTATTCCTAATGCTCTATTTATGAGGAAATTCAGCATGATGAACAAACACATCAGCAACATAACAGTACATGTCTGAAACTGATTTCAAATGCACTGGTTTTATACTAATGTGTCTTTAGATTTAGAGTTACTCTAGTAATACCAAATGTAACTGCAGTCAAAATGAGATCAATGTACATCTATATTTATGTCTCTCTCATCTCTCTATATCAACCAGTCTGCTCGTGCATGCGAAGCAGGTGGATATAAATAGATGAGCTTTCAAAAACAACTGTTTCATTAGCAAGAGATGGATTGAGCAGACTGAACAGTAGGAATGAAATATTTATTAAGTATATATAGGAGCCACTCATGGTGAGAAGTCTGAGTTTGCCTRGAAGCAGCCTTGCTGAAATGAATCCTTGATGCTCTGGAGTTTTACTATACTCTTTTTTCTGTTATTTGTCCATCCTTCTATTGCCATCACGGCAATGAAAATCTCATCCATGACTTTTTTTTAATTTAATTTCATATTTTGTTGGTGGCATTTCAGCATTATTATAATTCAGGCAATTCCTGAAGGAAATTATATTAATAGTGTACAAGCACCCGCCATCCTGATGTGGAGGAAGGCTAAAAAATATTTTAAATTATTAACTTTTCTACATCATCAGCTTTTCAGTGATCACAAATATTGAAGGAAGCATATAGGAAAGTAGGTCAAATGACTTCAGATAACTGCAGGAGAAAGCCTCTAGGGGCAAAAATGAGAAAACCAAAGCACAAAATAATGTAGAACTAGAAAAGGCTATAAAGCATAATGAGAAAGAATGAGCATACTGTAGTGAAAAGATGACAAAAGAAAGACACCTCATTTACTACTCAGTAAATAAAGCTATCGATGGATGATAATGTGAAGAATGCAGTGTTTAGTGTCATTTTTACATCATGCTTCAGTAAAATTTCAAATGGTTTCAGCTGATTTTAACATAATAAAAAATAAGGGGTAAAAAAATCAAGCTAGAATAGATGCATGTCTTCAGATCAACTGAGTCTGGTGAAATTCAGTCTGGATTGAATAAAGAAGTAACCTAAACAACCTCTAAAATATTAATGAAGAATTGAGAACTCATGGAGGACGGATGATGTTTTCATGAATAAATGTAAGTTGTTTTTGGTCCCTAACTTTAAGCATTTAATATAGACATTTAAATTAGCTAATTGTCTACACTTATTTAGTATTTAATCCAAATATATAAAAGTTGTCTATCTCTCTGCAGTGATTACAAGGGGTGTCTAATTCGTCAAGATTCTTAATTGGGGTACCACAGATAAATGGCTAAAGTATTTTGATGGGAGTCTGGATTGTAATATGTATCTTTAAAAGAGGAAGAAGACGAGGAGCTGTGCAACTATAGACCATTCAGTTTGTTTTCAGTTACAGAAAAATACTAGGTAAAATACTAAAATTATTTGTAAGCAATTATCTTAGAAAATAACAGGAAATTTGACATAGCCAGCATTGATTCTCAAGAATAAACAGTTTAAAATTCTTTCATATATCAACTGGCAAATCATGTGGACAAAGGAGAAACTATAGTTTTCATGTATCTCAGCCAGAGGAAGGTTCTTAAAATGTCCTGTATGATCTTCTCAAAATCAGGCTAAAAATTTACCAACTTGGATCTACGGTTAGATACAGGCAAAACCAGCTAGAAGATTGTACTTAGAGAATACCTAATATGGGCTCATTTTTGTAGACTTCTGGGGTCATCATTGTATTGGGTACTGCTCTGTTTTCACTAATTACTAGGATAACAGAATAAAAAGTCTGCTCATTTAAATTACAGATGACACTAATTTAAAAGTGTTTGATGTCATGTTAATGTACTGAATTGGAATTATAGTAACAGATCGGACAATTTTTCTGAAAGGATGAAATACGATGCAGTTCTGTAAGGAAGAACGCAAAGATCTAAAGTTGGGTGAGAAGTCATCAGCACAGATTTAGAATGAAGAAGTGATTTAGATAGATAACATTTTTGCATGAAATAGTCTAGGGATATAAGAGACCACAAACAGAATAAAAGCAACATTTATGCTTGTGCAATAACAGGCAAATATCAATAGGTGTGTGTAAACAGAAGTAGGACCCATAAGTAATCGTCTCCCTTTACAAAGGATTGGAGAAGCTCCAGCTGAAACATTGTGTCCAGTATTGGGCAGTGCGTTCAAAGGTAAGAATCAAGGAGAGTTCAGATGAGTGCTACAGGAATGATCAACTTCTATAAAAACGGAGTGCTACAGGAATGATCAACAACTACAAAAACTGACCGGCAGGAAAGAGGAAAGGAATTGCAGCTGCCATTTTTAAAGAAAGAATCCCAACACATGACAAGTTAAAAGGTAAGCAGAAATTGAAGTGAGAGAGATAAATTGAACATCAAGGAAAAGAGAATCTGTAAGGCAAGTTAACTACTGGAACATATTATCTAGTTTATCACATAGAGGACAGTTTTAAGCAAAGGTTAGGCAAATATCTCTTGGGAATGTTGGCATTGTCTGAGAGTAAGGGATGAATTAGATGACCTTTGAGATCGCTTCCAGGCCAGTTTTTCTTTAAAGCATCACCAAGCATTTTCCATGAAGAAGTTCACTCTGACCACTAGACAAAGTGAATGACAAAACTGAGAACAAGCTGAGAGAATTAAAGTCCACTTGACTCTGCTTGTTGGGCACTTTTTGTTCAACAGATGAACAGGGGAAAAAGGCTTTTGTCTACAAATCAAAACTCTAACCATGTATTAATAGCTCTCATTTCGTTGGAGAGTATGTAAGTTTTTAAAAACCCAGATAAACTTGTCTGAATATAAGGAATTTGAAACTAACTTTAGTATAGGAGAGAAAAGCTGGAAAATATGATCTAAGCATAATGTTACAAGCTGAGAAACCAAGAGGTAAATTAAAGGAACACAAATGTAATAATGCTGGAAAATATTAATGATTTTTAAGTCAACTTACTAACTTTGGTGACTGTGGTTATAATGATTTTTAAATACTTTCAGTTGTAATAAATATGTGCAGCGTACTAAGAAATAGGCCATGCTCAAGACAATTGTCTGAGTTCATGAAACCAAAGTAGAACTAAAGTCCAGCAAATAATGGAAAAAAAAAAAAAAAAGAACAAGGAAAAAAAAAAAAACGAAAAATTTGCAGAGAGGAAAAGGCGTGGCTAAACTATTTCAGAGGATTGGTTTATCCAGTGCTAATCACAATGATTTTGTGTATTGAAAAATGTTATTCTTGCTGGCTGAACTCCATTTCTTGATACAATAGCAAACTTTTAAAATGAGATAAAAATATGTAAGTAGGCAAGAAGTCTTTTTGTTAAGACCACATACATGCCCATCAGCACATGAATGTAAAATGAACAGCAAGATAAGGAGGATCAAATAACTTTTCTAGCCTCTTTCTGACTTTAGACTCAGGTGTTCACTGGAAGATGAAGACTCTTCTCAGTCTTCTCTCCAGCAGCACATTGGCCCAAATGGAGAGGATTCATCTTGCCTTTCCTCCGAATCCACACTGTCTGAGCAGTACAGCCAGCACGCATGTGTAACAGCAACTAAACGCAAGTTGTGAAAATGTGGGGAGTATTCTGTAAGGACCCAGTTCTGGCTATGCCTGTAAGGAATGATCTGTCTTCCCACAATGTCTTTTTTTCCCTTAAATGATTCCAGATAAATGGTACTCGTCACCATGCCCAACTTATGTTTATGTTGCTAGTGTACATGTTAATATGGGTTACACATGCATGGGGAATACCGTGCAAAATTTCTGTTTAATGTAATTATCACCTCAGCTGTTGATAAAACTATGATTTGATGAAGACATTGCCCACCCAACTTCTCTATTTTAGATACCAATCAAACTTGTTCAGAATGAAAAGTTTTGAAGACGATGATAAACATAACATGTCCATCAACTAGTTGAAAAAAAAAACCTACTTGAAAAGAAACTGGTCTGCGTCTTAACATTACAGAGGGTGGCCCTTAAGACAGACATGCTAATCTTTTTTTTCTCTTATTTCAGATTAATTTAACAGTTTAGTGCACTGCATTAAATATCTTTCAATTTAACAGCTGCATTTTGCATGTGTGGGGGTAAACATTTTCCTCAGTTCCAATGGCAACCTACAGGTAAACAGGGTGGACCAGGAAGGAGGAAAATATAAAAAGTAAACTTCTGAGAAATTAGTTTTTTGACACCAGAGCTAGTGCTCCATTTCTCTTATGTAGAACTGATGGTCATTAACACTTTAGAAAAATCAACCTATTTCTAACCTAAACATGACCTGGAAAATTGTCCCTACACTTCAGTGATGAACAGCTTTGAAACAGGGCCCCAGATAATCTGTCTTCTTCTTTTGGGTTGCACTTTCATTTCTCCAGTATTTAAGCAGCTGTAGAAGTGGCACTGCACACAGTTATATGGTAGATGTCAGGGGCATAGGCTATGACAACTATACTTGAAAATAATCAGTCCTGGTTAAAGTGGGGGCAAAGATTTAATTTTAACAGTCTGCAGACAGTCAGCTAGTTAAACACTTTAAAACTATGTCCTGTTATCTCTTCTCCTGCTGTATTCATGTTTATACTGAAGTTCTTAGTACTGAAGTCTTAGTAATGGCCTGAGCCAAGTCCTGGTCCCTTGGGAATAGGTTGGAATTTTGTTTTTTACTCTATGGAAACACAAATTTGACTAACAGGACTGAAACTGCTTTTTTATATGCCAAATTCAGAGGAAGTTATTGGTGGGTAACTTAAGACCTAGACCAATCCCCACTGAACTCATGGAATAACCTGTTGATTTCTATCAAAACTGCAGCAAAGTGTGAAAGCAAAAGTCAAAAAGCATTAGTCACAACACAAGGACACTTTCCATCTATTTTTGATATGCACTGATTCTCCACTACAGTTTTACACCCTTGTATAGTTCCAGACTAATACTGAAAAAATGCATTGGTGAATTAGTTCCCACACACTTAGTTCAGACAAACATCTTGTGAAATTATACTTCTTACAGTCCTTGAGAACTGAACTGATTTGAGGATATTGTCATATTTCTGAAAGAATGATTTAAAAAATAAAAAGGAAAAGAAAGTATATGTTAGGACATGTCTAAAGGAGCAAAAGAAGGTTTCCAGGCTAAGATGAATCTGTGCCCAGACAACAGTGGGACCAGCAATAAACAGGAGAGTGTCTCAACAAATGTAAAAGGCAATAGCACCAGCTAAGTACTTGCAGTGAATCAGTCATATGGAGACCAGAAAATAATGAGGCAATCAAACAAATAATATTCTACAAAGGTTAAAATTAAATCTCTAACTGACCAAAGTTAGAGAATGGTGTTTCAAAGTTGATGAAAAATTAATAGTTTCCAGTAAGCTAAGCCAGGGATATTTCTTCAGCACAGAAACCCTTAACTGAATGCCAAATTACCTATAGCTTGGCTCTTGTTAACCATTCATGCTAATTATTTACAATGAATTTGTAACAGGTATGGCCAACATGACAGGACCATGTTTTATTTTACAAAGTAATATAGATGGTACTGTCCAAGTAAATTGGAAGTCTGATAGTGAAAAGACATTTATTTGAAAACCAACTTCCTTATAGACAAAACTAATCTTAGAAGTTCACATTCATTCTTGAGTTCATTTGAAGAAGCACAGCTCTCCCAGTGACATCAAATGGAATTTTGCACATGTTAAAAAAAAATTTCACTGTTATGAGCTACTGCACCACACGCCATGTTCATTATGAAAGTAACTGCAGTTTAATTGTGATTCCAGAGTCCAGGTATCTAAGTGTTGGGGTTTTTTTTCTAAATAAATGTCAATAGCAGTTTACTTCTGCTATTATTTTATACTGTTGGTAAACATTCTCATTCTCTATAGACATTGGAATGGGTTCAGTGCAGTCATGTTGGATCTCAGACACTAAAAAACCCTGGGATTCACTAGCAAGTGGCTGGGAAGCTATTAGAAATCTATGGTGACACAGACATGGGCAAGGAGTCCCTTTGGGAAAAAAATGGTCTTACTGTAAGTTCATTTACATTTCATAAACATTATTATAGTATGCTTGTAGGGTGCAATTCTTTTTTTATACTTAATTCCAATCCTTTGATAGCTTCTGCCAAATCCTGATCTCCCTGGAATAATTAGGAATTTTTCCCACTAAAATTATTGGACAGACTCCCATTGACTTTGAAAGGGTTTTCAAACAAGGTCTCAGAAAATTCTATTTTAAATTAGTTATCCCAATATATTCATACTCCCATGGCTTAGAAAATGGGAAATCCTACAAGATCACTTATTGCTAAATACTAGAAATATAGCAGAAATTAGTTTCTTATGCTGTTTCAGTCCTTTAATTCCATTCTTGTCCAAAAAAAACCCCAAACAGAACTAACCAAATTAGCAAAATCAAAGAACTAACATTCCAAAACTCAGTTTTATGAACATCAGCCTTTGAGCAAACTCTTTTCTTAATACATCTGACAGGCCTGTTTTGGACTTGTTTGCTAACTGAAGTGGTGCACGCTCCCTGGGATTCATGGAATGGGAATTTTCCTTCTGACTATGGTGCAGTTATAGGCAATCTCTTACTTAGACTCAGATGTATGTTCTATGTAAGGATCTTTTAATATTTAGCAGTAAAGAAGTACACATTTACTCTTGCTTATATTTCCGACTGGGTAAAGGGCAATGTTCTGGGCATATTTACGATAGTTCACCTGAAAGAACTGGAGAAAGGAAAGTACACTTGCATTTTTTTTTTTTCCCACCTCACTGACTTGACCAGCATATTTGCAAGGCTATTTTCGTAAAGGATGTGCCAGCTGACTCTGATGTGTTTTTCCTGTTGCTGCTCCACTGCTGAAAGGTTTTATTTATTCCCTTTCACTTGGAAAAAAGATCTTTATTTAAGGCTTCTAGACACAGTGCTGAATTAAGGGTTGGGTTGATTTGCATCACTGTCATTAAATGTTAGGAGGCATCACTTCTCAGAGATTGTGCCCTGACACTTCAACCCTTTGATATACATAAGTTTCCTTGGGGAATTCACATATCCTGGAGTGTTTTGTCCAGAGACTGGCACTAGAGGAGAAGCTAATATGAGGACAGAAAAATACTTTGTCAGATATTTCTTCTTTCCAAACCAGTTTTGAGAACAAGAACTGGAAATGCATGTCAACATCTAGGTGGGCTTTAGAAACTTCTTTGAGCAGTAAAACAAGGCCTCATTTCATTCACTCTTTACTAGGAAAAAATATAGTCGTCAATGAATTGTGGCTGAAAAGCACACTTCCCACCTCCAGAGTTTGCTTGTCTACATAGCAGCCACTCAAAATCCCCAAGGATTCTTTGAATATTTACAGCAAAATAAAACAATAACCTTAATATTGATACTAATATATTATCAGAGGCTGCAGATCTGATGATTTTGTATGTTGCCCTGTTTTGTGAGATTTGTTCTCAACATCTGTCATTAATATGGCACAGAGATACCAAGAGCCACCCTGGGGGTTTATGCAATTCATACTGACCAGAAGAATTGTTCTTATTTCATGAAAGGTGTTGTTTTTGGTAGGATCTTAAATGTCTACAGCAGTTCAAGCTTATAAATCTCTTTTTGCTTTTCCGAGCAACTTCAAGAATTTTAAGCAATCAAGGATCACACCAAGGATCACAGACTGGGACCTACCCAGAGCTAGAAGTTTCGTATAGAAGGATGGATGGCAAACAGGGTGGAGGTAGGCTGAAAGGCTCAGGCAGAGTCAGTGGTCTGTTCTTGGGGAGCTGGACTTGCTGCCCCTTCTGATGTGGAAGGAGTGGGCACATAATCACTGTTTCTAGGAGTGACACTTGCTGTGTGCTACTACCACCAACACTTGCTGATGGCCCACATGTCCTAGTTTGGCTTTTCTGGAGATCAAACACAGACAATGATGACAGAGCAGACAGTCAAGTTCTCCTGCTCCAGCAGGGCTAGCCCTGCTGCTGCCTTTTTGGTCTTTACTCCACTGAAAAGTCCTTCTAATAAATAGAAACCTGATGTAGCAGATTACCTTTTTCTTTCACTATGAACGTCTATATCATGTATTATTATCAGTCACAATACTGATGTCTTTTTGCAGGCATCTCTAAAAGAATAACAAAAGCAGCTTACAGATCCTTTCTCTCTTGAAAATTTATTGTCAACAAAAACACAAACTGAAATATATTATTTATACTTGTAAATAACAAATAGAAGGAGTCTGCATAATGAATAATAATCATTCTTCATTGTTTTTTGACCTATACTAAAACATAAGTTCCAGTTTTCATGAGTCATCCTAATTAGAGCAGTAATTGAAATTAGATTTGTTTTTCCATCATAAATAGGTCATCCATTAGAATAAATCATCTTATTGTCTTGCAGAGCTGTACAGGAGCCATGCAGCACACTGGGTTCTTGAAGCACTGTTTTCTGGACAATCAATAAGACAAATTTATGAACATGATTTGTTCAGTGAAGTAATTTAATTGTATGTAATCGGATCAGAAAGGACAGAAAAACGAAGTTGGGAATTGGGAAATGAGTAAAGCAGATGCATAGTAACACAAAAGCAAACCAGTAACATGAAGCTACCAAAATGTTGATTCAAGCTTTCATAGACTGGCCTATCTTCCTGGCTCAGGAAGGTTTTTGTATTAAACTTTGGCAGAAGTTACCCAGTGCAGCCAGGCTGATACTGACAAAGCAATTTGCACCGTTGTGAGAATACTGGCACTAGTCCACCCATTGGGTTCCTGCTTTTTATATTTGCAGATTTTGAGTGGGCAGAAAGTTGTTTATAGTTCAAGGGGCTGATCCTTACTGGCAGTGTAAAAAGCCTTCTGGAGCCAACTAAATTATCACGCATGTCCCTTTTTTTTTTAAACATGAATAAATTAAAAAACTCGTACCTACATTTCATATTCCAAGGTGCTGTTTGCTGCCCTCTGGAAATACCTTTATTGTTCATTAAAGAACAATAATAAAATATGCACCCAGAGTTCAGTAGACAGGCTCACAGGACACAATTAAAGACAAGGATGAGATGATACTTACAGCTCAGGTATCTTGTTTCCCAAGAAAGTGTCCTGCAAAATACTTAAAGAAACAGCTTCTTAATTTATGTCTGCAGCTTTTGCAGTGAAAGAGTCTGCAAGTAAAAATCAGCCCTTTCCAAAGACTAATTTTAAGAGCCTAAATAAATGGATTTCACACAGACATGAGAGCAATAATCCTGYCCACCTATCAGTAAGGCAAGACATACAGTATAAACGGGACTTGATGTATCCTGAGTGGGAAGCCAGCCTTCCTGGTGTGAACATCGCACATTGGTTAAGTAAGTCTCACKCTGCCAACGTATCTAAAATACCCTGCAGAGAGGGGCAGTATATTACCCTGGGCACATTTCTGCACTTATTCCACAATCCAAAGCTGGAAGMTCCCATCTAGTCAGCTTGAACACAGGAAGAATAAGGCCACATTTGTTCCTTATGCTGTGTGACTAAAATGGCGTGATAGAAATTAAAATTTTTCTCTTCTGAGGTGGCCAGAAAGCTGGGCTCAGTGTTGGTCATAATCCTTACCTCCCTACAGGTCACAGAATCACAGAATCACAGAATCACAGAATCACAGAATAGTTGAGGTTGGAAGGGACCTCTGGAGGTCATCTGGTCTAATCCCCCTGCTCAAGCAGGGCCRCCTAGAACCAGTTGTCCAGGACCACGTTCAGACAGCTTTTGAATATCTCCAAGGATGGAGACTCCACAACCTCCCTGGGCAACCTGTGCCAGTGCTTGGTCACCCTCACAGTGAAAAAGTGCTTCCTGATGTTCAGAGGGAACCTCCTGTGTTTCAGTTTGTGCCCATTGCCCCTGGTCCTGTCATTGGACACCACTGAAAAGAGCATGGCTCTGTCCTCTTTGCACCCTCCCTTCAGGTATTTACATACATTAATAAGATCCCCCCTGAGCCTTCTCTTCTCCAGGCTAAGCAATCCCAGCTCTCTCAGCCTTTCCTCATAGCAGAGATGTACCAGTCCCTTAATCACCTTCATGGTCCTTTGCTGGACTCTCTCCAGTACGTCCATGTCTCTTGTACTGAGGTGCCCAGAACTGGACACAATACTCCAGGGAGRCCTCACCAGTGCTGAGTAGAAGGGAAAGATCACCTCCCCCAACCTACTGGCAATACTTTGTCTAATGCAGCCCAGGACACTCTTAGCCTTCTTTGCCACAAAAGCACATTGCTGACTCATGTCCAGCTTGGTGTCCACTAGGAGCCCCACGTCCTTTTCTGCTAGGCYGCTTTCCAGCTGGGTGGCACCCAGCATATATTGGTGCATGGGGTTATTCTTCCCCAGGTGCAGGACTTTGGAGGACTGGCCTGAGTCTGTCTACTAGCAGCCCATCTGAGACTACAACAAAATTGTAGCTGCTGACTTCTTGCAGCCAAACGAGATAGAGATGCCTAAGCCAGAGCATGCCAAACAAGGGCTGAGTTTACTGCAGCCTGAGCATCTCAGTGAGGTGATGTCTTACACRCCTGCAGAACTTCACATATGTTTAACTTCCTACCCTTACTTGCCCTTTGGAGGAATGGGGCCCAAATCTATAAATGGAGCCTAGTTGTGCCTTTTCTTTTAAGTAAAAAGGGAATAATAGAAGGCAAATGGAATTCTGATATGTACGGTGGGTCTCCAGAGTGTACTAATGTACTGTTTACAGCTGGTTGCTGTCAAACATTTCCAAGGTTTCTTAGTTAAACATGTGCAGAGTCTCCAGCTCTGAAGCTTAGGTCTTACTGCCCAGGTCTTCCTTTGTTTCCACTGTGGGAAAGATTTTCAGTCTCTTTGCAACTAACTGCAGATAGTTGTTTGTGTCAGGGCCTTGAGTGTACTAATGGTCCTTGATGACCCTGACCTGCCGCACCTGGGACCTCCCCCATGCCCTGCCCATGGTTCTGCTCTATTTATGCTTGACATATTGTCCTGCTTTGAGAAATGCTGTAGGTGTGTCTGCTCCTTGTCCTGCTGCCTGGATGGACCTTGGACCCATGCTGTAGCTAGTCTCCAGTCTTGTCTCTGGCTCCATCTTCTTTTGCTCCTGACTGCAAACCCAGGATGTGCCCAAGACATGATTCATCTCTTGCCTTGCTGGAAGCTGTTGATGGACCCTGTTACCAGCCCCTGTGGGATTGTGCCCTATTGGGGAGGGCGCTGACTGCCCTGGGTCACCCTGGCTCCCAGTCCCTGAAGGAGTAGCAAGCCCCCACTGTGCCCCAACAGTGTGAATTTACTTATTTAGAAGGAGAAATTGCTCATGTGTGTAATGGGTAAGCTACATGAGAGCAATATATATAAACAAAAGACATAATCCATAGAAAGAATACCTTGCCAATTTAAGATTTTTAATTTAAACAAGGTTATAGACTAAACAAGTTGATATCTCTTGAAAGTTTTCTATTATTTTCTGTGGTTTAAAGTTAAATATCTTTCATGGGTATATGGAGAATAGACTAGACTCCACAGAAATGCTTAACAGGTCTAGAGAGAAAAGCCTCTTCCTTTCCCCAGTAATTCTCAATCTTTCAATTTTTTTGTTTCCAAGTTATGCAAGTGATGAAGATGCATAAAATTTCAAAAAATTATGTTAAAAAATATTCAGATCAATTCATATCAAGCTCACATGAAAATATTTCTATTTTGTATCATTTTTGTAACAAATTCTGAGATAGTTTCTTTGAATAATTTTGAAAATGTTTCCTGACAAGCTGGGATTTACTCAAAAGTACCTCAAATTTCATTGAATCATTTTTAATGGAAAAACATTGAACAAAAARTATTTAAAGCCAATAAAATTTTCTAGAAAGTTGTCACAGCATGCTATTTCAATCACTGAGAAAAATACAGAAATATAACATAACAGATGCTATTGAATTTAGCCCTTATGAGGAAAACTGTTGGAGCATTTTTAAAGATCTACATAGTCAATAATTTAAGTGGACATAGTTTAATAAGTTTTTAGTTAGGCTAACATTAAAGATGTACAAATAAACTCACATCTCAGGATAAGAAGTGAAAGCAAACAAARTACCAGGCAATTGCTGAAAAATGGACAAAAGGGCTATTTTTAAATCTGACATGCCTTTTTAAATTCACTATGAATTATAAAAGTCTTGTGAACTTCATGTCTTTTTCTTATTACCCTCCAGCATTGCCTGATCATCCAGTCATGGCATTTTATAAAGATAAGATACATAAAGATGTTAAATAAGATAAGAACATAAGACAAAGGATTTAAACTTTCCTGTAGAAAAGTTTATAATAAGGAATTCATAATGACATTCTCTTTGTGTACAAAATTATTTGAATATAGGAAAGTCTAGCTCACCTGTTGATTTATGCACCTATTAAAGAAGGGTGATGATAAATATTCTGGAGTGAATGCAGGCATGGCTTTGATATCTCATGTTTTAAATGCTTGTTAGCAAAGTTCTCTTGATGACTGCATAAGAAGTGGTCCAATTCTTCCCACTATCTGCTTCCATGATGTGATCTTTGAAGAATTTGTTGATTGCTCAGTAATGGAAAAGACAACTTTGCTGATGTTGATCTTGTTAGGACAGTTCTGAAGAATCACTTTACTGAATCCTAAGATATGAATCAAAACGAGAGACCAAAGGAATTTAAATTTAGGTGTTATTATTTTCCAACAACTCTTTTTTTAACCTTTCAAATGGAGTTAAATGACTTTTAGTTCTTTAAGTAACGCAACAAAATACATGTATAGAATAGAAGAAATAGGATCTTAGCCAAAAAATAAAAAAAAGTGTAACGAGAACTTAGGACAAATGGACAAACGGACAAACTTTTGCTTACTTTAATAAGCCAGAAGTCCTTAAATAGGAATTGAGGTGATTGCTTAAGAAGGAATTGCTGTTCAAGCAAGATGTTCAAGCCTCTTTCTCCAAATTGCTAAAGAACATTAACTGTGTCTTAGTTCTCAGTTATCATTCTCTCTGCATTTGAGGTTATTGGAGAGGCTTAACTTTCAGAATAGACACCTATTTCCAGATTCTGCATTGATCCAANAAAAAAAAAAAAAAAAAAAAAAAAAGAGAGAGAGAAAATTACATGCTATAATAAATGGAGCATAACCTGTGACCAATATGATGCATTTTCAAAATATTTATTTTAAAGGAATTATTAATAACTAAGAAATTATTCTGCTTGAAAAAATGTCAGTTATTAACTAATTATCTTTTGATTTATTTTGAACTTTTATATGAAATTCAGAATTGTATCTAGGAACTTAGTTTTTAAGATATCACTTGTTAATGTTTCAATAAATTGTTCAGTACAACAAAACCATTTATACAATTACAGCAAAAAAATCCCCCCTCCTTTTTCTTAGGGCAAGGCAATAGAATACATTTAATAAAATAAAATAAATATTTAGCCTCTCCTTCTGATTCACATTTTATCTTGGTTTTAAAAACACTGCAGGCATCTTTAAAAATATGCATAATTCTTCCCATTCAGTAATGAAATTAAGCTGATGGTTAGAATGCAGAATAAAAATTGTGACTTTTAATACTAAATTTAATGAAAAAAGGTACTTACAAAACCTCTTGTAAATGTTTACTAGGACCTAAAAGCTGTACAAAGTATCAGCAATATATGATTTCATGAAATAAACCATTTAAACTGAGGAGTATATTCTTATTCTCTAACATGCATGTAGAATATTAAAGCTAATCAGATTTCTGCTTGGTGAAATAATTCTGGAGTGTTGAAGTGGTATGTTATATACTAGAGATTTAAATTAGCACTGTTAAAATTACTGAAAGAAAAGATATTGCCAGATTTGAGGTTTCATGACAAATTCAGACATTAGTTGGGCTTGCCAATGTTTTGTATAATTTTCACTGGGCACAGGAGGAGAATCAAATTCATTTCATCTATTTTGAACAGTTCCCACCAAAGCAAGGTTGAAAGAGACTGAGCCAGCTGTGCTGTCTGCCCTTGCCTTGACACAAGCCAATCTTCATCTGTTTGCTAGAGAAACAAATGGTAATTTAATCAGAGAAGAAGTTCATATAATATACACTTTTTATGTATGCAAAATAATGGGCCTGGTGATACAGTGAAATAATAAATTTGTTAGACAGTTATGAACGCAGGCCAGCAAGGAGCCTTCTGGATCAACAAATCTAGTTCCCTGCTGAAAAAGGTTACCAGGTCTTTAATACTCACAATACTCACTTTAAATCTGATTTATCAAGACTGTCTTGGGCCACCTCTGCACTGACTTCGGGAGATACTCATTGTAAATGCTTTTTAGTCACATTGTTGTCATATTATTATTATTATTATCATAAATTATTCAATATAAGCTGTTTGATTTATTCAAAARCATATATTGTGTATGATCCTTAGTAAAGAAAAAAACAAAGTGAGAATCAAACTGTGGGCAACCTTGTTGCTTGTGTTTGTCCTTTTAAAATAGTTTCTGTAATAAATTCTTCTTCAGTTAATGGTCAATACATGGATGGATTCCATGTATCATAACAGCTTTGAAAGACAGGCTATTTTTATTTTGTTGCTGGCRTGTAGATTTACATGTGTAACCTCTGAAATTATTGTGCTAATGCTGTAGGACAGAGCTTGGCATTCTTTCAGAATGGCAAAATGTAAAGGTTTCAGGGTCAAACTCATAGAATGTAGTTAAATATTTTTATTATTTCATTTTGAAAGAAATGTGCCAAGTACTTGTGTCATATAGGACTTGAGTATATTAAATATTAATTTCCACACTGCATTAAATATTCATAGATCTAATATGTGACAACCATGGCTTCATGTCAGTCTTGAAAAGGGAAGTCTCTTTTCCTTGTTTTTGACATCTCTAGTCAAGACTTACCTACATCTGTTTTTGAATCATCTCCAAGGTTGCTAATTATTATACCATGAACATTCATTTTTATTTTATCTTGCCAAAGTGGTGAGGGATATTCATCAGTCTCATAAAATATTAACAACTGGTCTTCATTTTGCAGTAATGGATTTATTGAGAGGTTTTAAGGTTCTGTAGARGAAGAAAATATTTCTGAAGGGGAGGGAAGGAAAAGGAAATGGGAGATACTATGAGTATTCCAGACTGGATTTGTACTTGTAAAAATCCCATATTGTATAATAATCAGCAAAACCCTCCAGTTTTGCTTCAGTTTAGTCCCTGAGGAAATAACAGAGATTGACAGTTCCAGGTTAAATTTAAGATCATTGTTACTGCTTTTTCTTCTGCCTTTTATGGGTTTGTCATTAAAAATAATGGTTTTGAGCAGCAGATAGGTAAATTCCAAGAACTTCTTTTCAATAAAGATGGTCACAAATAAAGGTGGTACTTAAGCTGGCAAAGTAGCAATGTCTCTATAGCAAAAATACTTGTAATGGGCTACTGAATTATCATTTAGACAATTTGTTAAAATCAAAGAAGAAAATTAGTGACTAAAAATGTTACCGTAGGTATATGTATAACGTACCACAGTTTTAAATGGATTTCTTAGCCTTTCTCAGTAATTACTGGATAAGAGAGAGCATTAAAAATGCAGCACTCTTCAGGAAATGASTGTCATTTTAGTCCTGAATGTTGCTTGTTTTTTTTGAGGTTGAAACATAAGAAGACATTTCATGTCTATGGGCAAATATTTCCCCCTCAGGTTTCCTGACAGTATTTACAATTCCTTTAGGAAATCACTTGTTTTGCAGTTTTTCCTCCACCTTTACAGAGTTTATTTACTTCTTGGACAGATATAACAGTTATAGTT
The DNA here is from genome assembly GCA_035582835.1 of Phoebastria nigripes. Taxonomy (NCBI): domain Eukaryota; kingdom Metazoa; phylum Chordata; class Aves; order Procellariiformes; family Diomedeidae; genus Phoebastria; species Phoebastria nigripes. The sequence goes on along the minus strand of JAYKAV010001112.1, from coordinate 6,122,040 downwards.
ACATCCAATGTTGGACAAGAATTWAAAGTTAATTACTTCAAATTACTGCATTTTTTCCCTCAGACAGTTACCATAATCCCTTAATACATTAAAAYGGATTCTTATTGTTTCCAGGACCCATCTGATGAAATCAGCAATGAGAAACAAGATTTTGTTATAGAAAGTAGCCAGTTGTTTCAAAGGAGCTACCTGTTATATTATATTCTTTATTTCATGGGTAAGGTTCATTTCACTAATGCATCTAAATTGGGTGCTCCTGGTTTAAACCAGTTGACTGATCCCTTTATAGATAATGGGGAAAATTCCAGTGAGTGATGTAAGGACCTCAAGCTGGTGACTCATTATCATCCTATGCCACATCGAAGAGAAAAACTTCCCACCCAAGTTGTGTGAATCATCTTGGAAGTGCCTTTCTCCATGGACTACATAACAAAACTAGAGATCTATCCCACATGGGGTACCAAAGTTTTAGGTGCCTGAAGTTAGGTTAGATGACAGCTGGTGTCAGATGAATGTCAGRAGACAACCCCAAACCACATAATTATCTTTCCTTTAAAAGTGGTTATTTAAATGCAAGACATTATCATTCTGTCCAGTTTAATACAAAATCAGAAGTGTTAGATGAGATAGGCTACTTACATCAGGTTATGTTTCTAGTTTCGTGATACTGAGAGAGGACTTTGTAATCTGAGTATCTGCATAATCTTGGTTATTCCACATTCTTTCATAAAGCACATCACTTCTTCTGATGAAGAGTACATGAGTTTCTTTTGTTCTTCTGAAAGTCAGAACTTAAGAGCAGTCTGTAACAAACGTGGTAACACATACCTCTCAAAATGCATTTATTTCACAAAACAGTTTAAATGAAAATTTCGCCAGAGCCACAGAACTCCTACTGAGTAATCTAAATCCCCAGCTGTGAGAGGGAGAGTGATACATCTTTTGTGTCACTCCTGAGTCTCTCTGGGAACAAGTGAGATTTCTTGCCTATGGAGTTCCCCCTTACTTATACTCTCTGAAATTAGTGTGCATGTCTTGTGTTTTGGCCATACGAAAATTTTAATATGGGCTTGTAAACTGGACTAAAGGTTATAGCTAATATCAATTTGTGATGACAAGTAATAGTTAATTGACTAGTTTCAGAGCTGTAACAGCTGCTAAAAACTGGAAAAATCAAATTTTTCTTACCATTTTTGATCATGGAATCGTTTTTTCTGTGCTGTATCCTTAACAGGTACAAACTGTTATAATAGCTGTAGTAAAAGTATAAAGAGAGTGGAATATTGACCCTCCAAAAATGTGTTCTTGACTTTGCAGACAAGAGTTATGAAACAGCTGTATGTGTTTTCTGGTGAATTTTCTTGCCTATGAGTAAGAGGATATGACACACTAATTTTACCTTAAAAACATATACTTATTATTTTAATAAAGATTTGGTTAATACTGATTCCATAGTTAGATTTTCATGTTCAGCTGCAATTTAGTATTTATAACAGACAGTCAAAAGTTGTTAGACTTTTTTCAATACACTACAGGAAGAAACATGCTTGAAGAAGASTAGAGTGCTTCCATTTTTGGCATGTTTCTACAACTGTGTTTTATTGACCACTGCTGCAGCAGTTTGTCACTTGAAGTAAGCCCTGATGCCATAGAAAAATATATTGAGAAGAACAAGCGAAATGTTACACTGGCACAACAGTTAATTGGATTCTAACATGCAGCAATACAATCTCTGTTCATCTTATCTTTTATTTACTATTCTCTGAGCTTGTATTTTGGGAATAGATAAGTGTAGGCTTAAAACAGATACATCTGTAGTTTTGGGGCACAGTGATTCTGTAGACCTCTCATTCCTGAGCTCTTCTGAAAATAAGCACCATTTCAAAAGCACAGTGCAGATTAGCATTACCCCATCACACACTTTTTGGCTTTACCATGCAGCCATCACGCAGCAGGAAGTCACACATTCCCCAGTTTCCAGTGGCAGAAGGTTGCTCTCATCAATGATGCCAGAGCAAACAAGCATGGTGGGACTGAACTGTGATCTCCACACATAAGAGGAAGGCAGCATTTCTGCATCAGCTCTTAAAAGAAAAATACAGGAAGTTCTATTTATATGAGCTTTGCTAATAAGCATTTACAGATTTCAAGTGGTGGTGTCTGCAGTTTGTATTGACCAGTTTCACTGACTCTATACACAGACATTACTCAAACTTTCAAAATGGGCAGTTTCACAGTCCAGTATTTAAACTGTTTAGAAAGATTAACAAAAATGGCAGCTAGTCAAGAATTAGGCAAACCATAATCTTCTCACCTTTTCAGGGAATCATGATTTTCATATAATGGGAGTAGAATACCCACTTTCAACAACAACAACAAAAAAGCTGAGTTTGTATGCAGGATATCTGAAACAGCTTCTCACCGCTGCAGGTAAATTGTGTTGTCGACAGTTGAGAGCATAAAACAGACCTAAGCTACAATTCACTGTGAAAGGTGAAAAAAACATCACATCCTGATATAGCATATTGGAATTCCTATTTTTGTCTTTTATTTTGTGTATTCTTTGTTAAAGGTTTAGCCTCTTTGAATTTGATGAAGGAATTTGAACTACAGAAAGGTATCTCATGTTTTGTGCCTATCTGTCCAGGACTCCAACGTGGGATGCTCTCAAAGGAGCTTCTAAGGTATATGTAATTTTGATGTGGAGAAATTAGCAGGGTGTGTACAGATTATTCTTCTTTGATGTTCCCTATCTACCACAATAGTATCATCCYGAAGAATATGAATACATTTAAGCACAGAGAAATGCTTTCCTCTGGAGAGATATGAGATGGCCTTAATTGAATAGTGCTGAACAAACAGAGTGACATTTTACCCTTTGCTATACTTTACATCTCTTTTTTTCAAGCCTTCATAACATTTTTCACTCTCTTCCTACAACACTATCAAAAAGACTGAATCAACTTTATCATGTCTGTATCCCTTCCTCTTCTTCATCTTTTTGAAGTAAAGAAGTGGTGTGACCCATTTTCCCAATCTTCAGATCTGTCTCTGGCTCTTGAAGTGAATAAAAATTGAGTGAACCTGTGAAAATGCTGCTAATGCTTTGCCAGTTTCATCCCCCACTTCCTTCAGCACTCCTGGGTATGTGTAATCTGGCCAAGGAGCCTTGTCAATTTTAAAAGGCTATAACCTTTTAACAACCATTTTCTGCTGTATTTTGTATGCTTCCTAATTTTTCACCTGCTTTCGTGGATGCCTGTTTTGGATACAATTTAATCTCTTTCATAATAAAGGAAGATGTAGGGTAGCATTTCATCTGGCTCTTTCTTTTCTAAGTCCCTACTGTCTTTCATGTGCTCTCAGAATTTCTCAAAAGTATGTATGCGGTTGATAAAAGAGATTTAACTCTATCTGCTCCAACCAAAAATTCATGTGGCCTAAGCTAGTCATTAGTTTGTTACTAACATCAACCACTCCTTTATACTGATGTACCATAAGATTAAAAATAGAGGTGGCACTGATGAGACTTTGAGTTTTGTAAATCGTTTAGAAATTGGAGTTTAATTTTTAATCTTTTAAAAGCACCACTTTTTAAAAAACTATGAAATTTTAGAAGCATATATTTTTTTCCCAGTTAACATGCAGTCTATGCTATCCAATGAAGGCAAAATAAAATTATAAGGAAAAAATAAGGAGGAACAAAAAAATAATGAGGAACACATTTTAAAAAGTGGGAGAGCTCTTCATCTGATATCATCTGATGCCTCAGTGATGTTTTTAAATAGATTTTCTTAAGATTTGGGAACTCTCAAGTTACATACAAACCATCTGATTAATAGATATACTTATTCAGATCAGGAAAGTGATACAAGCACAAAAGACACAAAGACAGACAAGCATTTAGACCAAATGAACCTTTGATAATGAAAATATTTTACCTTCCACTATCACCATGAAGCTGGGAATGTTCAAACAGTGAGTAACCCTATTGAAATAGCCCAGAGGTTGGTAAACAGGGAGTTTCTTAAAATGTAGTGCAAGCTTGATCTTGCTCCTACTTTCCTGTGTGACCATCAGGTAATTTGACCATCAGGTAATTCCAGATTTTTCAGCTTTTGCTGTGACTAGAAATTCCTTTCAAGATCTGAAAACCTTAAAACAGACAAACAAAACCAAACTCCTATTATGTTCCTGAAAAAAAGTTCTATTTTAAGGTATCAGTATTCTCCAAGTGAAAACAGTTGTTCTAAAATATTCCTGGTAGTATATTCTGAGGTCAGGATTTGACTTGTCCTGGCTTCCACTCCCCATCTTTATCTTCTATGCAGTATGTTGGCAAAAGAAAGGCAATGGCAAAATCCCCACTGACTTCCAGGGCCAGAAGGGGTGTGATTAGCACGTAACAAGTAATTCTGTGTCATGGAAGTCAATGGGCATTTTACTATAGATAATGAAGGGAGCAGGAACAAATACAGAGAAAAAGCCAAAAGAAATCTTCCACTATTTGCCTGACAAAATAGACAATCTTCTGTACTTTACTTTCTGGGTCACCTGGGTTATACTGAGAAATCCCATCTACTGTTATTAAAGAGAGTTGTCGGGATAGACTGACTCACTCACCAGTAGCATGATCTCAAATGATTTGGAAAGACTATTACCAAATAAATGGGCATTAAAAAGAAAAAGGATTAGTCTGTATAAGCTGGTTAGTACAAGTACATCAGAGGAAGATAGAGGGTCACCTGGACAAATAAGGAATGAAGCCTTACAGTGTCTTGGAAGGGATTTAAATCCATCTACTTGCAAAAGCACTAGACTAACTTAGCTTTGCAAGAAGAGAACATGCAGTGTGCTTTTGCAGTCTCCTATGAAGATTCTCAGGAAGGGTCCAAGGACAATCATTTGGTTCATAGATTTGTCCCATCGATGGTCTCTGGAGTTTCAAAACGTAATATACCAGAAAATAAAGTGTAACCTCTAATATCACCCCATAAAAATGACCTCTGTTAAGTTAACATTTCACTGTTTAATCTGATAGACAACGCAGAGTGAAGGGAAAGGACATGACTGTCCTGTCATTCCCACACTTATACCACATACCCATCATGGAAACATAACATGAAAATTCAAGCAGGGCTTGTAGCAAATCTTGGTATTGCTTATATGTTTCATACTTCCACACTGAAAGTCAGCTCACTATCATTTTCTCCCTTTTCTTTCTTATTGTGTGGCAAGTAAGTCCTTTTCACATAACTTAACATTACTGAGCTCTGTTGGCTGACCTTTTCTCTTGYTGAAGTGAAGAAACAGGGAGCAAAACAGTTCCTGTACTCACAAGTGGCTGTCCAACTGCTGTTCTTCTATCTCACAGTGCACCAAAGCTTCAGAGAGAAAATATGTCCTCTCTCCCAGCATATTTTGCTAAAAGATATTAATAGCTTGTCTCCTCCTGCCAATCCATGTTTTTGCCTTTATTTTTKCCGGTTTCATCTGTTACAGAGCTTTTGAACACAGTCACTCAAAGGTCTGTGTAGAGTGGAAGTGGTTCCCCTACAGCACTGTTATTTTAAATATTTGTTTCGCATTTCTGTGCTTTGTTGTTTTATTTTGCTTTTGATCAATGTAATGTATTGATTCATAGTACTGAGACTCTTTCCTCTTCTGAGAAGGCTCTTATGGGTATGTCAACACATAGATAGCTGTGCTAGCTGGAGCTGAAACGATTCCAAACTAACTTTACCTGAAACAGAGTATCTGCATTAGCACCATATTCTGTCTGGACTGATTGGTCTCACTAAGAGAATGACTCTGTAATGCAGCTTCCAGAGTTGCTGAGAAATTTTTGCAAGCATTAAACTATCCTGTAATAATGTCACCTTAATGTTCCTCCATTTGAGGTTTCAAACAGGCTGTAAAGCAATAAACTCTTATCAGAGAAGTGGTTGGTGGTCACAGTCCTTGTGTTCAGTACCACTGACTTCACACATCCTTCCTTTTTTTTTTTTATTTTTCTAAGTAATTTCTGGCCTCTGTGAGCCCTTTTAAGTTAGGATGTTTGACCCTTGCAGTCTGCTGGGTTCATCTCCACTCACAGAGTACTTATCTTGTAGCAGCTGCCTAGATCTGCACTGCAATCTGTGCAGGACAGGAGACATGATTAATGGGCACCTGGTGAGTAACAGGCACTGGGGAAAAAAGAGAATGAAACAAGCTCATAACAAACAGGAAGGGCCAAGGGCACACCTGTCCTGTTAGCAGTGGTCAAATAACAAATCTTTGATTAGGTTATGTATCACTGTTTCCTTGAATTCGTAACTATTGAGTGACATGACACTGGAGCCAGTGGCTCTCCTTTAGAATTAGAAAGATAAATCAGTTTTTCTTCTAAAATGTATCTACCTAACACCTTTTAAAATACATACTGTCAATCAGATCTGAAATTAACCTTGCAATGGCCTGTTGCTAATTACATGGTGGTCAACATTTTASCATTTATTATTTAAAAAACAACCTTTTCCATTAACAAAACTTTTCAAGGTATTACTAAATCACTCATTTGGCCTGTAGCATTATCTTTGCAAAGATAAAACAAAACTATGTTTCATTGTCTCCTGGCTTGAACACTGGTTCATTAGTGCTGCACTACTTCCAATAAAAAGAACATTGAAAGACATTAGCTCTGAAATTAAAACGTATGAAGGCAGCAAAATGCTGCAGAGGAAACAATGTACAGTAGGTCATACTGCTGGTCTGTGAGCATCCCAGAGAGGAATTGCATTCAGAACAAATCACTCCTCTTGAAGAGATGTACATTTACCTCCCGCAGCCAGAGACTTTTCTTATTTGTAAGAAATATGGACACATCAGTCTGTCTGGTGAAAATGAAATAGTCAACTGTTCAAATCATTATTTTGTTAAATGTACATTAAAAAGTGTGCTTTACTAGATGGATATGATGATTGGATGGGCTCTGAAATTTATTGTCCTTGAGCACACATTCATGTAATTCAATAGGATGTATAGCTAATAGGCTTATAAAAAAGCCACATTAAAATAGTATTACTTAGATGACATGATTGCATTTCAACAAGATCCAGCTCATTTAGTGCACAGATAATTTACTTTAAACTCTGGATATACTATATTAACCATTGCCCAGGCAACTTTATTTTTGCCCTGTGCATGCTTGTCCTGCCTCATGAGTGAAGCACAGGTCCTGTTGAAACAAGCTAGCCCTACAATGACATTTGATGAAGCACATTTCTTACAACTGTAACCATCAAGTGGACTGGCCCTTAATAGTTTTTCCTACCTAACTGTCATGGTTTAACCCAGCAGTTAAATGTCTGTTGAGTTCATTTAGTCCATGACTTTGGGCTCCATCTGTCATAACAGTCCTTCAGGGCAGGAGAAATGGTGTCTGGTGTTGGATTGTTGCATCCTGAGGCCAGTTCTGGTTCCACCACTGCTGCGCTTGTCTGGTTCTATCATCGCTGCATTTTGCTCGGTTTCATCAAAATTCATTCTTCATTAATTTGGGTGATTCTTACTGTAATACCATTGATATGGCATATAGCAGCTGTAGTAGTGATGACATACAGTATTATATAGCAATTAACATCATATAATTGAAATCATTGGCTATTCTCACCCAAAATCAAATCCCCTTAAGGTACACATCGGACTTCACCATCCTTTTGCATTACCCACCAAGTGCACCCAGCTCCTTGAGAAAAAGCAATCCTACGGATGGGTTTGCCTTTGTCCAAAGCAGGAATAACCCAGRCTGTTTTCCCCAGCATATTTTTTATGTGCACTGCAGGGACTTTATCCCCTTCTACAGTACGTAAGGGTTTTGATTGGGCAGGGCCAGCTCGATTGGCAGATCCCCTGGTGTTGACTAACCAGGTGGCTTTTGCTAAATGTGTATCCCAATGTTTGAATGTCCCACCACCCATTGCTCTCAGCGTAGTCTTTAACAGTCCATTGTATCGTTCCATTTTCCTGGAGGCTGGTGCATGATAGGGAATGTGATATACCCACTCAATGCCATGCTCTTTGGCCCAGGTGTCTATGAGGTTGTTTAGGATATGAGTCCCGTTGTCTGACTCAATTCTTTCTGGGGTTCCATGTCACCATAAGACTTGCTTTTCAAGGTCCAGGATAGTGTTCCAGGCAGTGGCATGGGGCACAGGATATGTTTCCAGCCATCCGGTGGTTGCCTCCACCATTGTAAGCACACAGCACTTGCCTTGGCGGGTTTGTGGGAGTGTGATATAATCAATCTGCCAGGTCTCCCCATATTTATATTTCAGCCATCGTCCCCCATACCAGAAAGGCTTTAACCGCTTGGCTTGCTTGATTGCAGAGCATGTTTCACATTCTTTTCTCAGACAGCAATGTCTAAAGCTAGCTGGATGGCCTTCACTTCTGCAAATTGGCTCGATTCACCTTCTCCTCCAGCAGTTTCTGCAACTTGTCCTATAGGACTCCATACAGCAGCCTTCCACCTCTGATCTTTCCTACAAGACGACAGGACCCATCAGTGAACAGGGCATATTGCTTCTCATTTTCTGGTAGTTTATTATACAGTGGGGCCTCTTCAGCACGCGTCACCACCTTCTCTGGTGATATTCCTAAACCTTTGCCTTCTGGCCAATCCATGATCACTTCCAAGACTCCTGGGTGACTGGGGTTTCCTATTCGAGCCTGTTGTGTGATCAGCGCGACCCACTTACTCCACGTAGCRTCRGTTGCATGATGTGTAGAGRGGASCCTCCCTTTGAACATCCAGCCCAGCACCAGCAGTCGGGGTGCCAGGAGGAGCTGTGCTTCAGTAGCAACCACTTCTGAAGCAGCTCGAACCCCTTCATATGCTGCCAATATCTCTTTCTCAGTTGGAGTATATCAGGCTTCGGATCCTCTGTATCCCCGACTCCAAAACCCAAAGGGTCAACCTCAAGTCTCCCCTGGTGCTTTCTGCCAGAGGCTCCAAGTAGGGCCGTTCTCCCCCGGCTGCGGTGTAGAGCACATTTTTTACATCTTGTCCTGCCTGGACTGGCCCAAGGGCTACTGCATGAACTATCTCCTGTTTAATTTGTTCAAAGGTTTGTTGTTGCTCAGGGCCCACTTGAAATCGTTCTTTTTCTGGGTTACTTGATAGAGAGGGCTTACAATCAGACTGTAATTTGGAATATGCATTCTCCAAAAACCCACAATGCCTAAGAAAGCTTGCGTTTCCTTTTTGCTAGCTGGTGGAGACATAGCTGTTATGTTGCTGATCACATCCATTGGGATCTGACGATGTCCATCTTGCCATTTTATTCCTAAAAACTGGATCTCCTGTGCAGGTCCCTTGACCTTACCTTGTTTTATGGCAAAACCGGCCTTCAGAAGGATTTGGAHTATYTTCTYCCCTTTCTCAAAAACYTCTTCKGCTGTGTTGCCCCATACAATGATGTCATCAATGTACTGCACGTGTTCTGGAGCCTCACCCTGTTCCAGTGCGGTGTGGATCAGTCTATGGCAAATGGTAGGGCTGTGTTTCCACCCCTGGGGCAGTCGATTCCAGGTGTACTGGACGCCCCTCCAAGTGAAAGCAAACTGTGGCCTGCACTCTGCCRCCAAAGGAATTGAGAAAAATGCATTAGCAATATCAATGGTGGCATACCACGTGGCTGCCTTTGACTCCAGTTTGTATGGAAGTTCTAGCGTGTCCAGCACGGCAGCACTCAGTGGCAGCGTGACTTCGTTCAGGCCACGATAGTCTACTGTTAATCTCCACTCTCCATTAGACTTTCGCACTGGCCATATGGGACTGTTAAAGGGTGAGTGAGTCTTGCTGATCACTCCTTGGCTCTCCAGTCGATGAATCAGCTTATGGATGGGAATCAGGGAGTCTTGGTTGGTGCGATATTGCCGCCGCCGCACTGTTGTGGTAGCAATTGGCACCCACTGTTCTTCAACCCTCAGCAACGCCACAATAGAAGGGTCCTCTGAGAGACCGGGCAAGGTAGGCAGCTGTTTAATTTCCTCCATCTCCAAGGCAGCTATACCAAAAGCCCAGAGGTACCCTTTTGGGTCCTTGAAATACCCTCTCCTGAGGTAGTCTATGCCAAGGATGCACGGAGCCTCTGGGCCAGTCACAATGGGGTGCTTTTGCCAYTCATTCCTGGTTAGGCTCACTTCGGCCTCTAACACAGTTAACTCTTGGGATCCCCCTGTCACTCCAGAAATACAGATGGTTTCTGGCCCTTTATAGCTTGATGGCATCAGAGTACACTGTGCACCAGTGTCCACTAGAGCCTTATACTCCTGTGGGTCTGATGTGCCAGGGCATTGAAACCACACAGTCCAGTAAACCCGGTTGTCCTTTTCCCCCACCTGGCTGGAGGCAGGGCCCCTCTAGTCCTGGTCATAGTATTTGTTCCTCCCTTCTTTTAAATACAAATCAGAAGTCCCTTTATTAAGATCAGAAGTAGGGTCAGCCCTTCCACTCTGCCTGGGGAACTGCCCACTGCAAACTGGAGCAGCAATTTTCCTGGAAGAATCCCCCTTTGTGATTGTTTTTCCTTGCAACTCATATACCCATGCCTCTAGGGTCGAGGTAGATTTTCCATCCCACTTCCTCATGTCCTCTCCGTGGTCACGCAGGTAAAACCACAGGGTGGCCCGTGGTGTGTACCCTCTATATCCTCTCTCTTGAGCAGAGGAATGCCAGCTCCTAATGGCTGAGATACTGGTCCATACAGGTGGGGAGTAGGACATATCCTCTTTGAGTTGCTGGACCTCCCGGGACAGGTTCTCCACAGCCGAGATGCAGGCCCGTAGCAAGGAAGAGAGACTTTGTTCGTATTGCCAGAGTTCACCAGCCAATTTATCGACCGTTTGTCCCTCTCTGTCTTTCCAGGTCATTACTGCCAATGACTTTGCATATGACGATGGTGTGCTCCGTACAAACTTCTGCCACATGGGTCGGGTGCGCTTGACTTCATCTGGATCTTTGGATAACTGCTCATTGTCCAGGTCATCACAAATCACCTCCAGAATGCCTAATTCCCTCAGGTACTGGATACCTCTCTCCATGGTGGTCCACTTGCCTGGGTGACATAGAACATCTTCCTTGAAGGGATACCTTTCTTTCACGCCTGACAGGAGTCACCTCCAGAGGCTGAGGGCTTATGCCACTTTTCCAATCACTTTGTCAATGCCCCCTTCCCTAGAAAGGGATCCCAGCTGCTTGGCTTCCTTACCCTCTAATTCCAGGCTACTGTCTCCGTTATCCCAGCATCGGAGCAGCCAGGTGACAATGTGCTCGCCTGGATGACGACTGAAATCTTTTCACATATCTCGCAGCTCACTCAGGGACAGGGATCGGGTGGTTACCATCTCATTTATGAGTTCTTCCTTTTCCTCCTCCTCTTCTTGTGATGGCCCTGCTTCGGAGTAGCCTGCCTTGTCCACTTCTTCCTCTTTCCCCTTCTTAGTAGGAGTTTCTTCCCTTACTAAACCAGCTGACTTTTGCTTCCAAGATTTCTTCTTGTGTATGGGGGTGACTGATACCAGCACAGGTTGGTTCTCTGGTTCAGCTGCAGTGCCTGTCACTGGGGTTGGAGTAGCTGCAGTGCCTGTTGCTGGGGTTGGAGTAGCCACAGTGTCTGTCGCTTTGTCGTCAGATCCAGAGAGATTCATTTCCCCTTGAGGGTACTGAATAGTGTTGAACGGGGCTTGGTAGGCATGGGCCAGGCCCCAGCACGTTGCAGTGATCTGTGTCTCTCTGGAATTGCCAGGGTGACAGCACACTTATTCCAAATATTCTACTAGTTTTTCAGGATTCTGCATTTGTTCAGTGGTGAAGTTCCAAAACATTGGAGGTGCCCACTGTCCTAGGTACTTGCCCATACTCATAACTATCTAGCCTCGCGGCAGATCTCTGGGTGGTATTCTTAAATAGTTGTTTAAATTTAAACAAGACCTGAAACACATTCAGGAGACATAGCAATAGCAACATGCTGGTTTGAACATCCCAAGGATATTCAAAATTCTCAAGAGCTAATGTAACTAGCCTGGAGGAGAAGGGGAAAGTGAAGGAGCAGGGGAAAGTGTCCCCCCTTGTCTCCCTCATAAATTGGCTCTCCGAGGAGAAAAGGAAAAGAATGTAATTATTAATAGTTTCCGAGAGATGGTTCCCGAAGTACGGAGATGATGGCAATGCTGAGTACAAATACAAGATTAGTTTCACGACCAGTAATTTTATCATATCATAAGCCAGTGTTACCCAGTACAGCAAAATGATAACCTTGACCCAGCCCCCAGAGGTGATAAGCAGCACAACAGGGAACATATCCAGCAAGTAAGGTGCTACATAACACAACTCTGAGAACAAGCACAACAACTCTGAGAGCAAATAAATCAACATTGCAAACAGCGGCTCTTAACCTAATAATGAATGCTTATAACAAATTCGTTTTAACATTCTCTGGTCAGATCTGTTGTTATCTCAACCATTCAAGCCCTACGTTGGGCACCAAAAAGGAATTCATTCACTACTTGCCATCGGCAGGCAGGTGTTCAGCCATCTCCAGGAAAGCAAGGCATCATGTTTAACGCTTACTTGGGAAGACAAACACCATAACTCTGAATGTCCCCCCTTCCTCCTTCTTCCCCCAGCTTTATATGCTGAGCATGGCGTCATATGGTATGGAATATCCCTTTGGTCAGTTGAGGTCAGCTGTCCCAGCTGTGTCCCCTCCCAACTTCTTGTGCACCCCCAGCCTACTTGCTTGTGGGGTGGTGTGATAAGCAGAAGAGGCCTTGACTCTGTGTAAGCACTGCTCAGCAATAACTAAAACATCTCTGTCTTATCAAGACTGTTTTCAGCACAAATCCAAAACATAGCCCCATACTAGCTACCATGAAGAAAATTAACTCTATCCCAGCCAAAACCAGCACAGCTGGTTAAGGATTTTTATTAGTATGACTTGTCAGCTTTTTCTTCATACAAAACAAGTGTCTTATGAAATAAACTTTTGTCCACTAGGATGGAGAGTGATTGGGAGAGGGAGAAAACAATAGTGTTTTCTAAATTCAAGCTGAGATAGACCAACATCCTGGAAAACTACATGCTCACTGAGAACATAACAGATGATTTGGCACAAAACATTATAGACTGTTGCCATGTGAGAGGTTCAAGGTTGGATTACCTGTCCAACCTTTCGTAGGAATGCAGTTTTAATAAACATCTGGGAGGGCAGACAGAAGAGCGAAGAGAAGCTGGCTGGGTTGCTACATAACATTACACATCTTCTGGTCTGCTTGTGCATTAGCATCAGCTCTCAAAGAAGGTATTTGTTTCATCTGCCAGCTGGAAATAAAATGCAGTGGTTGCCAGCAAGAGTTCATCAGGAAGTTAAAAACTGGGAGCGGTGAGGAGACACTTAAAGAAAAACAAAAGCAGAAAAATTTAAAATGAGGGAATTTGATAGCTTTATATCTGAGCTGCAGTATGTACACGTCTGCAGTATCTCCTGTCTGCAATGAGAACTACAATACTTCATACAACAACGCACCAAAGCACAGCTATTGCCCAGAATATTTCTAATGCAGAACACAAAACACCATTCGTGAAGTTATAGCAGAATTTCTTATGTGGGCAGAATGAAGTTATTCATACTGGAATTCAGCCAAACCAGCTAGAATTATAATCCCTACTACTCTGTAATAGACACCTGTAGTATCGTACCCAGCCAGACTTTCAGTATTAATTTTCATGTGAAGAACAGCTCCTACAACAAAGTGTATGCAAACATCTGAGAAAGGGACCACTGTTCAATTCAGGCTAACAGGTACAAGGGCCACTAGCCTGGTGCAAACATTGTTTTTTGCATCCCCTGTGTTTTCCTGAGTGGACTTCCAAGAACTGGTCAAATCCAACCTTTCTAAAACAGAACTGGTGAAACACAGCATAAGGTAGTTAATTTACCAAGGAGTAATTAAGGACATCCTCTGTGTGCATCTGTGTGGATAATACATGCCTTAGAAAGTCATGTCATAGTCCTGTGAAAAATATAAGGAACTAACCTTCTATGTGATATTTGGAATGTATTATCTCTTGCATTTGGAAGATATTTCAAAAATAGTGCCTGAGAACTTTAACATGTGTGATTTGGCTTGGAATCAATGAACTCAGTGGAGACATACTGAATTACGAGCTGAGGATGTGGGCTGAAACTGTGGCTCTACTGCAGTCACTAGCAAATAGTCTACTTATTTTAATGAGGCAAGAATTTCATCACTGGATCTCACAATAAATCTAATAATAGGTACTACAATTTTCCCATGTGAAAATAAAAATTACTACATTGGTTATCATCCCCTGCTTATATCTAAATTCTTACAATATCATCCAAAGAACACATGACTAATCATGCTATTATATTGCTTAAGTGGAATATTTGAGGTATGAAAGTAACAGAAGAGAGAGAATAAACTCTTCATTGTAAGGACTATAACTTCCTTTTCTTATATTCTATTATTGGATCATATTTCATTATTACTACTATTGCTACTATTATAGCTAATCATATGATGATTATTTTATTGAATGCTCTTATTAGAATTTCTTAATTTCAATTATATTTTGACTGCCCCTGGATACCTTTATTCACTTCATCTTATTCTTAAAATAACTATTAAATATTAGAAGGAATCATAAAAGTTCTTTTTGAGAAAAAAAGGCACCCTGTTTTTTCGGCAAGTGATACTGGCTTTCACATATGCTAGAAGTTAAATTAGCACATGCAATCTTAATTCTATTGTTAAGCAATGGCTGGAATGTATCTTATGTCATAACATAAACATACAGGTTTATGAAATTGTCTGATGGAAATATTAAAGACACCTCCTGACCTAAATTCACATAATTAGTCTCCATTGCACTGAAAAGGGAATAAGTATGAAACATATTTCACTATAATCTTTTCCCACAGCACTCTTTCATACACCAGCTGAAATCCAGGACAAAATTTCTGTTGACTTCAGCAGTGGATGAGAGTGACCCTATGGACTTCAGATGAGGTTTTGCAGTTCCAAAGCATGCAGGGTAGTTCTAGGTATTTGAATGTACATTTTTGCAGGTTATTTTGACTTTTGGAAGTTAGGATGTATCAAGTTGTGTTAGTGTAACGGCTCATGAAAAAGTTCTTCCATCAAAAAATAAGGAGAAAGATTACATCTTTGAATAAAGCATAATGTATGTGAAGACTATGTATTCATGAAATGGAACAGATAATGAAAACAGACTTCAGTGTAGTCAAAACAGAGTCTAGTTTATTTTAGATTTTTTTTTATATTACAGAAGTTATACATCCTTTTGAACACATAGTAAGCTAAAGTTGTAATCAAGACTTAACTGGATTTTTACATTTTGATATTGTATGACAGAACATTAAATTATTTTATAAAATCATCTCTATAGAACTAAACAAGGCACTCGGAAACACTTCTGAGATCCCTTTTTAGGAGAAAAAATATCATAAAGTATTAAAAATTAATGACAACTGTGAAGAACAAAAATATTACCCTTGTCACCTAATACAAATATTTTATTGAGGTAGAGAAATAAAAAAATAGAGAAAATTAAAGATGAAATGGACATCTATAGGAAAACTGATGATTGTTCACATTTGCAGTGTAGAATTTTGGAGTTTTTGCCATTAATACAGAAGGTGTGACAGGTGAAAACACATGCCAAGCAGTGCCACCTAATAGGTCCTACATACCTGGTATAATAAGAGTAATTTATAAAGTATTATGAGAAGAAAACCAGAAAACACAGTAATCTCAACTGCGGCACTCAAAACGCAATGAAAGTCCACACCTAGCATTATCAGAATAAGAATATGATAGCAATATTTAAATATTCTTCAAAATAAGATTAAGTAAAAAAAATTATGGAGAAAATTATGGAGAATCTAAGAAAAAATATGCAGGATAAAATACCATTTCAGATAGATAACTTCTGCTGATTTGCATGATGAAAACTGCTGTTGACATGCTGTTACATTTCTCTTTCCTGTTTTTTTCTGACTCTTAAAAAGGTCACATTTCAGACCAATAGTCCCTCAGAGCCATGAGATGCTAACATCACTGGAAAAAAAAAAAAAATTATTTCTCAGCTCTCTCTAAGTGAAAAAATGATAGTCATGAATGCACATATGCATTCTTACTAGGAGGTCTGGCATCAGATTGTAAGTGATAAGTCGAATGAACCAACAGACTACTCAAACATGGGTTATCTTTGAATAGAAAAAAATATATTATCTGTTGATCTGTAGATAATGTGTTTCACTGAGTTTGTTAAGCTCACGAGACTTCTTTCAGCTAAGTAAGTTTCAATTAGAAAAGGTCTGAGATAAATCAGAGAATAGATGAGGTTTCTAGGAAAAAAAATACACTTTAGTGGTGTTGTCAAAAGCAAAAAAAAAATTCTAAAGCATTGTGGAAAATAATAGTGAGTGTTTCAGGATCACTGTTTGTATAAATCCCATACCACAGGTCTCAGTTCAGCAGTTCTCAGTCATAATATTAGTAGCTAAGGCTGCATTTCTCCTGAAAGAATCAACTGAAGTCATAAAGAATATATTGTGATGATGATAAATACTCCTACAATAATTTTCCATGACCTAGTTAATTCACTTATTGGTAAAATGATTGAAATGTTTCAATAAAAGTATATTTAATGAGAAATATTATTTTGATTATTCACAAAGTATTTTTAAATTCTGCTTGAATTCACTGGTAAATCAGTTAGAGTCAGAACCACTTAGAGAAAATATCCAGACAGGTGTTCATCATCCTGTTTATTTCAAGCAGGCAAACATTCTAGTACTTGAAGACTCAGATTCACCTGTATCTCTGGCTAAAATAAGGTGGACTCACTTCTCCTTCACCACAACAGGAAAACTGTTCCTTGTTCTCCTGTAGGAGCTGTTCCACTCTGTATAAAATATTTACATTTTAATTAAGCCAGAGAGTAAATAACTCACTAGAATTCTTAGGACAGTCACTGGAGAAGGGGAACATGGCTGTAAACGTCCTCTTACTGCTGCAACCAGGAGATTCAAGCTGTGTGATCCTTCTTCTCAAGTGAATATTTGAATTATCAGATCACTGGTCACTTTCTGATGGGGTTCCCTCTCTTCCTTCTGTTGGAGCTTTCGCATTTGAAGTATTCTTTCCAGTGGAGAAAACAAGGTGTTAACTGCGTTATTGGCTTATGCATAGGCTTTTGCATTAGAAAGAGAAAGCCGGGGGGTGTCAACTGAATATTTAATTGCTCACACAAAACGAACAGCATCAAATGGAAATACTCAGGCCAATACTTTATGCTGTCCTTGATTATCCTCTCTCTTAATAGTTCGAACATTTTTTCTAAGAGCTGAAGGTTGTGAATGCATACGCCTCTGTCAGGAGGAAGAACTGAGCATTAAACCTCCCCTAAACAAGTTCCTTACCTAGAAGCTTTTTCGTAGAATTGCTATCTCCCTTTGCAGATATTTCTCTGAATCAACCCTTTTGTTTTCTTTGTGCCTTTCTTCACACCTTCTAAAATTAAATGCTTCAACTGGTGTTTAAAGACTTTTTTTTTCTAATTCTTACAACATTGGTCTTCTAATAAAGCCTTGACATAGGCTTTCACCCTCAACCTATTACATACAGAAAGAGGCATATAAGAAGCCATGAAAAAATAAGATGTTTTTATATATAGTTACAGATTTATGAGTATGATATAGGCAAGCATACACTCAGGCAAATGCATTCACTTATGTATTCACTACAATCGATTTGTACCACAGAAATAACAGTGTCATTACCGTCAATTATAATAGACATGCTACAATGATGAAAGATATATATGTCTCAGCAAGACTAATGCACACAACAGAGAAGGAAAAAAGTAAATATTGTAGTCCTTTCTTGTAAGTGGAAATTGTTCGGCAATTTTCATTAAAATTCAGTTTTGCATTTTCATAGTAATTTCTACTATTTTAACTAGTGCAGAAATGGGCCTTCTCCTGCTTTTTTGTATAAAAGTATGTTAAGAAAGCCTTGTGGTCTCTCACAGTTTCCTCTGCCTCCTTTTTGTCTCCTGTTGGTTACAGCCTAAAGCTCTGGAAGGGAAAACAGATAGCATCTGCTCAAGGGTGTGAGATTACATGAAATCATAATCTTCTAAAAGAGAAAATTCAGAAAATGTACTTTACTTGCCAGACTTTCACAGTTTCCATCCACCTATTTTTTTGTGTTTTTTTTTTAAAAAGTCACATGCTGTGTCACAACACAAAAAAATAAATTCAGTGCATGAGTAAGTCTACATGCAAGTGTTGCAATAATAAAAAAATATTGTAAGGGGATATGCTACAAACAGATGCCCTTTTTATTTTGGGAAGCATCTAGATGCTGAGAGCTGAAGCAATTCCAGATTTCATTTCTGCTGGAAGTCCCTTCTGAAAGCCAGGAAGAAAAACTACCAAGAAATCCAATCCAGTTTTCAACAAGAACCAGAGATTCCAACTGTTCTGGCTTTACGCCAGGTTTGTATGTGAATGACTCCCCATGAAATTTCATTATGTGGTGGGTGCTCCAAGAGGAATTTGTCAGCTGTAAATCACCTCCATTCCACAGAAGCAACTATTTTGACACTAAATGATGGGGCATCTTTCAGAAGGCAAAAATAAATGAATGTTGATTTCATGCAAATGATTTTACTCGCCTGCAAACTGTCACTTGTTTCTTGGTCCTTCAAACTATTATTATATAGACATACAACTACTGCATAATGTTATTTCTTAACCATAAGGAGCTCAGTGTTGGGTTTCCTCCCATGGTATAAGCTAGTAAGCTCTGTAGAAGAACCTAAACGGGATAGCTTTTACACATAAGACTGGTAATGCTGATCACCTAACCTAACAAATTCTAGATACAAGAATCAAAAGCAGGACACTGCTTTATTTTTGATCTTTATAGCTTTGGGAAGAGGATATGCATGAGATCTTCAATGAATATACCTTACATATAGGCACTTCTATCTGGCCATTTTATCCTGTGAATTAAATCCTACCTAGGATGTTAAGAAAATAACTTCTTCTTTTTATATGTGGAGGTTTTTAAGGAATACTCTTTAATAGGCTTAAGCTGTCTTCACTCTTCTTTTGGAGAACTGAGTTTAAGACACTTGCTAGAGGATTAGGAAGCAGCAAATTTGGTCCTCTTCAAGACATGATCTCTGCAATGGTCTGAAAAGTGCCTTGTCACTGTGACTATGCATCAGCGTGTTCTTGGTCTCTCCTGCTCTGAAAGACTGCAGCATCTGAGATGAAGCAGCCTCCCAGGGCTGGCCGTGGGCAGGTCTCACTCCTGGGTTGCCAGCCCGCTGAGCAGGGGATGATTTTGGGGACTGTCGGAAAGGTTCAGCAGGAGGGCATCCATCTCACCCGCCTTTTCCTTCTCTTACCTTCCCCTGGAAAACATGGCAAAGGATGTAGAGAAATGTTGTCCTACTACATACAAAAAAAACAAGGGTACGGAACAGTGAAGCTCAGAGATGGATCCAGATGTACAAAATCTCTTCTTCCTGCATACCCTCATAGGAAGCAAAAGTCATAATCCTTGTGGTTTCCAGAGCAAAGGATGTATGACCACTCAGTCCCAATGAAATTGTACATGGTATAAGTTTACATGAGAGCACTGGTACGTCTCTATCAAATGATGAATAGTCCCCCCAGCATTTCCCAGTCCTTCAGAGCACTGCGCTGTGCTGCTTCCATAGCAACCAGCAGTGCTCAGGATGGGGCCACGCGCTGCAGAAGCGCTTGATGCTCGGCAAGCTGGAGATACAGTGCTGCAAGCTGACTTTCTCATTTCCAGCCATATAACTGTGGCAAACTGCAAGAAGATAAATCCTGCCATAACAGCCATGGGGCTATTTAGTTGCTTCTAAATTGCTTAAGGGATGGGAGGGAGGAGGGGAAACCAAAACATCTATTGAGGAGTATTTGCTGTTTCTGTGAGCATGAGAGGGAGTTCTGCATTTGTGTTTTGGAAAACCATGACCTTTCCCAGAGGGTTACTTAAATATTTGAAGCTACAGTGATCTCAAATATGCACTGATGTATATTCTTATCAGAAATTACTGTAGAAATTATGCTTATGCTGCACTCAGTAAAGCACATGTTTACAGTTCATTTCATTTTCCTATTGAAAATGTATAAGCATATCAGTTTCACCTTGAAAAACACTCACAATGGGAAAAAAATAGCTTAGTTTATTTAGAAAATGTTTTTTGTAAGAATATTTCTGTATATTTTTCAGCTTTATGGGAGGATATGACCTTAAAAAAGACAAGCTGTCAGAAAAAGAATGGGAAGTAGAGATTTCACGAATCTTTTCTTCTCTTTTGATTCTCAGAGACTCTTTCCCTTCCCCCATTTTCCACATTTCACACAGAATTTGGTATTCAAAAAATCTGGTTACTTTTATACCCTAAATGTACTTAAAAGTACTAGCTATCCTTAATAAGCCTTGAAGCATTATCTGTACAACATGTACTTATCATCTTATTTATTTGAGTAAAAATACAGTTTCAAGGGACAGCAGCTTTTGCGCAGGGCCAACTTATTACATTGCTTATCTACTCCTCTCATTGTTCCTGGAAGTTTAACTCAGAGGTTTTAGTGACCCTATCTACAGCATTCTCCCCTCCCAAAACTTTTGTCATGTCACAGCTGAAGGAGCAGCAAACAGTTGGAAGCAGAAAAGTACTGGCCAGAGCTGGGTCGGAGAAGGAAGCAAGAACATTTTAATTTTTCATATCATGCTATTGCAGTCACAGAAACTGGTAAATGCAGAATGTCCTTGGAAAATGTAAAATTAGATATTTAGACCTTAATTCCAGAAGGTATTTTAAGGTTCAAAGAAGTTATAGTCTATCCTTATTTCTCAGCTAAGCACAACACCCCATTAAATGTGCCTGTAAATACTGAATGAATTAAATATAAAAGGTGTTTGTTTTTTTTTTTTTTAAATCTGTGTAAAACAGATTTGCTGTTGACTGACCTGCCATAACAGGCTTATCAGAAGAATAATCCAGATCTCATTTCAGCTAAGTATTTCAGCCTTAACTGAACTTTGAGGATGTGCATTAGTCATGCGAAAGATGGGCATGCACATTCAATGGCTAAGATGAACTGAGCCAGTTGGCAGACACTGGGTTTTACCAAAACAGATTCTTGCTTTACTGCTGCTGGATCAGAATGTGAATTTCTGTTAAATAACACATGAAAATTAAAATTTCTTTAAAACAATACCAATGTGCACTCTTCATTTTGGTATTGTCGCTAAGGTAGCACTCCCTTGCACTCCCTGAGACCCACCTTTCCCATCCTTTCCAACTGAAATTCTCAGAAAACACTTTGGAGCACACAAAAAACTGTATGAGTAGCTGCACACAGCTGTCAGTGACAAGAAAAAGCTGAAAGGTGAGAAACTATAGAAGTGAGAAAGAACCAATTTCAATAGATATTTTTATCTGGCAGAAACTGTACAGAATAAAGAAGGCAAGGAGCATATAGTTGTAAAGAGCAATACACTAACAAGGATGGATATATTTGGAAGTACTTGGGGATATGCATACATGTGTCTCTGCATCTTTGCTCCCTTGAGGTCTGTGTGAAAAAGCCACAGACTGGTAGAGCAGTACAGGCTCTGAGATACTTTGGGAAAAGAGTAAGAAATCTACATCACATTCAGCAAAATCCATATAGTTTTGGTTTTATGGTAATTGTCTAGCTCTTCCATATCAAAAAGTCGGGAAAACTGTAAACCAGTGTAGTGCTTAGGAAACGGGAAAAAAAGGGGGAAAGGAAGGGAAAGAAAGTCTTAGAGATTCATAGTTTTGCATTTTATTTTTCTCTCATGCACATTGATAAGAGCTACAAAGCATATTTCTACAGCCAGACACATACTCAGGAAACAACATTTACATTGTGTTTGTGAATAAAATATAGACTATAATCTGGATATAGCTAATCCCTTTTAATCCAATAACAGCAAGAGATCCATGATGATCTTTATTGTTCAATTTAAGGAACACTCACCATGTAGTTTTTGTTTGTGATAATTGTTACTCTCTCAAACAGTGCCCAGGCAAAGTTTGGTGTCCAGCAGATAGTTTGGAGGCACTTTGTTATTTTCAGGGAAGAACATTTGACTAGATGGTAATAAGCCATGCACTTGTTCTTCAGGGCTAGGGAATGGTCTTGGTTATACTAGTTCACAACATCTCTTTCTCCCTCTCTGGCTTTGACCAGAAGAAGTACTATCCTGAACCTAAGAAACATTTCCATGTGCTAGTTTTGTCAGATTTGATATGTTCCTTTGGAAAGCTTCAGTTCTGATAACTCTTCCCTTTGCAGCTTGAAGTTTTTTATTGCAGAAAATTCCTGATTTTTATCCTGAAGTCCTTTTCCTTCAAGGACAATATTCTGGTTTGATTTACTCTCTGACATAAATACATATTGACTATTCCTTCCTGCACTGATGTTTCACATGGTTTTTTTTCTGTTAAAACTGTCTAAAAAACCCTCTAGAAATAAAGGGATTTAATGAAAYGAGAGGTTAATCAAAGTTTTTATTTAAGTTTTCTAAAATATTTATTTGTTTGCCTAACATAATTTCAAAATAAATTAATGAGACACTGAACATGCTGTAGAGTCGGTATTCTTGTTAGTCCAGGCTTATTCCAGCAACCGCTCTGGAATGAGCACAACTCTATAGGCTGCTAAGCAAACTTGAGAAAATTAAGGAGATCCTCAGTTTCCCCTTGAGTCGGAGAAAATTTGTCAAAATGGTTTAGTGCACTGCAGAATTTAATACCACCATGAATACGGTAATTATACTGTGGTCTGACAAGTTTTCCCTGTAGTTTAACAGTAGGCTGCATTAGAGATCCACAGAATATTTACTCTTCTTACAAAAGGAATTTGGAAACCTTGCTGAATTTCAAAGGGTTTCCCCATCCTGAGCTGAGTTGCTCTGCAGGAGACATAAGTGTGTACTGACCTAACTGCTAACTGTAATAACAGCACCAGTAAAACACCACTGAACATGCAACACATTATGGGCAAATCTAAATTGCCATGTAAGGCAATTTAAATGTACAGAAAGTTACTTCCAAAAACACAGAGAAATGTAAGTTCTGCAAGGTGTTGAAAATTCAACTTTATCAGCTGCAAATTTGCAAGCAATTAATAAACTTCAATGTTTTTTGGAAAGCTCTTTCACAAGTGCATAAAAAATGTTCTCAATGTCAGTAATAAATGACAGGCGAGGAATTTTGGCAGCAAATGTTTCAGCCATCCTCATGAAATGGATGAATATTTCCCTCCTTACATTAATTCATGTTACAACACGTACACGGGAGAATGATAATAGGGTTCTTCCCTCATGCTTGTCATGTATAAAATATTGTACCACTTCATAACATTAAAAGGGTGAGTAAGACCAGACATTGCTTAAAAATAAAAGGGAAACCTAAAGTTTGAAAGGTAACACCTTCAGTGTGAAACGTAGTATTCATGAACACTGTCAAATACCAACCTTGTCTCAAGTGCTGGCTCCTGCTAATTCTTACTGACAGCTGTTCTTATGCTTACCTTGAGACATTTGGTTTTAAATGTCAGACTGGTTGGATCTTACTTCTTCCCTAAACATTCATCAACAAGATGAGGAACATGTGCACTAAAAAAAAAAAATAGAAAAAAAAAAAAAAAGAAATCATGTGCAAATGTGAAACGTGTGAAATGTTCTGTAAGGAGATTTCCTTTCAGAGAAAAATTATCCAAAGTAAATTATTTCTTTCTGTACCTCCTGAGATTGCAAAATAGAGAGGGTTTCATGTATACAGTATCTACTACATGTGGAAGGATAGTAGTCTGCTAATAAACCTGTTTTTACAGTGCTTGCACTGGTATATTCAAGTACAAGAGTTCTTGAGAGGAGAAGATGTGGGCATGAAAAGACTGATCTCAACCCTTCCATTTTCTGTGGGTCTCTGAAAAATCTGCTACCTCCCTCATCCCTGCATGTTCAGTGGCTACTTCAAAGACCAGTGGCTGATCCAAAGCCTGGGAAAACTGGCAAACATCTTCCTCTTAAATTGGATGATCTTTGAATTTTGCATATCTGTGATGGGGTGTTGTGTCTTGTTTTGTGAAATGGTCAGATTTCTTATGCTCTGAAGATTTACCCATAAAGGGACTTGCAAAATTTGTCTTGGACTCAATATCGTCCCTTACAGTGAGAGAAATGAATGCCCCTGCACATTAGGAAATTAATCATAAGTTTAAACTACCTTTTAACTCTTGACAGATCTGGTCCCTCCTCCCCCTTCACTCCTGCTTTCTTTTAAGTCCTTTAAATAGTGCCATAAGAGAGCAGAAGTAGTGGAAGGGAAGTAGTAGAACTGAATTGCTTCATATTGAAACTGGTTGCCTTCCCATGCAGTGTGTTTTCATAAGGTCCTCAAGGTTTACGTCCCTTTATGGGGCGTGTAGGGGGGGGTATTCATCAGCCAGTGTTATAGAAGAGTTCAGACTAGATGATCTGAAATATCTGAATGTATTAGAAGAGTATTTCTGTCTTTGCCTGCCTTGTCTATTTAAACTCATATTTTTGGCAGAGATTAATCTTTTTGTATGCATCTTCACAGCACTTGGTGGAATGAAATACTGTATTAGGGACAACAGGGTCATAATGGAGACAACTAAAAGCACCACTGGAATATTCTTTGACTTTCTAGTCTGACAGATCCTGGGACAATGTTACCTTGTGTCAGGCCTCCAGGGAAATTATACTTCAGTAGGGACTAGACAATGCATTTTTTCTAAACAGAGAAGAGTAAAATAATCAGAATGCACCACAAGGCACTGTTTGAAAGCATAGCACTAGATGATGGTTCACTTGGGTAGACCCAGAAAACAGTGCTTCCTCCCGTTGAACTTGAGAGCTGGTAGCTGGCACTTATTTATTTTTCCCTTTCTCTTTCCCCTGTGTCTGCGCCTAAGTGACTGTCTCTGACCATCTTTCCACCGCCTAGAATGAAGTATGGAAGCCTGAATTTCTGCCTGGCATCATATTGAACATTGGCTTCAGAAAATGTTAATGTTAAGCCAGCTGAGGTTGTTCTCTGGGCTGTAATCCTGGAAGCTGCTAACCTCTGCTTTCCCCTGAATGGTGATCAGAGCCCTGAAGTTTGGTCTGTCATTGTGCCTCTGGTATCTATGTTTTGTCTGAGCCACCTCTTAGCTTGTCAGCACATTTCTGTCCCTTTTGACATGGAAGGAATAAAAACTCAGCCACCTGTTTGCTTAGTACATATGGCAAAGCACAGTGGATTTCTCAGCTATCATTGATGTAATCCAAACCAGAAACATGCTACCATGACCAGTAGACCTTTTGCCACCACCCATAGGCAAGCAGAGACCGATGACAGTGCACGCTTCAAAATTAGGTGAATTCTGCCTGGACAAGAATCACCAAAATAAAAGAATGCTATGAGAGAATTAGCATACAATAGTAAGCAATTGAAGCATTGCAAGTACTTACAAACAAGCAGTCCTCAAATTCTGTGTGAAACATCTAGCTGTTTCCCTGTATATTGTGAGCCTTGTGGGATCCTTCTTGGAGGTCAGTATTTTCCTTGACAGATGCCAATCCAGTTTGGTGATGTGTGCAAAACCCCATCCTGTAGGTTTCTCAAGAGATTTTGTAACCATCCTCTGCTGGCTGTGTAGGCATAGACATTTTATGCCTTATATGCTGTTCCATTTTATACAGACATGAAGGACCTACAGCTGTTGCTGGCTGTCATACAGATTTGGCTATATTCAATTTCTCAGACACATCTGAGCTGCATTTTCTCATTGCACTGTCACTGATCTAAATGCAAAGTTTTGTTCCACAGGAATATGCACAACTGAATTTATCCTTAATTTGAGTTAAAACCAGGGTTCACTAATGTAGCTGGTGTAAGCAGACTTCAGTTCACAACCTGTGCAGTTTACTGAACTCTTAAGTAGACTCCCTGATCTTTTATGAACATGATACTGGTGGGTCACTGTGCCCCTGACTTCTGGAGATACCCTACATATGACTTAGATTTAAAGACTTACTTTCCCTTCCATCAACACTGAATATCAGTTTCAGATAGCAAACACTTAGCTAAGCCCTTTTTTCATAAAGACCTAGCTTTTATTTTACATGTTTTTCTCAACTTCTTTATTTAGCAGTAGTTTTAGTGGAAATGTTGCTTGAGTCAATAAGGTCAATAACTCATCTATTTTAAAAGGCTGGGTTATATCAAAACAGGTGCAGTACCCTTACTAATACATACTGAGGGGGTTTATAGCTTATGAGTTTATCCTATGTGCTGTCTAACTACAGCACAACGAGCAAGGCAATAAATTAAAGCTACAAAATGAAGTGTTAGACGTGAGCTTTACAGCTGGAGACTAGGTAAGAGGGCAATTGCAGGTAGGCATCCACCTATACATTTAGAAAGGAAAGAACAATAGAAGAAATGAAGATTAAAGGTTAATTTAGGTGGGAAATGGGCTGTAATTAATGTTGTAATCCAATTTGTTTTCTTTGCTAACACATATAGAACTAAATATGCCCATTAGCATATGCTCTGTGTACGCAGAATCCGTGTTATGTGCTATTAAGCATTTTAAATGGTATTGTAACATAGCCAGGACTAGATTAAATCCCATTTCAGCTGTGTGCCTAGGCCTGATCCCCAGTTCCTTGGGATTGTTTGGTCCTAAATCTTCTAGAAACCCAAACTTCCTAAACCCTTAGCTGCTGTTTCTGCTACTAACTGCAGAGGTATCAGCTGTGATCTGCAGTCCTGCAAACATCAGAATTCCTAGTTTGGGTAGATAACCCCTAATAAATTTCACTTGAAACTGATGGTTCAGCCCTAGTAAATCTATAGTTTAATGCAGCTATTGATGGCAGTGGATTGCTTCATACCTAGGAGTGATTTTAGCTATTGTTATCTGATCTGCAGCCTCTCCAAAAACTCTAGGAGTAGAAAGGTGCCTTCATCAAGAGTGATGAGGATGTGATAATTTCTTTTTATATACACATCTCTGGTGACTAGAACACTTAAGCAGTGGAGGCCAGGTACAGAATTGTTATGTGGGAAAAATATGAGATCTTTAGTCATATTCATGATGTTAGTAGCTATCATTCTTTCTTCCTTTAGTGAAAGTCTTAATATTTTATGTAAACACAGGATATTTAAGAGGAAAAATGAAGCTAGACTACTTTCTAAAGTAGTGCAGAAGGTTGGGAGTTCAGAGGTTAAATCTCTGCTACTTTGCATGACAGAAGAGATTTGAATATATGTCTTATAGGTCTTAAATGACTGTACTAATTACTAGATTATTGAGGCCAGAGGGCAAGATGAAGGCATGGTGGGACCAAAAACCAGTGATTTCAAGCTCTCTCCTAGAAGAACATACACTCACTTCATAGTTCAGTTCCAGGAATGAGATTAGCCCAGTATATAGTGTTTGTGGTTAACTGGCTAATTGTTTATATTATGCTGAACTATTCTTTGTGATCCAGCCAGGTTTTTCTTTTTTTACTGTATTAAATTTTTGGTGACATCTTCTATAAAGTATTTGGGTTTTGTACCTATTTAGTTTGAATTTTAGCAAAGTGTCATTTTCTTTTTAAATTTCTCAAGAATTTGCTATAAAATGCTGTAGGACCTTCTTATAACACCTTACTTAAATTCTGGAAAGTTCAAGTATTTCACAGTATATGAATATATGTGTTTCACAGCTTCAAGATCTCATTTCCCACAATCCTTTGAATGCCCATTTCAGAGCAACTTTCATTAATAGGATGACTCAAGTTTCTGCAACAAGTCTCAACATTTCTGTTCCCATAAATTAACAAATCACATGGAGAAGAAAACTACTAAATAAGTTGTTTCTCAAGAGGCTGGGTGAGGCTTAACCTTGGAAAGCAACACTGCAAGCCAAGGACAGGATGTATAAATGCACTTCATTGAGTACATTTTTCACTCCACGGAGACCCATCAGCCCTCTGGGCAGATTCCTCCCATGTTTTCTCAGCACACCCATAAATCTTGAAATCCCTCCCACTGAAAAAAAACCAACAACAAATGATACTTACTCCAAGGCAAGCACAGCAAATCAGCTGATATGGCCAGGCAGATCTGCTTTTATTACAGACAGATGAATGTATGGGTTGATCCTTGAGAAAACATCACAAGCTTCTTGCTGACAGTGACGAAGTCTTTTGACACTTGGGTTTTGTTATATGCAATGTCCAGCCTTTTCATGTTCAAAAAGAAAACACAAGCTTTCTGAAATCAGTGGAGTGGGGAAAAAAAAGGGTCCTTAAAAGGACAGATCCTCAGTACCTACCACAGGCTGAGCAAACAAACCTTCCAGAGGAAGTCTTTATTTCCAGAGCTTAAGGAGATCCCTGTAGCAAACAGTGCTGACAAAGTGTATCTACATCATCCATTCATTAATCTGTATTACTTCTTTTAGTGCTTCTGCTGTTGAAGCCAACTCTGTGATTGCAGTGCATTTGCTCTGGAAGGATTTCTGCTGTATCATGCACTAGGGAGAAATAACTGTTGAGTACAATTTAACTCTCTAAGCTGAGGGGAAAAAATGAATAGTAATTATTCCCGCTTGCTTGCCTTTCAGGAAATGTGCATTTTAAAGGCTCATGTAACTATAAAAGCAGTTGCATGCTGAGCAGTTTTGAAAGATTTTTAAACAGTTTGAAATTCATGATATTTACTGCCTCACAAGGACCACTGACAACTAGGATGGGTTTGGATCTACTGTTTACTTTTCATAAATCAGACGTGATTGAAACAGGAAACAGAAGCCTGAATCTCATGAATCATCTGCTTACATATGGTTTCTCTGTATCAGGATCGTAAACATTTGCATTATTGGAAGCTTTCATGCATAAGAGGATTCTCTCATACACATAACACTATCTGCTAGTCAACAAGTCTGAGACTTAGATGCAGAAAGCTCTTTCATCCTTATTGGAGTACTAATTATTTGTGGCCATGAGTTTCATTCCTAGATTGGAGAAGCATATAAAATATCCTCCACTTCCAGGAGTGGAATAGAATGGATATAGAATAATAGAATAGTTTTTGCTGGAAGGGTCCTTTGGAGGTCATTTAGTCCAATCTTCTGCTAAAAGCAGGTGTAGCCTCCAAGTCAAATCAAGTTGCTCAGTGCTTTTTCCAGTCAACTTTTGAATATTTCCAAAGCTGCAGATCCCACAGTCTCTCTGGACAACCTGTTCTGGTGCTTAATCACTTTCATTACATTTTTTTCCTTATATCTAGTCAGAATTTCCATTGCTACAAATTATGAATGTTGCCTCTTATTCTTTCATTGTGCATCTCAGAGAAGAGTCTGGCAGCTTTCTCTATAACCATCATGAAGTTATTAAAGAAAGAAGTTAAATTCCCTTTAGGTTTTTCTTCTCCAGGCTAAACAAACCTGGCCCCTTCAGCCTTTCCTCATATGTCCTGTGCTTCAGGCATCTGCCCATTTCATTGGACCTCTGCTGGACTTTCTCCAACTTTTCAATGTAGCTCTAATACTGGGGGAAGGTGCCAAAACTGGGCACAATACTCCAGATGAAGCCTCATGAATGATGAGCAGAGGGTGATAATCTATTTTCTCGGCCTGCTGCCTACTCTATAGCTAATTAGTGCACCCCAGTACACACTTAGTCTTTGTTTCTGTAATGCCATACCTCTGTCTTGTATTCAATCACAGTCTCTCAGGACTCCCCGCAGAGCTGCTCCCTAGTCAGCGAGTCCCCATGGGCTTTGCATTTGTTTTCATTGAATTTCATAAGATTTCTGCAGCTGGCTCCTCCAGCTTGTCAAGGTCCCTCTAAGTGGCAGTTCTGAGAATCTGAAGAAGGAGCATCCCATTCCATCATCCAGTCTGTTGGTGAAGATATTAAACACTAACTGCCTCAGTATCAACTCCTGAGGAATGCTTCTCGTACCTGTCTGCTGGTCATACTTTGAATGATTGACCAACACTTTTTGAACGCTGCAGTACAGTCAGTCTTTCACTCACCTTACAGTCCACCCATCCAGTCCATATCTCTTAATTTGGCTACAAAGATGCCATGGGGTATCCTGTCAAAAGCCTTGCTGAAGTCAAAGACACCCCCTCTCAGTCACTGAGCCAGTCGTTTCATCATAGAAGGCAATCAGGTTGGTCAGGCATGATTTGTCCTTGTAAATCTGTGCTAGTTTCTCCCAGTCACCTTCTTGTCCTTCATGTATCTGGAAATGGCTTTCAGGAGGACTCTTTCCATAGTCCTCCCAGGAGTGATGTAAGGCTGACTGGCCTGCTGTTCCCTGGATCTTTCATCTTGCCTCTTTTGAAAATAGCTGTAACATTTGCTCTTTTCCAGTTATGAGGAAATTCACATGGCCATAGAAGACAGATCCCTGCCAGCAATACCAACCATCCAGCCAGGTGTTGATCCACAGGATCCACAGCTCCTCTCTGACTGCTTCCCCTTGACCAGCAGGGTTGAGGAGAACACCAACAGTTTCTCTTTGCCCTTCATTCTAACCCTAAGGACCATGTAGTGACCCTTGATCTACTCAAGGTCTCCATCGGCAGATACTCACATGGACAAGCAGCAATCAGTAGTAGCCTGAGTCCTGAATGAACCTTGGCAAAGTCTCCACAGTATTCCAGATTTGGGCCCCAGATGAACAGCAAGTATCCCAAGACAGCAAATCTGGTTGGCAGATGGCTTTCACCATCTTTTACAGAAAGACCATCATTACCCTTCCTCTCCGAGTCACTGGCTGCATCGCCTGGGTCAAGCATGATCAGTCCAGGTGCCTCCGCAGCAGTGCCCATTCCTCCTGTCCTGCTTCCAGACCCCATTTTTCCAACCAAACAACTCTAAGGAGAAACACTCTTTTTTGTGCCAGAAGTCACCATCTTCCAGTTCCCACTGCGGCTGGAGTCCTTGTCCTCCCTCCACTTGAGCACAGCCACTGGCTGTCCTTCCTTCTGGGCAACCTGGGGCTGGCATTCTTGTCCCTACAGGGTCTCTGCAAATAAACCATCGACCTCCCAGTCGTTCTCCCTGCTGTGACATGATCTGCTCCCCTCCTCCCTCAGCCCGCTGACTAGGTGGTCCATTGATGTCTCGAGATCACAGCTACTGTAGGTGAGGCTACTGTTGCCCCAGCCCCGGTCTTCACACCATCCCTCCCTGCAGGCCAAGGCCTGCACAGCTCTGTCCTCCTCCAGCACATCCACCTGGGTTAATTGCAATGTCTAATCCATTTTAAAAAGGATTGACTATTTTTGTTATCTTGTTCTAAAAAATTTATTTCAAAATTTTTCAGTTCTTGTATTAAGAAAAAATTGTATATATATATGTATGTATACACACACACACACGCACACACATACAAATTGGGGTTTTCAGATTAAAGACAAAAAAAGAAGTCAGTTGTGAAATTACCATTTCTACAGTACTGAAGTAAATTGTCCTGTTCCCCTTTCAATCTTTGAACCTTGGTTACAAAGACTGTAAGAAGACACAAAGTATAATAATCACCTATTGAGGTTACAAATTTGTATGTGAGAAATAACTTCAGGTTCTTTCATGAGGTGTCTCATGAATTGTTACCCTGAAGCTATTTCCACATAAGTTTTGATTTTCCCACCTCGCTGTTCTGACAGTTTTTGAAGCACTCTTCTTTGTAATGTGCAGCATCCAATCCAGAAAAAACCTCCGGACTCTAGTGAATGTTTAATGTCTGTTTAAACACCCTGACCACTTTCAGCTTTTCAGTTTCCTATGTCAAAATTAACATTAAAAATGGTTTTGTTTAAGTTCCTTCCCTTACCACAATTTGCATTCTTCACCAATGCACATTGAAGAGTTCATAAAAATGCATCGTGGACCCATTTAAAGTATGTGATTAACTGCTAATATGAGACATTAACTTGCAGTGCTTTGATAGAGATGATCATGTACAATTATATTTGATGATGGTAATTCATAATTATCATTTTTGTTACATTTTAAAAATACAGTATGGCAACTGCTAGGTATTCAAAACTTCTGTATAAGTTTGAGAAATACATGCTGATGTAAGGCTGGCTGTCCTGTCATGACCACCATGACTGATTGGTCACGTAACTTTCTCAGTTCTGCCCATCACAACAGCACCTCTTGGACTGCTGAAGGATCTTGTAGCTAAGCTATATTTATAACATGTAACAGGCTTTTTGCTCCTATCATTTTATGTTGAAATCAAAAAAATAATTAACACCGTCAATTCAGTCATTGTGCTGGTTTTACTCAAAAAACAAGTTTGCCTAAAGAACCCTTGTATTCAAGAAAAATCTAAGACTGAACTCATGTTCAGGTGTAACTGCAGAAGCCACATCTGATCTATGGGGAAAGCTGGAAAAAATAGGAAACTTCTGGACCACATTATGCAAGTTTCTCTGAAACTTAATGTATGACTCATTATCTCTCTCCATTCTGGAAGAGATACATAGACCAGAAAAAGAGATACAGGTAAGCAGGGCTTTAATAGCATTTAAACTCCTTCCTTCAGATTTATCAGTAAATTTGATCTGTATATTGTCTCAGACAGAAATTTCCCTCAAAAAAATTCCCTTCATTAGGTGCAAGAAAGACTAAAGCCTCAAGACAGAAGAGTAGTACCTCAGGTTTCTTTGGGTTTTCCTTTTACTATATCTTAACACTCATCACAAATATTTTGCTGCAATACTAATGTTTCAAAATTCAAACTCCACTGATGGTGCAAAGAGATTATATTGACAGTGGTTAGGATATTACACAATTTTTAATTGTTTTAATGTTTAGTAAGTAGTGGGAAGTTTTGAAAAGGAACAATCTTTTCTCTTTTTTGAAAAGTCCAGTTTCTGGGGAAAAAAAATTAAAGGATCTGTTGTGATTATTTCTTCACTCATAATATAGGACAAAAGTTAACAATTTGTTAAAAAAGATTTTAAAAAGTTCTATTTTTATGACTTTTCATTTTAAAATTTATAGTTGTTTTAGTATAAAATGGTCAAAAATTGGGGAATAAAACTATTAATCTCAGTTCAGAATCCTTTACTTCATGTAGTTGTACTTTCAGGGGAGAAATACATGTATTTACAGAGAATGTACTATTGGACCTGAATAGTGAACCACGATGGCTTTTAAATGAGGGAGAAATCTGTGGGTTTTTGTTTTTAAAAGTCTTTTGTATTAAGGAAAATAATTCTTTTTCCAGAGCTAGCTTTGAATAAACTTTTTAATAAACACAGGAAAGTAAAAAAATGAATATACACATATAAACACACATACTTGGTGATGTATATTTAAATACCATTATTGAAGTTGTTAAGTAAAGCACAGACATGAAAAGAAATAACCAGGTTATTGTTAGTGTGCAATCATTATAGTCTCCCTTCTGCATTATGGTACAGTATTTTTTTATGTCTGCACTTTAGTAATGATCCCTGAACTCCTGTCTCATTCATTGCATATGGTGGCAGCAAAGGCACACTGGCATGTTATCGCTGCCAGCCATTTGTGTTGTCAGTGTTCTTTCCTTGTATAATTAATTAAATACTTAAAGTGGAGAGAAAGAAGAAGAGGCATAAATTCTTAATAGTGATCAGCATGCTCACAAGTGAAGAGGAAGACCCTGGTTCAAATTTCTGCTCTGAATATGATGGTCATGAAGCCRCCATCTGACAACTACTCTTGCAGTCATCCTGTGCTCTGCAACAAGATACAGGATGCCCTTTACTGTAGATCTAAAAATTATACTTTTAAACAGACCTTTAGGTGACAATTATTATGTAGGAGGCCTCTGAAAGACCTATGCCAAAGACCACGAGGAAGAGGAAAACTGATCCTAACAAACGAAGCTTATTTGGGAACCACCTTACTGGAGGAAGACATCAAAAGGAGTTTTTGCCTCATGCTCTGGGTTACTCTGCCTGCACTAGGCAGTGATAGACAGATTTATCCAGAATGTAGAGAGTACAAATGGAGTGTTTGAACAGCATCTCATGCATCCTCAGTTGCCAGAGGTGCTGCACATAATTTCCTGTATTGGCTTGCAAGAGGATGTGGCTTAGAAGCAATATTTCCTTATACCACAAGGACAGCAAAGAGATAGGCTGACCACGTTAGTCATGGGACCAATTGATTTACCTTGCTCCTGCATCCTTCCTTTTTGTAGTGCAAATCAAGAGGCAGACACAATTAAACTCTTCACTTTAAACTTAGAATTAATTTTTCAATTATTTTTAGCAAACTGTTGGTCAATTTACATGTATATCAGGTTCTTTACACACAGACTATAACTGCTGTTAGCTGTGAGAGTAATAACATTAAGGCAGCTCCTATGGGGGAAAAATGTTAGCATTCAGCTTTCTAATTATTAACACGATTAATCTTCTCTCTTGCTGTTTTTAGAATTCCAATCAAACTACTTAAAAATTTAGAACCTGCTCCATGGGAAAAAGAAATCTTAATTGGGCAGGATGTGCAGATTTTCTAATTGAGGGTTCAGGTTAACTACTCCTTGCCAATGCTATTGTGAACTAGAGGAGTTGCTCCTTCTACTTCCCCTGTAACAGAGCAGGAGCGAGAAACCTGGGTTCAAGTCCCCAAAGAGCATTTGCAAATGTGAGGTGATTATAATAATTATCCACAGGATCTGTGTGTGCACAGCAGCAGTATAAAAATGTTGCAAGTTGGATGTGTGACTGAAAACAGAACCATTCAAGACTTAAAGGTCACAAAGGTAGACAGTGTTATGATAAGGGTCTCAAAATCACTTGAGCGTATTCAGTCGTTTACTCCTAGTCTGCTTAAATATAGCAGGCATCTTTTTTTTTTCTTTTCTTTTTTTCTTTCTTTTTCTATAAGGACAGTTCCCAATGGAGGTAAATGGGAGTAAACATTTAAAGAAAAAAAAAAAAAAAGGCAAGGTAAATAAATAAAAAATAAATTAAAAAAAGAAAGTTTACACATGAAACACCTCCTGGATTAGTTCATAGGTGATTCTCTTTTTCTGTCCTTCCTTGTCCTCACGCAAATCCCTGCCAAGCTCTTCTGCTCTGATGCTCACAGAAAATCACACAACCACTGATGAGACTGAGTTACAACCAGGGAGCTAATTTTGTCCATTAAACTGAAGTATGGTCATGGGGAATTTCTTAGAACCACGCGCAATATACAACTGCAGCAATGCTAATGACAAACACCCTCACACTGAGAAATTCACCCTCTGCAGCCTATGACAAGAGGGGAAACCCTGTCTCCCACACACTCTGCCAGGGAATTTTTGCCATTGCCTGCAAGGGCAGGATATCAGCCAATAATTACGAGATAATTTCAACATCACCAGCAGTAGGGCTCCATCCTGTAGTCAGATCACACAGAGACAGCCTTGCACTTGTCTTTATACATGAGGCCATTTTGTGAAAGAGCTACTACTCACAGGGGAGAAGGGGGAAGGGAGTAGTGGTATGCTGCTTCTTATAGCAGAATTTCCACAGAGATTAAGTTAAAAGAGCTGCTGCACAGGAAAAACTAAATATTGCTTAAAATATTTGAGTTTTAATATGATGGCTGCAACCTGAATAGCATAACAGGCATCTTAGCTCTACAAGCTGCCTTTTTCTGAAGACCATCTATGCAGGTTGCTACTTAGTTCAGTTGTAAACTGAAGACTTACAACATCTTGCTGAAAATCTGGTTGGATGAAATGAGTAAGCTTTATACCACAGTTGCCAAACTTTTCCATTCATGACTCCTATTTGCACCTCCAGGCTTGCTTCCAGGTTTCCTAGTTTGGGAAACRCTGCTTTGAGACCTTGAATTAAAAGCATATGTTGAGATTTAGCCTGACCTTTAGAAATCGCAAAGTAGTTGCAGGAGATGATGAGGGGGCGATAGATGGAGGGGCAGGAAGAATCACTAAGAAACACTTTTCCCCACCCACAAACAAAATTTTCATTCTAATAGCTTTTTTTTACTGTGTTTTCTTTTTGAAATAAAGCTTCCAGCRTGCTGCTTTCTGTATGCGTTTGTATGTGTCGATTTATCAATTTTCCCATTGTCCATTAATAACTTTGTACCCATTGGTCAATTTATAACAAGAGCAGAGCTCTCATTCCTCCAGATTTCATAAAACAAAGGTCAAGCAAAGGAAAAAGGATTTTTTAGTGGATCCCCCCTGCAAAGTGAGCTTTTACCCGTCACTGGTCACTAGAGAATCCACCCTTCTGAGATGTCCTTTGGAGATCCCACCTCCAGAACAGCACTGCTCACTCGTACCTCATTCTTCCTCTAGCACCAAGGAATCCAGCCATAAGACTCAAAGCCACAGGAAACCAGGCTTTCTTAATTCCTCCACTCAGGAAATATGCATTATTAATTAATATTGGGCTGGTACCTAGAGGCTAAATGTGACACAAATATGGCAGTGCTGGATTGGATGCCAGGAGAGGGAAGCCAGAGGGTTCAGCAAGGTCAGGTAAATTAAGAGAGCAGATCTCACTGGTCCCATAGTGTCTGCCGGTGCCTGGAAGCATGCACTGGGAGGTTAATGCATGATAATCTGTTTTGGACCCACTATAAAGAAAACTGCCAGCTGAACTGCCTCAAGCCACCAGGAGACAAACCGAACTGGTTCAGATGGTGACTGCAAACTGGGGGAATCTGTAAAGGGCCTCTGTTTGTGTCTCCGTAAAACACTGAGACAAAAATGTTTCAGAGCATGATTTGTGAACCTTTCCTCCAGTCTCCTGGTTTCTGCAGCAAATGCCTGTAAAACCAGATGCTCAGATGAACATATTTAGTCTTGTCCTTGAAAATTTAATTAAACTTACCAGCATAAGGTGACTCTTTGCCAGTGAATAGTATTGTACTTTGTATCAGCTTCCATCTTTGAACTGTTTTTCTATAAAGGCAAAATTCAAATAAAAAAAATAAAATTATCATTTAAAATTATGCTACATTTTGCACTAAGATCGAAACTACAGACATCGCAATTTAGCATCACCTGATCTCTAGAAAACCAATGGAAAATAAATGAACATTCATTTCTGCAGCTGTTTTGCTAAATAACCATAATAATATAGTTGTTAGACATAAACAGCACACATCAGCTCTGGCAGAGCAAAAAAAGGATGCCAAGCTAAGTACCTGATAAGCTTTCACATTCAAGTGTTTGCATGTAACATCAGTATTTCTCCAATGCAAATGACAGTAGATGACAGCTGTCACTTAAGTGCATGTGTGCTCCGAGTGAGCAGGGGCTCCCAAGAGGTGAGTTTAAGAACAATTTTTATTCCATCAGTGACTAAATTTTGTCAATTTTCTGGACTAGAGGGAGGAAATCCTTTTGATGCCCACAAGTGAGGGGGAAAAATCATAGACATGATTAAAGAAAGAAGTAAAACAAAAGATTAAGCCTGAGGTTTTCAGTAAAGCCTAAGGGAGCTAACTTAGTTCAAAGGCCTCTAATTCCTTTAGGCTTTTTTGAAATTCCCAGTCTGAGCACCACATTGCGACACTGATTACTGCAATTACTCAACGAAGAAGTGACACTAAAGGAAGCTTGAGTAAGAGGAGCATTCCATGAGACTGCATTTTAAATAGAAGTATAGTTGTAACTGCCTCATGAGATCTAACTCTGTTCCCTGCTTTCTACAGTGACCTTCACACCACCACTCCGCTGTCCGGGGATGCACACACACACGCGCACACACACACACTCTCTCTCTCTCCATTCAGCTCTTCCTCCTCAGCTCAGATCCTAACTGGAACATTTCTGGTTTTCCTTCTTAACTAAGATTTGCTCCATATTGTGGCTGACTGCTAAGGAAAGTTAAAAATTACTGCAATACCTCTCAGAAGGTTACATTAGAAATGCTGCCTCTGAATTTTTTGATCAATCTTGTCCTGACTGTACCTTCATACAAACCTCATGGCATACTGTGAAAGCAGGAGTCCATGGGACCACTGAAGAAGAACCACCTTTCTGAAAGAATTGAAAAGGTGTTTCTTATGGATTTAGATATACCATGGTACCTTCTATGTCCATGCTGAGCAGGTGACCTGCAGAACTGCAGTCCATCTGATATGTGCCAGGTACCTTGGACTTACTTCACACACACATAAACCGTTTTGTGTAAAACATTCGCAGAATGCGAATTTGCAGCTGCATCCAGAATATGTTCAACCTAAAGCAATGTGTTACATAATTAATCTGTGTGTGAAAAAGTAAGCCTAATGTACAAAAAAATCATCAGCTTCACTGAGCATTCACAGGGCATGCAGGGTAGGTTGGATGTGTGACCATCATGCTCACTTACTATACAGTTGATCTGCACGTGTGTAGGGAAGAAAAGCCAGGATTTCTCTGGCAATCTAAGTGGAAATATAGATCTTACAGAACTTATGACCATCTGGAAAGTCAGGGAAATGGATAAAACCCGCAAAAATTCCCTGCTAGAAAAAGTGGACATGTATTATGAAACATGTACAGTAGAGTTGAGACTGGGGATCAAGGAAAGAATGCATCTCATGGGATCCTGGTACTCCAGGATCTAAAATACCAGGAAAATGGCTGAGACGTATTACTGAGTTTTGCTTTTTTACACACAAGTGTGCATTTTGTAAGTGTCCACCTTCATTACAGATGTTAGATTCCTTATTTAGATCATCTTTAGGAACATTTCATAATATCTTTAAATTGGTGGGATTTTCCTCCCTTCTAATTTTCCACTGTCTGATTAAGAGGATGAGCCAGTTAGAACCTTTCAACTTGCTTCATTTCTCTGCTGTTATTTTATTAAGTTTTCCACCATAATCTCCTGCTTTACAGGCACAGGACATAACACCTACAGCTGTCAAATGGCGTCCTGCAAGAAATACCTGAGCAAACTGGGACTACTCTTCATGAAAAATTACAAGAGGGAAGGTATGCTGAGTCTGTCATGACCAAATTTTTCACAGAACTATTAATTTCAAGTATGGCTTTGCTTACTTAGCATGATCCCCAGCATCACACGTAACTGTTCTTGCCAGGTTGGTTACCTGAACATTTTTATAACTACATTGTGGAAAACCAGAATACTTTCAGGTTGTCCCTGTTCCCATTTTATATACTTTTTTTTTTTTTCTTTTCCCATGATCTCTGTCATGAAATATCACAAGAAGGAGACTAACACTTAGGTTATCAATCTGTAGGTTATTCATTCTCAGAGAAAAAATACTTTAAATTCAGATATCCTGTATTTTCTATTTCCTTCAATATTTGGCTCTTTTTCTTTCTTTCCCCAAACTGTTTAAAAATAAGATTTTTTTATTATTATTCTTGCTATCACAATATTTGCTAAAATATTCAAAAATTTGGTACTTAATTTTATCTCATTTATATAAATAAAAAATAGTAAGAATGTGTATTTGCTTTTTTTCTTCAATAGTTTACATTTTCTTCCTACAAAAATAAGTCTTCAAAGTTCAGACATTAAAAAGAATGTATCTTATTGAATTTATTCTATAAATTCTTAAAGTAGGTCAGTGAGTACAGTAGAAGAGGCAATGTAATTGTATTATACCATGTTTGGCTGTAGTAGAGTATTATCCAGTAATCATGTTCACAATCACTAATAAATAAATAGCACCAGATATGTATCAAGCTCAAACAGGTACTGGCAAATCATTTAGGAGTGCTTGCGTTTGGGACAGATTGAAAGTTAAGTCTCTTGCCTCATCATCTGGAAGGAAAATTTGCACACACTTACATACAGCAGAAGGATCAAAACAAAGAATTTAAATGAGATTTTCACATCAGTAAATTCTGGTAATAATCAGTTCAGATCTATGATGCGGACAGTGGAGCTGATTTTTCCTTTTTTATTCTGTTTGGAAGAAGGAAGAATCTTGCACATTGGAAGGTATTCACATAACAGTGCATACATAACCCATACAATGCTGACACACACAACATGAAAATTGGGAGGGGTGAATGCTATATTTTAAAAAAAACCACACACACCCCAAAAAAACAGAATGTCAAGAAACGAGCTTGGTCCTACTGATAGAGTTCCTATTTTTGTCAGGATCTGAGTTCTTCTCTAGGCTGGCTTTGGGAGTGCTCAAATCTGAAGTATTGTTTGAGTTCAAAATGCACCTAACCCGTGCAGATCCAGTTTGGAATCCAAAAACTAAATATGAAGTTTTGGGGAAGGGACGAGGTTGTGTTCTGGTCCTTCAAAGCAATGAGTGGTTGAGGAAACCACAGAGTGCAGCAGAAGTGAGAAATAACCCAGCCCTGCGGCACGGGCGAGTGCAGGTCAGGAGCTTCCCTGTAAGGAGCAGTGACAGCTCTCAAATGAGCAGCAATCTTTTCTGTTTAGTGCACTACTGACACAATTGATATGCCACATAACCTACACTGAATTTCCACATTAGACGTGGTCCCCATTTTGACGGTATCTGACCATGGTGACCCAGGAGAGCACTACCAGCCTCATTTTCTCACGGTTGACCCCCCCACACCCTCCTACCAGTATTTTTTATATTTTCCTGGGGAATTTCTGAATTGTGATAACAAACCTAAGCTTGCAATTACAGACACAGGAAGAGGATGCTAATCTAAAGAGAAGAAAAGAGAGAATAAAGTAAAAATAACAACCTGAAAGAGGTAAGTGTATCATTTGTATCCCAGTGGCAAAACATGCATATCATAAAGCTAGCAGAGATTTGCTGCAAATATTTTTCCCCCATTATTGTAAATGTTGATCTCTGCAGCTTTCTGAGAGAGGTCAAAATAAATGCAAAGGTAAAAATTTCATCTATTCTCAGGAAATGCAGGCCTCGGTATTAGCCCATACGAAGTTCACCTCTGCGTTTCCACAGTGCACTGTTTTACATACGTTTGCAGATATTGAATGGTCAGYGTTGTTTCTCGTCATAGCCACCTATTAATGATTTCTTAGGATGGTCATTATCTGATGTAGAAACAAATGAATAATAGCCCAGTAGAGAATTTCTGCASTCACAGCTACAGAAAATATGAAATATATCAGAGAGAAGGAGAGAAATGCATACTTGGCAAAAAAAAAAACATAAATAGCATCCTAACTTGAGCACATAACCAGGTATTAAAGGGTTTGCTTTTGACTGAACATTAATGCCTGAAACAGATCTGGGAATGAGGTTATTGGCTGCCTTATTCACGATGGTTATTTTATAACTCATGTCTCTACAGCAAACATTTGCAGCTCATTGTAGAATAACATGTTTCCAAGAGATGTTGTCATTTTAAAGGTGAAGATGGCATATTTTGAATATCGAAAACAGTTAGTCAGATTTTGGAGCTATCCAAAGTGCCTAAGACTCATACATTTGGTTTTATATCCATACACCTGTATCTCCACAACAGTTACAGTTTTACATGTTTAAGAAAAACATTAACATTTGAGCTAAATGAATAATTTAAAGCTCATAATGTCACAGATATTTTCTTTTTCTTCTGGAACCAGATTGCTACCTTCTAAAATGATTTTCAATGTTATTGTTAATATTATTTCTTGATGGCTTTTACACCTTTCTTTTTTATCTCTGTGTGCTGACCGAGAGTGGACCTTTGCATAACTTACAT
Source organism: Phoebastria nigripes (assembly GCA_035582835.1). NCBI lineage: Eukaryota > Metazoa > Chordata > Aves > Procellariiformes > Diomedeidae > Phoebastria > Phoebastria nigripes. Next base: position 6,080,192 of record JAYKAV010001112.1, on the reverse strand, counting down.
TTTTACTTTGACTGTCAGTGAAATTTACTTCTGTGCAAAGGCCTGATAAGCACAAGGCATATGTTAAACCTTATATGTTTAAGTTTATGGAGAATGGGGTAGGGTTGCGTAAATAACGTGGGGATTTGGGAACTGGATCAAAAGCAAATATGAATAATAGAAAAAATAATATGACATGATCTAAACAATTTTTTTCTTCCCAAACTGAGAAATGGACAAAGAAATACAAAGTAAATTTCAGAATAAAATGTTTCATGTCAGCTACTTGTTAAAAAAACTACGGACATCAAAGTTTGATTTATAAAACTGCCAGAGAAGTCTCTCTTTTACATAGTAACGTATTTGCTCATTCCCTGTTGTTTCCTTACCAAAACAAGCCTCAGACCAATAGCTTCCACCATTCAAAATCATGCTGAAATACCAGCCTGGAGAGTGATTCTTACAAATCTTGATTTTTGCTGCAGCTCTGGGTTCCCAGGCTTGTCCAGCATCAAGCAGAGTGGTTTGGCACTTAAACAGTTTTTGAGCTAAAGACCAAAACAATAAGGATAAGTGCAGGATGAGTGCAAAACAATAAGCTTGATGTTCAGGCCACTTACCTTAGAGGATTTTTAATCTCTCCTCCAATCCGTGTTTAATTCTTTCTATACAGTGGAAAGATACCAATTCAAATAAATGAAACACCTTCTTCTCAGAACAGTGTCAAGCAGTGGTTAGGCTCTGCCTAGCCTACATTACGAGATGTTTAGGTTTGAACCCCCTTGCATCTACAATGTGATTTTTGACTCCTCCATTGGTCAAGGAATTTGGATTAGTGTCATTATCAGCATTGAGGTGAAATGAACAAAGTCATGGAATGTGAGCTTTCGTTTGGTAGAATTTTCATGATTTTTTGCTTTTTTTGTTCCTCACTTTCAGTCACTGATGAAATAACCATAGAGGATCTTTTTGTTTAGGTGCACTCATATTGGAAGCGAAAGATTGGTTTTCACACGAAATGGAAATTGAATACAAAGATTGACCAGTTGATCCAGTTCAGTCTGTCTTTCTTTGAAACAATGTTCATTTGCCAATGACTTCTGTGGACAGAGAGACTGGTCCATTCTCAGAACAAAATAAATGAAAACATCAATCAAATGTGATTTCTATGCAAGGCAAGGCAAGGCAAGGCAAGGCGAAACCCAGAGACCTCAGTTCAAGGCAGAATAGTGTCAGAGTCTCAGTTGTGTGCAATAAAAGGGCAATACAATGAAATATTTCTAAAATTCCCACTGAGAGATTTACAGAATAACATTTCTTTCTTTGGGGATTTTCACCAAATGTCGGCTAATTATTCCTGACATTTATTCTGAGGTCCCATAGTGAAGAAGCACATGACCAACAAGATTTAAGAAACTAATAATAACCAATTTAAAATATTTACTGACTTGAACCTTGGAAGGTAGAGCCACAGGGTTCCCCCCGTACCTGAGAAAGTTGCAGCTGTGCTATTGTATACCTTGGAGACATCAGAGATAAAAACAGGCACTAGATGCTGTAAACCCCCAGTGAAAAGTCTACTTAGTGTACACGTACTGCCTGCTGGCTTTGAGAATACTGTGCTGGCCTATTTTCAGTGTGCACTTAATTATTGTGCTGCAGTGCACTTAATATATTATCAGTTTCTTATTTGTATACATACCGTGATGCTTCAGTATTTCTTTCAGTAGTTATTTAAGGGAACCTGAGAGGAGTGTAGTAAGTAGGCCATTGATTTTGATATTTATCTTTTTTTCTTGAAATATATAGCACTTCTAACAGAAGAAAGAAATTATAGATTTTAATAGAAAAGTGAAAAATAAGTAAAATACTTTATAATTTAACAATATAATATGTCTAACTTCAGCAATGTTGATTTATTTAACTTTCATTAATGATATAAAATATTTAGATCTCAAATCAGAAAAAGGCCTCAGAATTAGATATTGGATTTAGATAAAAGATCAAAGTCTATGAAATGAAGGGGCTTGCTACTGACATGCCGTTAAAGCTGCATCAAGGTATGAGTCATAAGGACTTTGCAGTAATGTAGAGACTGAGGACAGTCAATGTCTTGCCTCACTTGAGACAGCCATTTCATAAATATCAGCAAAATGAGACACATGAGCAAAGGAACAAAGGGGACGAGCAGCTGCCAAGTGAGCAGCTACCATCTAAGGCCAGAGCTGGCTCCCAGGCTCTTTGCTCTAACATGGCCATCAGGCAATGTGAGGGCAGGCCTGGGGTGCCTCATGCACATGCCTTCAGCATAAAGAATTTCTGTTTTCTGCACAATTCCTGCATTAATTTCTGATGCCTGTGAAGCATCTGTCCTGCTCTTCACTTCTGATAATCCACCAGTATCACTAGGTTGGAAACTGATATCCAAACTGAAAAATTAAAAATGTTCCTGTCCTGAAATGTTGAAGCATGACAGTTTTTGCAAGCCAAAATTCAAAGAAAATATCAATTCAGTTTACTCAAAATATTTTGTTTTGACAGCTTTGAAACATTGACTATGAAGTTAGGGCACTTCTTCCTTTACTATAATTAACATAAACAAATACTATTATAAAAACTACACCACAAAAACTGAAAAAAAATCTATTTCCTTTCCCATGTTATGTATGGGGTGTTAAAATCAATAAGTCAAATCAATCATTATAATCAGTTTCAGGCTTGCCAATAAGCATTTTTCCAGAAAATTTCAAACAAGATTTACTAGTAATGGAAATTTGTGATGTCTTATGGGTGGCTGAAATAATTTCGATGATCATTCTAATTTCACTGAATTTAAAATTGTCACAAATTCTAAATTAATTTTCAAGACACAACAACTACTGCTATTATAGTTGAAACTATGTTATATCATAAAAATATTTTCCCATGTAGATTCAGTAGAAATTACTCAATTCCAGTGAGGTACTAATCACATATTTGGTTAGTAAAATCCTCTGATTTAATAAACATAAATAAAAAACCTAACCATGTGACTTACATCCATGTACTTTCCATCGATTTTACCACAAATCCACATAAGGTGATCTGTCCCCACAATACGCAGAGATCAAAGAAGCCTTAGTGTTCAAGGACAAAATCAGTGAAAGACATCCTAATCTGGAGTACTACCAACCCCCAAGAGAGATTACTTTTTTTTTGCTTTTTCTTTTCCTAATATTTTAAAAACATGTCTCAGATTCAACTTGCATATAATGTTGCATTTAGAAAAAAGAGTTGTAGAATTAGTGAAGGATAATTCAGTTTATTCCTCTTGATAGCACACTCTAGAGACAAACAACTGTAGGACATGTTTGTTATGCAGTTGGTAGGGTAACACCATTTTACATATGCTTCTCAGCAATGCTTCTCTATGCAGAAAATGAGAGGATACCTTCAGGGTGTCTTACTCATAATCTTTTATCTTCCAAACGATTCATATCAACATGAAACCTTCAATGCTGTTTCAGCTACTATTTCTCTTGTGCAGGAAATGATGTAATTTTACTTGGGAAGAGTAGCCCGAAATTGATAAGGTTTTACCCAATGTTTCATGAACTCATGGCTATTCTCTGAAATCTTTGGGGAAACGTATGCTATGGAAAATACAAAAGTAAACAAATAAATAATGTTTTTGCATATAGAGAAATTTACGTTTCATTTCCTAACAATCCACCCTTACACAAATATTTAGCCAAGCTTTAATCTTGTAAGTAGTCTCATGAATCTCTCTTCCCCAGCAGAGCAGAGGGCCAGCACCAATGGTCTCAAGCAATTAAGCGTAATCCAGTGTCTGACATGCTTAAATTGTTTGTGCTTGTCATTACAGTAGAGCAAACTTCATTCCACACAAAATTCCTCTAGTACAAAAAATGTGTCTTTATAAGCAAATGAGGTTTTTTGCTTTCTGGATACAATCTCACATATATTTTGGAGACGTTACTTTCTCCAGAACCATGAGTCTTTTTGCACTGTATTCTGTACACTTTTCATCTGCTATGTTTTAAATTACACTGATGTTCATACTACGGCTGAAAGCCCAACAATGCAAACATGACCAAGAAATATAAAGCTGAAAATATATTCATCGGCCGCTGCTTTTGTAGGTTCTAGATGAAACACAGGTCACTCAGTCAAAGCAGAGACCTAAAAGACACAAACAATAAAGGTAGTTTGGCACTTGCTATGCACCGCAGCTTCCAACAAAATGTCTACACAGAGTACRGGTCTTTAGATGTCATTTAACGTGAAGGATCAGCAGAAGTCCAACTAGCCTTCTGATTAGGGATTTGGCTCTCCAGAAAAGCTGTGTAGGCGTTGGAGGGCAAACCCAGAGGCAGGTATTCCTGCCACGAAGCTTCAGGTGCCTGAGGCATTGCTACACTGAGGGCTGAAACGCCATCCTGCTGCTGACAGGGGTGCTCTGGAACCAGAACTGGTAGAGCTGCATCAGCGCAAATCCCTACACTGACTGATTAATTTTGATTAAATTATATTGATTACTGCATTACAKATTGTATCACAAGTAATTTTGTATTAAAAATAGAACGAGCAGCTAGTGACTAAAGAATACAGCATCAGCCCTTAACATACTTTATGGCATGCTTTAGAGCAACAGTAGAAAGGAACAATAAAATGTATTTGATATAGCACCAGTAAGATAACATCCATGTGCACTTTGTAATGCTTGTATATGCAGGGTCTCTGCAGGCTTGCTATCTCCCCCTACTCTCTCCAGATAGTGATGCAGTGTGCTGTGTGGATGTTGCAGATAGTGTCAGTGGTAGCTCAGGGCTTTCTTCACTGTCTCCTGAGTCACTTTGTCATGCCTAGTCTGTCCTTTCCCCTCCAGTAGTGCTCATTGACTTCTTTCAAGGGTTGTAACATCCAGGGTGAAAGAAGACTGTGTTCAATGCTTTCTACTGACTAGAAAAACATGACTTCACCTCTTCATTGAACTTTTAAACATCATACATCAGGAAATTCTTAAATATTTCATTTTCTTTATATAAAATGGAATGGCATCCATTGGAATGATAAAGCCAAATATCAGAATGGCCTAAGGAATGGGATTTTTCTGTTAAAATCTGCTCAAAGGAAGAACTTGATTCCCCTTTTCCCAGCTGAATATGCTAAATACTAACACATGAAGAAATAAAGGAGGTTTTCCTCTCCTTTCAGTGTGCAGCTCTTGTGTAAGAAAAGCACACCAACACAATGAGGACTTCCAGGCAAGATCAGTGAGGAACAGGACTTATGAAGAAGAAAGGAACTTAGATGTTTGGTATTGCCTAGAAGAAGAAAACTCCACACATAGACAAGCAAGTCCTCAGTAACTCCACTGGTGGAACTTTAGGTCAGACCCAAGAAAGATACTTTAATACCTGACTTTTACAAAGTAAATGAGAGTTAGTTTCCTAAACATTTTCATATATCTGGCTTCAAGCTTTTCAGGTGATTGCAGAGGCAGGCAGAAGCTTAAGGACTAAGATTTTGGACTCATTTACCTAAAAGGACTCAGGTTGTTAGCCAAGCTAAGTTTTTGTCAAGGTGTAGCTTTGAATTATTTCAGCTGGGTTACTGAAATTTTTGGGTCCAGACTTTTGGTCTTGCAGAAGAAGAAGATTGTTTTTCTTCAAAAAAAGGACTTTTTTTTTAATCTCTGTTATTGTTTTCCTCAATTGAATAACTGTTTTCATTTATAACTTAACACATATAAAAGTTAAATGTTCTGTTGATTGAGAAATTACTTATGAAAGAATGCAATTATTTTCTTGGCTGCTTGTTTTGATTTTTTTTCTCCCTGGCATTAGTATAGGCCTTCCAGGAATTTGGAGCTTTAGAGAATATCATTTTGTTTATGGGATAATTCATTCAGCATTTCAGTTCATTGGTAAATCTTCCCTTTAAGTTTCCTGTGCCTACCATTAATCTCAAATGTACAGCACTGCAGAGAAGGTAGTTAAGCAGCTTACATGAAGGCTAACTGGCTGCATGCAGAGTCTGGTGTTTCTTCTATGACAGCCTGACAAGCTTGCCTTCCTATTGAATATCCAGGACTGTGGCTCGTTTCTTAGCAATGCAGAAAGTCTTCCCCTTCACCCTGTGAATATCAGTTTTGTCTAAAACAGCTTATTAAAAAAGATGAAAGACATTGGTCTTCAAACCTATTCTTTTTTAAACCATGTTCCCTGTCTAAAGCAACCTTCACCATGTGCCTGGTGATAACRTATAATCTCTTTTCAAATATTTTATGTATTCACTTCATGCATTTTAAGCACTTAGACTATTCAAGTGCACTGCCCTCTATGAGGAAGTGTGCTGTCAGCTGGATTCTGCGTATGCTTCTCTGTAATGTTTTCATGGTAATGCAAATACATACTTCCTCCTTTTTGTCACAACTTCCAAATTCCCACTCACAAACCTTAGTAGACATAGTTTCATTAAGAAGAACAGCAATGCAAAGGATTTGAAATATAAGCAAAGTACGTAGGACCTGTGGCATTCCTGAAAAGGGGGAAAGCTTCAGTGGTGAATACACCTATACAAGAAAACATATATGGCTGTTTCATCAGCAACAAAAATGATGGAGATTTGTTTTCACCTTACCTTAACCCTCTCCACAATACTTGTAGGCCTTTCCCACATACTCCTTGCTGCCTTCATGCCTCCTGCATCTTCCACGTATTTGGCTGGGTGAGTGGCAACATATGCTGTGACAGATTTGCAGCTGCACGTGTGCTGACTGTCCAAACATACATGTGTGCTGACCAGCCAGCTGGCTGTTTCCTCCTGAAACAAGTAAAGGACTGGATTGCAATGGCTCTTCCTTCAAGGGAATGTTAATTATAACCAGGAACTCATTCATATAAAATGAGTGGGAACTTCTAATCTTTGAGACCATACCTCTGTCAGACTTGGTTATGACTGGACAACAAACTCCAGGGATGGCAACAACAGACAGACAGATGGACAGACTGTATGATCACACAAGCCTCATTTCTTTAGGAAGCACAACTAAAATAATTAGTTTTTCCTTGAAATCTTGCACCAAGGGATATTAGAAGCTTTTATATTCTTACTGCATGCTGATAGATATAAAGTATCTTTTCTATTTACCAAGAAGTTTTTACTTCCATCTTCTTTGCTAAAGATATGTCCAGATTTCTCACTGAAGCCAATGAAAATTTCCAGCATGGGAAGGGTAGCAAGGTGGACAGATGTTCAGAAATATACCTGGATCTGAAGTAGTCTAAGAATTTTTCTATACGGTTGTTTAGTGGTTTGATGTCACTTCTTCTAAGAGAAGCAGAATAGCATTCATCATACAGAATGCAAATTCTGAAGGCAAGTCTTGCCCAGAAAGATCAGAGAGAAGATAGCTTCCCTGTTGATCAATCCACAGCAGAGGATTAAAATTATTGCTCTAATTCAGACCATGTTGAGCTTGGTGGGCTTAAATATAGTGAGAGTGGAAGATTTAAGAAACATTAGTGACAGTGGTACTGTGCACAAAGGTGTTCTGTTTAAAATGCCAGTTTATTGAAAGTATTAATTCCTCTTATTTTATCCTAATGTATATAACAAAAGTCAGAAAGTAAGACTTTCTTAAGTGGCTGCACCATTTTTGCCAGAGCAACTGTAAGTTCTGGCTTTGCAGTGTTTGTTCTGATAAGGAGGAAAGGGAATTTTTATGGTCTGTTCTGATGGATGAGATGATGCCTTGCCTACCTTTAGACATCCATCATGCAGACATTTACATTTAAGTTGGTCATCATCAAAATATCTTCACAGCTAATGGGAAGAAAAAAGCACGTGTAGAGTTTGGCTAAGCTGCTTTAGTTGTTTCTTTTAAGATGGTATGAGCTGAGCCCTAGAATTGCTTATTTACCTCCATTGATTAGAGAAGTCATTAAAAAAATTTCAGCTATAAATAATTTTACTCTCTATATAAACATTTTGCCAAAAATCAATATTTTGATAAAGAAATATTAGCCAGATTATAACAAAATTTGGAAGTATCTTTCATTGGTTGTTTTTTCCAGCCATTTCAATGATTTTTTTACACTCAAACTGATTCCTGTGGACGCAATCAGCATTAGGTAGACCTTAGCTGTTCCTTAGGAATAAGGAGGAATTTGTTTTCTGGTGTTTTCTCCAGTATCCTTCCTAAACAGTTTATTTACATCAAGAACAAAAGAAAGAAAGCTTAAGCTCTACTTGGGCTTAGCCAAATTATCTGTTCACCTCCTTGCCCCCAGTTCTCATCTGTTACTCTCTGGACCTCTCTGTGGTCTGCTGCCAAAACGAATCATATTTTTATTTTAGGATGCTTCAATACAGCAATCCTTTGTATAGCATCTGTTTTCATCAGCTCGGTAAGCTTTTCTGCCTTGAGCACTTTGAAAGTGTCTGGTGAATTAGCTGCCCAGTGGTATAGTTTCATGCTCCCTCATCAGTGTGGATCTTATTGGTGATTTCAGTGAGCTCGCAAATTTAGAGGGGCTTAAATCTCTGGAGAGCTATTGCTACAACTCTAATAAGAAGGTGTTGATAGACCTTTGGCAGTGCTATTGCAAGACTGGCTCAAGGTTATTCTCATTTTTTTCCGCCATACTTACAGTATGTTATTTGTGTTGCTGGATTTTTACTATTGTACAATTAACTACAATCTTTTTATACTCTCAAGCAAAATGCCTAATCCTCTTCTGCATTTACCCCCATTTTATATTTTCCTGTAATCTTTTTTTCTGAGGGCATGATGCATCTTGCTTATGCTCATAAGATTCTCTGTAACTGCTTTTCTTCTAAGAAGGAAATATACTTCCGTTCCTCATAAACCTAGTCTTATCTTGATTTTATTACTGTAAATTAATTATGGGAGAATGATGAGTCATCATGACATCGTGGCTATAGAAAATTACATTTATTCAAATTAATCTTACATGAGGTTAAGTTTCTCTTACACCACAATTTTTCTATGTCCCTTGATATTTTAACACTCCTTCCCACATTATTCCCTGCAGGTTAAAATGTATTTCTTCTTGTCATGCTTTAAGAAGAAGTGAGTGCACACATAAAATACAAATCCTATGCATGCAAGCATAGATCGGCAAGCATACAAGTATAATAAATTATTTCTTTACATGACTAATTGAAAAGATACTCCAACAGTAGGATATCTGTGGTGTTTTTTTTTTTTCTTTCTCTAGAGCCAACTGACAAAGCAACTGCACTTTGTTTTGCTGTATCTGTCACTGTCTGTCCACTTGTAACTATCAATCAGGCTCTGAGACTTTCCATAAAACATCTTTGATTAACCAAAGACATTGCCTCTGTGTTCATCTGGAATCTGCAGAATGTAGCAGGTCATGTAGATGTCACCTTATTAGATATATATTAAATGAAATAATCAAAAATACAGCTATTCAACTGAGAACCCATAGACTGTATCACAAGAGTGACTCTTTTTCCTTTTCTTTTTTTTTTTTTTTTTTTTAAAGCTACTGTACAACAGCCTTAGGGGAAAAATAAAAAGCATTATACACTTTAAGGGAGTTTGACTGTAATGAGGGGAGCTGACGGGGCGGGGGGATAGAGCTGTAGACTTTGCAAGCAGCAGTTTTCTTGGAAACATATGATACCACAGAAGGCAGATGCTTTTGTTTGAAAAGCAGCATGTCATGCAGATGAACACTGGCCTTTACCAAGTGTAATATCTGAAAGGAAAGAGCTGTCAAAAATAATAATCTAACCTCAAAGGAGCTCTGCAATTTAAAAAATATTTGCATGTTGCCACTGCTGCCTCATATGGTGGCATTCGAAGAGCATACAGTTTGAATTCACTTAAGGTGTTCGCATCCCCACAAAGTACGGATTATTTCCCGTCTCACTGGTAGGCTCCCAGAATGCCAAGTTATTTGCACTGCATGAACAGATTGCATAATTATCTGTTGACTTTCTTGAAAGGAGAGTTGGCAGTGCAGTGTGATTAGGTTTTCCAGAGTTGGCAAATGCATAGGTGAGGAGACAGACACATGAGGACCATATCAGTGCAATTTTTAATAATGAGCAGAAACTCTTGGGACTTTTTTTTAAACATAGTGATGAAACACCTCAAATGTGAGATGTACGTTTGGTTGATTTGGCAAATGATGTTAAATTGAGTGAATGTGAGTGTGAGTTAGGACTACTATGTTGCTGAATAAGGATGAAAAGCTAGCCTACTAGCAATGTTCTTGCTGCCTCACTGGAAAAATTATACTTTATAGAAAACTTTCAGTTTTCCCATGAGAAAAATGTAATTCAAATGTTTTTAACTCAGGCTTGATAAATTTAAAAAAAGTTTTTTTTTTGTTTTGTTTTGTTTTTTTTTTAAGTAAACCCTTTTTAAACACTTCAGCAAACCCTAAAACCCTTTTTACATACTTGTGCAATCTTTACCTATTCTACAGAGTGGTATTAGCAGCACCTCTGTTGTGAGTTCACATGTCATTTCTTCTGTGGTGAGATTCCTAAAGTTCTTACTTCCATGCACACTTCGCTGGATTCCCCAGAGCAAAATTCAGATGGAGATTTAGCTTGAGTCTGTAACTGCAATAGCCTTGGAGCAGACCCTAACAGTACTTTTTTCCTGCTGTAAGGAGGAATAGTGAACGTTGAGGGAAATGATGAATGAATGAGCTGAATTATATAGCTTGATTTTGGTCTTCCTCCTCAGATGGTCAGATCTTCCAAAACCTAAAAACTAGAAATAAATCTGGTCAGCAGGAGAAGACTTTGTTGCAAGCACTTCCTTGGTTGATGTTCAGCCTGGTTTGAAAAGGATAGCCAACTAGAGTCTCCGGGAAAAAGGGTTTGTGATACATGGGTGGCATATGAAGGACACTATTTTTTATCTCTCTTCTGTGGCCTGGGCTGTTCACCTAGATTTACACATCTCATGAAAGTTCCATAGTGCATTCTGGGAATCACAAGTCTATGGTGCATGAGAGAATAAAATCACCCAGTTGGGAGACTCAAGAAAATAGGATAGAGATACAGGGTACCAGATCTATCACTGCACAAGGCACAAAGGGATTCCAGAAGTAAGTGAAATAGTCACACTGAACTGAAATTAAAGTCCTAAATTGGGTTGGGGTTTTTTACATTGTTTATTAATAAAAATAGTGGAAAAGTATTCTTATAACTCTAGAGAAGTTTTGAACTATCAGAATTTCCAGTAAGACATGTTGAATGTGTCAGCACACAGTTCACGTTAGGAAAAAAACCTATATTGTTACGTTTTAGGTTAGGTGGCTCTCCCTTGTATCTATCATAAGTGTGGAGTATCTTTCTTTTTGTTCATTTAATGAAAGACAGTAAAGTAAAACTGTGTTGAAAGTGGTATCAGAAAAGAATCTGGGTTTAGATGTTCAGTTTTCTGACTGCAAATATAGATTAAGGGGAAAACAATGTTTGAAGTGGAAGATTCAAAAATATCTTTAAACACTATATTTCCATCAAACTAGTCTTCTACTATGCTTACTGGTTAGCGAGCAGAAGACAGGCATTCTGTAGATTAAAGACTGTAGAATCTTAAAATTGTGGCAATGTGTTTCCATAGGTTTGTTCAAAAATCTTTGAATTCTTTGAACCATTTTCACTTCTGACTGGAGATCAGGTATTGCAAGGTGTATATGAAAGTTAGTAATTGATTCAGAAGGGAAATCAGAGGTTAAAACTGTAATTTTCTCCAAAGGAAACCTCCCATGTTTTGAATTTTTAGTAGCTGTCTGTGTATTATTAACAACCCTACTTAGATTTGACAGGCAAGTAATAATGTGGTTATTCATCTCAAAGACAGTGGACCAGAATACATTTCTGGCTCTATAAATGCATTTTAAAAGCTGAAAGACAAATTTCATTACAATAAAGAATGGGGATTTGGTAAATGTAATCTTTGGTTTTTTATTGGTAGATAAATCTTTCTTTTTCTACAACTGCTGTTAGTGTTTTAGAAAGTTTAATAAATAGAGTAAGTATTGCCATATTTATTTGTAACAGTAATATTTGAAAGCAGAGAGTGTGGCATCCATTTTGGAATACATTGGGTCAATCCATCCTCTGTGTAATGTCACTGAACCCAGTCCAGTTACACAGATCTGGATCTGGTTCAGCAAGAATGCCTTACCTTTCCTGGAAAAATATCATCCAGTCACAGTTAAAGATAAGACAAATGATGAAAGCCTGTTCCCAGTAAAACCTACTGGAATTTGTCCATAGGTTTACAGAGGTGCCCAGATAATTCCCCAGTGTGATTTTTCAGAACATCGTACATGTGTGCAGACGTATTGACTGTAGGGGTTTCCTCTCATAGAATATTTTGTAGAGTATTTTCCTTGTGTCAAGTTGACCCTTAGTTTTCAATAGAAAATTAAGATTTTAGGTAATAAAAATTTAATTAAATGAAAAGATATAAAAGGTATCTCAGTACATTTGGTTGCATTTCATAAAATAACTCTGTTACTCTTGTTATACATACAAATCGCAACTAGAAACTAAGTATTAGTAGTTAGAAACTGCCAAAAATAGTATTGTAGTATTTAAGCACTTCATTGTTTAAAGGTAAAAATGTAAAGGTAAAATGTAAAACTTTTGATCTTTCTTAAGCTCTTTCTTTTCTGAAGCATTATATTCTCAGAAGTCTTTTTTTTGTGATGCTGAACTGATATCTATCTATTTTTCACCAATTAGTTTGCCTCTAATTATTCTCATTACTTTTCATTCAGAATATAGACTTTCAGTTATAAATTAAATATCTGTTCAAAAAAATCCTATCACCCTGTTTCTTTCAAAGTGCTACATTCTAGAAATCATTCAATGCATGAGTTAGGATAACAATAACTGAAATAATAGTAGTTTCACCTGACATGATGGAAACTGCCCAGACATAAAGCTAGTGTGTTATCTTCATGTAGCATATTAAATAAAGGCAATTCCTTAGTAATGTAATTTAATAATGATGTAAATGACAATATAAAGTTGTGATCTAATGAAACTGTTTCCTGTATGGTTCTTAGCAAAAGAATATTTCTTTTTTACATCTGTCATTTTAAACTTGGTATTCATAAAATATACACAGGAAAAAAAAAATACTTGGAATTTATTCTTTGCTCTCCCTAGGGAGTGCTAAATTCTGGTTAGTTGTCATAGTCTACATGTTATCCCTTCAGCTGAGAAACTGCGTGATGAAGGCTTATCTTGTTTTTGTGAAGTTCTGCCAGATTAAGCACATTGTTCACCCCAGTCTATGAAGGAAGTGAAGTGGAAGTTGCTCTCTGGTTATAATAGGAGTTGTGTGAAGTCCTAAAAGAGGTGAATGACCTCTAATTCTTTGGCCTTTTATATTAAAAAACATTAGTACCATAATACATTTGTTGCCATAACATATTGCTTCACTTTCCACATTGTTTGAGTGTGTATAGGCTCTTCAACAGCGAGGGGAGAATAAATACATATATGGCAGTGTGAATGCTAAATGGCAAGAGAAGTAAGAACAAAGTCGTTTCAGGCACCTGACTGTCAGGTGGGTACCAGACACAGTCAGAGCCATGGTCCAGCAGAGGGTTATTAAAGAGCCTCTTTTGTTCCTGTCCACCTCAAGCAGTGAGGCCATCTGGAAATGTGACATAGCTGAAGCTATGAGCTTTAGACCTTCTGGATTGACTTCTCTAATTCTACACTTGCTCCCTTTGTCTGACATCTCTAAGCCATTCTCCATCCAGAAAAAAACATCTGGGTCCAATAAGTTCTGTGAAGGACTTCATATAATTTTCAGAAAGCCATTTAACCTTGCCTTCTTAAGAACATTTCTGTAAACTATCTGAAGTTTACCCTTTTTTAAACTCAATAACAAATTGTAAACACACAAACAATGCCTTAATTAAGTTGTTGCTTCAGATTTTCTCTGGATTGTGCAGTGATGAAAGATTTTGTTACGTGATAACTGTTTCTCTGGCAGATTTGTTGGACTCAATCCAGTTTTGAGTGGTCAAATATATGCATAAACCAACAGTGATGCTGTTAGGTTCTCTGCACTTGAAAATGTCAACAAGGAGGCCAGACAATTAATGGAATTAACTGTATTTTCATTTTTAGGTCTTCTTTTCCATATTAAGGCTGGAACATTTTGATAATGCTAGTATGGGAAGTTTCCTTTGCTATTGCCTATATTACACTGGAGTAACTTGAATGTCAGGTTTGGTTTATAATATAATCACAGTGCTTTCCAGAGGTGTGACAATAAGTTTTATTTCAAAGCACATCTCAAAACAGAAACACAGCTATGAACAGCAAGACCTGGCAGCAACAGCATTTCCTCATTTTTYCTCTCCTCACTGCAGTTGCTCTCATCTGTTCTCTGAGCAGTTGCTGGCTCATGAGCTCCCCAACCAGTAAAGGCATAAAACCGCATAAAGCTCTTCTGGCTTTGTCTCATGAGCAGTAATGTTTGGGAACCAAAAAATAAAAATAAGAAGAAACTACAGATACTAATCATTTTGGAAGGAAAACACAACAATRGAAGACAATATTCTGTGCTCTTTGGTTACTCCTTCATCCTACACATTATAAATCTTTGACAGACATGTGACCATCTTCACATATCTATCAGTCTTATAGTTAATTGGAGAATTTCAAATGGAAAGCTACCAATCTGCCATCTTTCACAAGTACTCAACTCTCACAAAAACTAAATTTGTATGACACAATCTCTCTTAAATTCCTAAAATCAGCTAATCTATAAGTAATACAGACAGAAGGCACAAAACACAGTTTATACCCTTTTATCCACCTGCTATCAAGTCAATGAACGTCTGTTATGTAACCTAAATTGTTGGCAGCAAAGTTAGAATGAGCTTTCTCACAGTGATTAGATGTCACTGCTGGCTCTGTCTCTAGTAGCATATGTTACTAGAATATATCTGCCCTATAAATTGGAAGAGTTACTATATCAGCTATCATTTCATTGAACGTCAAACTGATGGAGCTCTCTATTCATGAGGTCAGAATTACAAAGTGAAGTATAAAAAGGAAGCAAAGATTTCTAATATCTGCCTAGCCAGCAGCCAATCTAATTTTGTATTCTTCTTTAGAAGTTGACTGGCATCAGGTTGCTTAGAACAAGGTATAATAAACCCCATTAGGGTAATAACCATGGGATCAGCCCATAAACATTTACATCCTAAAATGTAGCGATTTATATTATCTTGCATAGATTTGTTCCATTTTTACATATATCTATGCTAAAAGTGAGAGTTCTGTTCATCTTTTCAAATTTTTGGATAGCAAGGACATCTTGCAATTATTAGATTTACAAGCTAATTGTGTGTTATGTTCAGAATTACTTCTGCTGAGCAATGCACAGTATGCTACTTCAAATTTTTATTGATTATTCCCCCTTCTTGTATTATGGGACAAATTATAGCAGAACAACTGCTTTACTGTCTATAGTTCATTCATTATTTCATGTAAGTTTTTCATCCATTACTTACCCTTACTGAAATTTGAATAATCCCCAAATTTTCAATTTCCTTTAATGTCAATTTTTCTCTATAGCTTCAATTTGTTTCTTGTCTTTGATGCAATTCTGTTTCTGCTATATATTTTGAAATCAGTTGGCTAGAGCCATGCCCAGGCTCAAAATCTACAAGTATTTTATTTAGTGTCTTCTTAGTACTTTTGTATTTGTTTCTACCATGTTACATTATATAAGAATTAATTTCTGACCACTGCTGCACATGCAAACATTTTCATTGGCTGGGATTTCCTCTGAAGTGCTTACAGGTAATTTCCAACTCAAACATAGATGTATAGTTCAAGTTATTTCTTCTACTTGTAGTATAAAAAAAAATCTTATTTACCACTGTAGCAAAGTCCAAAACAGCAACCATTAAACTCTGTAGAAAGACTTGCACTGCCTGATTCACCCATCTGCTTTTTAAAAATGGCTGCGTTTCACATTTACCACCATATGTACCAAAGAATGTATAATTCCAGCTTTATCCACACTTTTTGAAAAACGGTAAGCTAAGTTCTAGATGTGACCCAGACTTTAGATCCTCAGTATGAACCAAAATTGAGATTCTGATAACTTTAATTAGGCTTGCAGTCAAATCTTTCAAGGTTCTTTCTATAGGAGAAGTGACACATGTCTTGGAGTCTGGTGGCAATTTTTGAAGCATTATAGGTAACTGTTGTTGGTGCCAGGCAAGTTCTTTACAGAAGCCCAACTCACCACGGGTACCAGTTAATCTTTATCACTGTCCTAGACCAAGAGAGAAAGGCAATTTGGATATCAGAGAGGCTAAATAGCCCTCTGTTGATGCATGTCTGTTTTCATCTACCTTATGAGAGCCCAAGATATACAAGTTCCTAATTTAATCACTGCAGTTGAATGGATAAAGTTTGGTAGCATGAACCCATATCATTGTTTTCCTTTGTGCAGGGTCATTATTGCAACACATTTCAGTAAAGACCAAAGGAAGGAGTTGGAGGGTGGTGCTAAAATGATTCATCTGGTGTCTGCAGATGTTTCTCCCAGAATAAGAGAAAGGCAAGTTAGAATAATAGGAAATTTCTGCTGTGTTATACCCAATCTGAAACTAACATAATTCCTATTATTACTACTATTTCTTGTCCAATTTTTGTATCTAAACACAAAGTAAAAAAAAGAACACAAAAAGAAAAAGGCAAAACTTACATAAACTTAATTTCAGAATTTAAGGTACATCAATACCTAGATAAGTAGTCTTCCCAAAACACCTAAAGATTCTATGTCTGAATCCTAGTGGTATTCATTTTAAAAGTCTTCATCTGAGAAACTCACCACTGGACTCAGTCCAGCAGATGACTTTATAACATGACTCTCATGTTTCAAGAACAACCAAAAGAAGAAACTTCCCTTCCCTTTTCATATAGTCATTTATTTCTGAGATATTTCCTCTAGCGATAGGGAATTCAGGATCATTTCCAAGAGAACATGTTCCAAGAGAACATGCTACTCACAAGGCTATAGATTTTTCTGCAGTGCACCTTTTATTTGAGTGCCAAAAATTCCTGGACTGCTTCACAAAAACAATATAAACATATTTTATTGACTGAAATATTGTTTACAAATACTTTCAACTCTTCTGCCTTTTAGGGACTGATGCAAAGCTTTTTGAAATGCACTCACACCCTTCCATTGATTTAGATGACCTTTTGACCAGCTCCTTGGAGTAGCTTGAGGGGAGAATTAATCTGTGATCAAACCAGATAAAATCCTAAGGGTTTCTGAAGCTACATACTGCCATCTCAAATAGGAATTCATTTTTCTTAATTCAGTGGAGAATCCAGTATAAAATCTGAGTTAGTGAACCAAGGCTGAGACCTGCAAGGGGTGCTAGTACAGAAGCTTTTGTTGTTACTTTATTTCACTTTGTTTTCCCTTCTCTGGTTTTGAAGTATCCAAGAAGTCACAAATTATAGCATTTATTTTCAATAAGGAATATTTTCAACTGTTTACCAGCTCATGGCTACTTTAACTGTTCTCGCTTGCATGAGAGATGAGAAAGGATAAAATTGTTTAGAATCACTCTGCAAATAATATGTCAGAACTATACCCACTCATCTGAGAATTGCAAATCTCTTAATCTGACTCTTCTCTCATTCATATTAAACTCACACCCATAAGGTGTCAATTCCTTCATTAAACTCACTTTCAGATTTGCCATGAACAAATAATTCCTTCCTGTTCTCCTATTCTCTGACACCTTTGCTCTGCTTCCAGAATCAGCAATACAAAAATCAATAGCTAATACATTTAACTGCCAGGAAAAGCAAACTGTTAGCAGCAGAACCATGACAAAGTCATTCTTTCGGTCTCAGGCTACCAAACATACACAAACACTTGCCAACACTGAGGACAAGGAACAGCCTTGGATTCTGCCAGTCTGCTGTGCTACTTGGCCACAGTGTATATGTCAACACACAAAGCACATTCTGTGGTGTAAACACACACATGCATATGCATGCACATATCCCAACCTGGTTTTTGCCACTGCACTAATTTACTGCTTATTAGGGCTATTGACCGTCCAGATGATAAAATTTAATGTTTATTCTCTTGAAATATTTGATCGTAATACTTCTTTTTAAATATATCCTAAGCTGGAAAAAGGGATTTTCTGGATATATCACAGTTAAGATCTGGAGGTATGTAGGTTCAGATCCTCAAAAACACTCCTCAGCCCACATTTCTAACTGCCTATATCTCTCAGAGTGGATATGTGTAGAAATGTTGAAGTCTTGACAACACTGAGCTGACTGGTTTCTCTCTGTCCTGCAAGCCTTAGCGTGATAGCAGGTACATATACTTCCTCCACAGGCCTCAATTCAGCATCAGAGTCTATATAGTACAACCAAGACAGGTTGGTTGTGCTATATGGGCAGGGTGTGCTTTTCTTTTCCTACTTGTGTAACAGATGTGTAATCTACAGGAGACCCCAGTTAAGTCTCATTTGCAAATGAGGACCCACTGTCCTAATTCACAAAAAACATCAGTGTCCCATTTCCTGTAAGACTTCTGAAAGTAGTGAACTATATAGTCACTCTCTCCTGTCCTTCCCTTTGTAGTCCAGTTTGTAATTAAAAAGCAATGAAGCTGACAGGAAGCAAACCTTAGATAGAAATGGCTAGAACATTTCCATAACACGAAGATTCAAGCCTAGACAGGTAGAAAGGGACTTGAAATCAACTCGAGTTTGAGCAGAACATGAGGTTCTTCTTGGTTGTATCATGATACACAATGTTGGGTATGTCTGCTGTGTATTTTTTTGCACATATATCAGAACCACATCACTTATGCTGTGGAACTATCCAAATAAAATCTAGTTTCAATCTAGATGTTATTTAAACATTTTAGTAGAAGAGTGAACACAAAACAATAAGCCAGTTGCTCAGCTGGGCTTATAAATCTGCCATAATTTCATTATAATTTAGCTATGCAGCCCTTAGATCAAAGCTGTCTTACAGCTGAATGCTGCGAAGTATAACCAGGATGAAATGAGTCCACCTGCAAAAGGTCATGAAGATGGAGCTTATGGATGGTTAATTCCAAGAAGTGTTTCACCTTTGTAGAGAGAGATCTCAAGTTCCATTCTTATTTCTTGAACGTCACTCCTATTTTATAAAAGAAAGTTGTTCTCATGTTGTATCTTCAATGTTGGTGCCTGGAAAAAAGAGTTGTTATCATCTGATCTCCACAGCCAAACAAATGTGGAATATTCTTGTGATTCCTGGGATAAAACAGCAGCAGGATGGTGTCCTGATTAGAATTCTGTCATGAAATTTGGGACCCTTTGCTTCATGAGAAACCTCCCCTGAACCCTTGGACAAATTCATTCCTACATTTATTTCAGTTTTTTCTTTGTAAAACTAAAAAATAATATTGACTTGGTTTACAGGAACATTTTTTACCTGTATTTAGAGACTGTAAGGCTTTCAAAGAGTCCTGGGTGCACATTAAGTACTACAGGTAAAAAGCAGGAGTTCATCCCTGTACCACGAGCAAATACTTCCAGCAGAAAAAGATTTGGAACAACAGATGAACTTCTCTGTGAGCACTTCCAAAATTGTATTTTCATTAATGTCGTTCATCTCAGCTGACAGGATAATTCATCATAATTAAAAAGATAACCTAGGTTAGTGAGGCTTGTTCTGCAACGGAGTTGTGAAATTAATTTTTAGACGGCCTTTGTATATACAGCAGGGTTTTCAATGCTTGTGAGAGAAAATGCCTCCACTGAACCCAAACAATGATAATGACACAGTCATCTTTTCTCTGGCTAAAAAATAAATTTGACCAAATAAACTACAGGTCAGATTCTCAGCTGTATAATTTTGAGAATGCCAACAGTAATTGACTGTCATGGAAGCATGTGTATTTCTCTAGAAATTTTAGTAAATACTTGTGATACTGGCCAATAGGTATAAGGAATTTATTATCAAAATAAGTTTTAGAAAACAGAAGTGTCTCTATGTGCATAGGATTTACCTGTTACTGGCTTTGTATCTAAGGCAGTTATAAAAGCAACCCATTGACACTGAACGTTTTCAGAGCTCCAGAACTGGGACTGCGGCATCTACAGATGCTCTACTGATGTCAGGTTTTCTTTATAATTAATACAGAGAAACATGCATTTTTAAGGTGTAATTCATCTGGCTTGTTTAAAACAGCCACTTCAGGATGTGATGAATCATACCTTAGACTCCATTGGCAGTACTAATGAAAATTCCGTAACTCTAAAGGATGTCCATGGTGACTGACTTAGACAAATTGAGCCCAAGAAGCCTAATATGGTGGAATCACTATGGTTTCCATTACCAATTTTGCAAAGGCTTGCTGCATACGTGTGGGTAATTATATTTTTTGAGAGTTAAGACCTCTAAAATTAATTCCCTTTCTAGGGGTCTGGGAACCTTGACTTCTCAGTGAAGGACAGACAGGTTTTTGAGCATCAGAATGACTTCTTAAAGCAGGTGTCTTTTGGTAATATTGGTTTTAATTTCTCTGTGTGTCAGCTGTTCCATATGTAAAATGTGAATTATAATATTAATCTTATTATGACCTGGTTTGCCTTTATTCATTCAGATTGATAAAGTGCTTGATAAACTCAAAAGGATACAGATGCCAAACATTATTAGCTATGTTATTTCTCTTTATTACTGTCACCAATTCATAGACATTTTCAACTCAGTTTGAATTTTGACCCCTGTTCATCTCTCCTTTCTAACTAAATACGATATTTAACTGTCCATCACTGTGCCTTGAAGCCCCTGAATTTTCACATCAGTACATTTATGATTCAGAGCATATCCCACAACACCCTTTTCCACACTGTGTTGGATGTGCCTTCCATATGTTATTAAAGATTCAGCATCACAAGCTATCATTATATTAATKTTAAGACACTTTTTTATCAACAGATGAACAATCATGATGATTAAAAATGCTTCTCCTCTCAAGGGCTTGTACAGTATTTTGCATTCTCTGGCATGTTGATTAGTTATGTTGATTGAAAATGAGTGAAAAACAGAGACAACTTATTAGCCAGTTTAGTTAGCTGCTACTTACATTAATGAAAATGTCTGGATACATGCCCATTAAGAATACTTGGGAGATAGAGGTTGAAAAGTGATTCCTTTGCTTCTCACTGCTGACAATTTGGAAAGGAGCATATCCTCAAATGGCTGTTGAAGCACGCACAGCTTCCACAAGGAAACATTGCTGTGCTGGAGCCCAGTCGAAAACAGAGCACCCTCAGGAGCAGGGGAGCCACGCTCGGCGGGTGTTTGCATGGCACACCCCCGAAGGTTGGCATTGCAGGTGCTTTGGCAGCAGTAATATTTATCAGCAAAAGCAGCTAGCAGCAGCTCCATTGCTGCCACTACTAACAACACATGTCCGTCTTTCATAGCCAGGGAGGCATCGATAGAAATAAGGGAGGGCACACAGCTGGTTTTCTGAAGGACAGCTTTGTTTTTTTCTTCACAATTTGTTTATTTATAAGGCCACCTCAGAGTGCCTTTAAGGCTGCAAAACAGAATTTCTTATATATATATATATTTCATTTCAGCTGATACCAGGGAGCTTCATGCTGAACATAAAACCCATTCTCTCAGCTATGTACAGCTAGTAAGATGCACTGGTGGTCCATGGTGAAGGGAGCAAGGGAGAGGGCAAAAGAAATGTTACTAAGATTCTTCTTCCACATTTGGAATTGCAAGGGTAAAAGCAGTAAAGTGATTTGCCCAAGGTGATGCAGTGAGTGCCAGGAACTGAATCCAGATCTCCTGAGTCACAGCCCAATGCCTTAATCAGCTGACCATGTTTCCAAGCATTTGGCTTTACAAAATCAGTTGGCCTGATTTACTGGCAAAGTCTTACGATAGTGAATTTTCCCACTACAAAAAGTCAATGACCTAAAAAAAAAAAAAAGAATAGCTTTTCTTCCCTCCCCCRCCCCGCTAACTGGAAATGTATTGTACCTGAGCAATACTGCAAAATAAATGCTGAAGAAAAAGGATGACAATAAAAACCAGGCTTACTGGTAGTGCAGCACCCATTCCAGCATCACTGCAAGGTGACAATGATTTGTCATAAGGAACTGTGCATTAGAATGAAAGACAAGGATCTTATCACCGACAACATATCTGCTGCTTGTCAGCTGCCACTTAGACAATGGGAAAGGGCTAAGAAAGAGTTTGGAGAACTTTGCTTGTGATTGTTAAACCACTGCATATCCACTTTGTTTTTCCAAATATTTAGTTCTATCTGAACAAAGAAACCAGATTTCATCCTGACTTTGTTCTAACTTTGTTGAGTGGACTTGAAGCAGAATATGTACTAAAATCTGCCTGGGTAAGAGAACAGAGTTGTTAATTATGGTAGTTAATATTCAGAATCGGTAAGAAAAGAATTTTAAAGCTGTTTATAAGAATTTAACTTATATTTTCAATCAGAATGTCCATTTTCCATGCTATTTTTTTTTTTTATTCTGGTCATTCACATTTTGAATCATTTATGAAAATACATAGGTAGACTAAAATATATTATTATTATCCTCATGTGGACTTTGGATAATTGGTACAATAATGTTACCTATTTCTGACCCTGCAGAGTTAATGCAGTTAAAGTGCTGGGTTACTGAAAAAGTCAGTGCATATATGTGGGTTTAAACACAGATCTGCTAAATTAGCACTGGAAAATTCAAATAGTTAGTTTTTGCTTGTTTTCATGGTTTTCCCGGTGTGAAAATGGATATTTCATTTAACTGTGCAAAGCAAGATGAACTATGCTATTCATTGCCTAAACTGAGGACAGCTAATTAGTAGGCAGTTTTCCTTTACAACCCAGGTCCAAGCCTTGTTTTTGTAATACAGCAGTCCAACAATTACACCAAAGAGAGAGTGCTGGGGAAACACTTTATCAAAGMCTTCTGTTCCACAGTTTTTATCCCTTATGAATGGTGGTGGTGATCTGCAGAGGAGAGCTCCTGCCTGGAGAGCAATCTCATATTGCACATATCACTGGTATGCAGTACAGATGCATTGTAGATTTAACCATTGAATGTAATCATTTCTTCAGCAGGTGAGAAAATTTCTGTTGTGCCATCCATAGGAATCTTTTGGGATACTTATATMTGCCATTCTTCAATTTCAAGTTAGATTAATGGACAGGTGTTAGCACATAGGAAAACTGAATAAAGAGCTCTTCTCTTTTTGGTATTCTGTTGAGAAGTCATCAGTATATTAAAAGCAGCACATGTCTGCTAGTCTGCAACAACTATATTTTGCTGTCTCCTGGTTTAACTTGCTTACTGTATTTATTACTACTAAAACATCTACTATGGGAAGTGTTTTATTTTGTACTTGCAGTGTCCATGTGCTTGGGCAAGCTCCCTCTTCTAAGATCCTGCTGAAATCTGCAGTCAGGGAGAGAAAACACACACAACAGCAACCCAGAAAACAGTAATGGAGAGAGTAATTGGCTAAGTTGGCTGTTAGATACAGCTCCTGGAGAAGATGATAGCTGAGCATCATCTAGAGAGACTAAATTTTCCTTTTTTTTTTTTTTTTTTTTTTTTTTTTTTTTTTTTTTTAAGAGGAAGGCTTATCCAGCAGGCAACTATCAGGCCAGGTGATTAACAATAAATATCCCTGCTTTTTCAAGTAAGCTTGCACATATTGAACCTTTTATCTATGTAGTTTCTTAAAATCCTGATGGAAATACTTCATCTAGCTGCTGGTGGTTAAAAGAAAGCTCACAGGATTTGCAGGTTTTAAAAAACCAATGTGATTGGAGAGCTTTGTGATTTAAATGTGTACACAAATCCCTAAACTGAGCTAGAAAGAGCTTTGGATAGTTTTGAACATGCCTAATATGATAAGAGGGAGGGCAACTACAAGATGCTCCATTTCAGCCATGAGAATGGCTTTCTTATTAGATTTTGAGTGATTAAAAGTCTAGTAGAATAAAACATTCTGAAATGAAGTATAAAGCAAGCTGGAAGTACTTTGAGTAAAAAAAGCTTCAGATCCATCTGTGATAGAAGAGAATGGAGTAATAACYCTGTGTCATCTGCCTACATCAAACCAGGATTTTCTGGGTTTTTTAAAAAAAAAGAACAGGGGAAAAAAAAATCAGGAAGATCATGATATTTTTATTGTCTTGCACTGCATGGTAGCATGTAAGAGAATATAACGAGAAGTGGGCCAAAAGCCATGTTCATGTAATCCTGAGCTAGCAGACAGTAGATCAAATTTACACCTAAAGAATATGCTTCTCTGATAACAGTAAAAAGGTGCATTGTGAATTAGCATGAATATTAAGCATGGCAAGATAAAAACACATCTCATTTCTGAGCACAAAAATATCATTGTCTAATTTCCTCTGAAATGTGTCATAAACGTGCCTTTTATTCAGTATTTTGAAAGAAAAATGGATCATATTACACTTCTCAGTAGTATAGTTATGCAATTCAATGGGGGATGAAATGTCAGGATTTAATAAATAGGATAAAGATTAGTAAAATAATCTAATCACTGTTCTCTCTTATTTTCAGTCATCACTGAGGATGGAAAAGAGCAGGAGAGGAAGATTAATTTGAGGCTTTATGCAGATATGGGTCAGTAGCCCACAGCTTTCCTGTTTTTTGTAAGTGTTAACATGCTTCAGCACAGAGAAGATCACTGCGAATGAGTGAGTGTAAATGAACCACACACTTCCCTGAGCAAGCAGCAGTGGGAGTGCGTTTCTCCTTGCAGGTGGCACCCAGACATGGTCAGGTCTGCTTTGCTCCCAAGAAAGTGCGCAGGACGCTTCTGTAGTGCCTGTGCACAGGCAGTCCTGAGTTGTGTTTTTGCCTTGGATGCTCTGCCTGGATTTAGCCATATTTAGGGCTAGCTTTGAGGTGACCTTTGAAGCCCCATGTTGCATGTGCATCTACAGGGTCTGGCTGGACTGTCCTCACTGTCCTGTATTGCTTCACAGCAATGTCACACAGCCACAGTCATGTACAGAACTTGTACTGGTTTCAAGCTCAAACTCTCAGGTATTTCCTAGGTGTCTGGGTACACTCATTTACGTCCCCCTTTGGAGCTACAGCACTCCCAACGAGCCCCATCTTCTTGGAGGTCCATAAACCAGAAAGTACAAGCTGTGGTAAGTAGGGCTGTGCAAGGCTCTGTCTCACTGTATATTTTTTTCAGAGGAACATGTTGTCTGAACGCCTACGTCACTATTCCAGGCACTAGGCATGTTGAATTAATTACAGGCATTTGATGGTACCCAAATGAGTCAGTGATTTCAGCAGCCACATACAATCCCTTCTACTTTCACACAGTGGAGAGGCACAGCCTCAGCCTGAACCTGATCTCTCAGCAGTTTTGACCTCCCTGGTGCTACACCTGACTTCCACCAACACATTCATGTGGAGATTCAGATATATAATCTGCCACAGTGCTCTCACGTGAACTGTCGTTAACAGATGGCATTTTTCCTGTCTAAAATATGCGCCTGTAGCTGGTCTCTTTCACACTTCTCCCCCCTCACACACATTTTGAGTTTTCCATCAGTTATTCACTCTGCAGCCTCAGGTTGCCATCAAGTCTGAAAGTCACTGCAGAGTCCAGGTGCTCGTGAATTTGTCATGCTACCTGTTCAGCCTCTGGCCAAAAGATTAAAGGCTGCTTCTAGTTTCACTTTAGTCCTAACAATATAACTGTATGACACATTAATGTTTTGTCTCTGTTGCCATGCCAGTGATGACAGGGACTTACAAGGGCAGGGTGCTGAGTCATAAAAGACATCTAAGAGCACATCTAAGAGCAAATCCAGCTCTTAGGAGAAAGACTAGGCTGGGCATAGAAAAACAATTCAAGGTTTGAAATTTGGGTAAAAAGTCTTTGTAATCATAAATTCCCTAAAGTTAGGGTAAAGATGGTTTCTTTAGAAAATAATAGCTGTGGTTTATCTCAGGAGGCACTGGCAGAGCTCTGTGGGTATGATTTTGGTATGGGGTCAGAAGAGCTGCATTATTTTATTGCTCATATGTGTTATTCCTTAATGTTCATCACAACCAGACCCAGGTGTATGTAAAGCAAGCCACCTGTTTTTCCTGTCTAATCTGCCATGCCTACAAATCATTTACTGAATAAAGGTTTCTAGATGGAACAATGGTGCTGTTTGCTATAACAGCATGACCTGTGCTGTACTGCCTGGGCAGAATCTGCGGCCCTGTGAGGTGTGAGACCAAGGAAGGTGAATGCTGTCATAGAAAAGCCAGAGGCACAAGTTATGAGGCAGTTTGGGGAAAGAGCAAGCAAGAGGAGAGGTAAAAAGGCCATGGCCCTGCTGGCGCCATTGCCTGCAGCAGAGGGTTGGAAACCCAGGGCAACCCCTCCCATTGGTGCGAAAAGAAGGAAGGTTTCTGCTAGGACATGAGGGAGGATGAAGCAGCAGTAACTGACAACACYTTTCAGGCTTTCCTATCCCTTTCCTCCCCTCCCACATCAGTTTTCCCTGTGACTCTCCATTCCAGCTCTGCTGCTTCTTCCTGCTCATCCCCTTTCCTTAACAAGAAGCCAAGCAAGGCTCCAACCCCTCATCTCCAAGGGGGCAAAATACAGTCTAGCCCACACTGCTTGAGAGCCTTCAGGCAGCTCTGACACTCATTCATATGATGTTTAAAAGCCCAACAATCATCTGACATTGTCAGAGCATGTGCAGATGAGTTGACTCCCTGAGGCAACCCAAGACAATGTTTGCTGAGTCTCAAAAGCTGTTTACCATGAAAACATAGAACTGCTCCATGGAAATCTGGTGCTGTGCCTTGTGTCACATGAACACTATGTCAATGTTGCTGCTTTTTTCCTGTTTAATCTGTTGTACTTATAAATCATTTACTGAATAAAGGTTTCTAGATGGAACAACAGCAATGTTTGCAATATCAGCAAAGACCTGTGCTGTACTGCCTGGGCAGAATCCGTGGTCCAGTGAGGTGTGCGACCAAGGAAGGTGAATGCTGCCATGAAAGGCCAACAATATGTATTAATGATTTATCTGCCTTTCGTATGCTGGCATTTAAAAGGCTTGAAAGTAATTTCTATAAACTTCAGAAAACCTTTGTGCTAGTCAGATACAATTGGTGGGAACATTTGAATCAGAGACTGGATGTGAATTTTGGAATCAGAATCAAACTGTGCAAGTTTTGCATTAAACATGGTGTTGCTGCTGGGCCTCACATGGTGAGGTTAGCAGAGAAGAATAAATTAAGATGCTTGAGTCCCCTCTCCACACCAGCCTAACTCACAGATGCTGCAGGTTCTATATTTGGGGGATTTTACTCCTCTCTCTTCAACAATTTGTATAAGGGAGCTGCATCTGGCCTTCGCCCCACCCTGATACTCAGTGTAGCCTTCCCTGGGAAGGGAAGGAATGTTGCTTTTCCTCTGTGTTATCAGGGAGTTTTGGGAGACGTGATGTTTCCTGCATCCCCTCCTGCAGAGCAGTCCTTTCAAACGCATGTGTGCTGAGGCACAGCTGAGCTGTGCAACATCTAGTATGTGCAACATCTAGTTAATGACAGCTATGTAAGGGTATCTTTCTCCAGGGTTCACCCGAGGGGTGTAGTTCTCGAGGACGCTGCGTGTATTTCTGTGACTATTCAACTGGTTTCAAGCATCTGGATTTTCACAGAAACCTCTAAGAATGCAAATCTCCTTTCTTTTTAGATGAGTAATCCAGGATGACTGCCCATGGTCCTAGCTGGGCGTGGTGAGAGGGAGATCCTGCAAACAAACGTTAGGGATAATTGCAAAGGTTCCATCAACCTGGTAGGCAGAGAGCATGTCACACCTCAGGGTCTGTTTGAGGGCTCCGGGACCTAACGTCAGCTGTGATATAGACCTATTTGTTTCAGAAAAGGCTGATCTGTAGGCCCAGCCCTTGGCTGAACAGTTGGCTGTAAAGTTTAGAAAAGTTCTTACCACTCTGATGCGAGGTCCTGTGCTTCCGTGCACAGGCTGGGGAACCCTTTTAGTGATCCAGTCCGTGGATTTCCCTTCTGCATAACTTGTTTTCCTTATGAGTCTTCAGCCTAAAACAATAGAGGTGTTTCCAACAATAAGGGGATTTTCAGCACTCCGAGCTTAGTCATTTCCTATTACTCAAAGGAAAAAAATGTGAAAAAGTTCCAATCTAGAAAGTCTCTGGCTGGTGGTCCAACCAATATTTATGTATCTGTTTTCACAAAGTACTAAACTTCAGAACAGCAGGGGTGTTGCCTCTCTGTGAAAATAACATGATATTTTAGAACAATTGTTCAAACTGGTACAGTAAATAGCTTTCAACATAGCATAATTTGCAGTGGACATTAGTGTTTCCATGGCAACAGAGAATGCTGTCCTGTTTTTATTTTGTTTTGCTGGATATTAAAGGAAAACCCTTTGAACAGTTCCAGCATTACGGCTTATATTGTAACTACTATTGTTACAAATCTACCCAAATTAATAAGAACCCTGTTCCAAAGGTTATATTGTCTGTAGCTTTGGGTATGTAAACACATGTTTAACAAATAATTTTTACTAATACTGTGGCTTATATTAAGTTCAATTTAGCTGTGTCTCAGGGTTGAAAACTTCAGTTAAAGAATAAGCTTTCTAAACTGAGAAATAGCACTCATATTAATCAGTTAAATGGGAAACATATACCAAATACATGTATTACATGTAGATCTTACTGACATATGATTTGTCTCAATGCTTTTTTTTGGAAAAGTGTTTCTTGCTAATTAGACTTGTGCATATGTGCAAAAATTCTTGTGGAAAATGCTTCAGGCTTGTTGTCATGCTGGATTTTTAACGAGTATTTTTTCCCTTAATTTCAAAATATATCTTTGTGATCAATTTTATTCAATGTTCACATTATTTTATTACATTATTTTATGAAGTGTCAAGAGTACTGTTGTGCTGCAGCGTTCAGCTCAAGTCATTGTCTTGCTCTGATTTGCACATCACTTTTAAATAAAAATAAAAATACTTTTGATGGTACCATAGAATCATAGAATAATTTAAGTTGGAAAGAGTCTCAGGAGGTCATCTGGCCCAATCCTCTGCTCAAAGCAGGGCTAACTTCAACATTAGATCAGGTTCCTTGTGGACGTTTCCAGATGAGTTTTGCATATCTCCAACAATGAATATCACATAGCAACCATGTCATAGCTTGGAGAAGGATTGTTTCTCTTGCCTGTTTGCCTCTCCTTATAATGACATCCAGTGAAGCCATCCATTTCTGAAGACAATGGCAGAGGTCAGTGACTAATATTACATTTAAACAACAGCCACACTACTGAAATGATCTCAGCTGCCATTTTGAACACCATGGCACTGCTTTTAATCCTTCTGACCACTAATTCCTTCAAATAACTTTCTGTTCCACTATAAGCAATGGGAATTTTGCATTTAATTCCCATAGTTCACTTTTTATCATCTCCTTCTGGAATACCTCTAAGAAAATGGAAGTCATTATTTTCGGCAATATTTTCCTGTGAGCTTCTTGAACTTAACCTATACCTGAACTTGTCTTGGTTCTACGTTGATTTTATTCAGCTCACTTCTGTAAATCAGCATGTTCCTCCTTTCTACTGAAATGATGAAGCAAAAGGTACTTTCCAGTCAAGTGCTTTAAATACCTGTTTTTTAGAAAAAGTCTTGTTAGGTTTCCTAATTATTAATTAATAATACCTGAGGGAAAAAATTACTCTTTACTTTGAAAATTTTCATCAGTTTTTCTATCCTAGTTTTAGAATCCATCTTCCCAAATGGAGCTCTGTAAATTTCAAGCAATAGAAAATTGTTAAAAACCCTCCTCCCAAGACTGCAGAAGCACAAGCAGTCACCACAATCACAGAAATCATGAGGTGAAGCAGGATTAGCATATTACAGCTTGCCTGATCGCTTTTTCCTACAGTATGCCAAAACAAGATTAGAACAGCTGATTCAGGGGTGTCCGAAAGCGAAACTTTTTCCATATCAGTGTCTTATCATAAGATTCCTGCAAAGCACATGTCCTAAAACAATAACAAACATTCTTTCATAGTTCTAAGTAGTCCTTGTTCTTTAATCAGATGATAGTTATTTGATATAGACATACAGAACCAAAATAGCTCATGTGTTTTCCTTTTTACGATTACAGCATGTTCTATAAGGCGCTGTAAGCTACTGTAGATATGGAAAGTAACTAAGTACAACAAATTAAGTGGATTGCCTAAGTTGAGTAGACATTCAGAGTTAATGCTTATACTAGTTTGCCTCTAACTTCTGATGTGACTGTAAGGAAAACCATTACAGCAAGAATTATTTTCACATGCATTTTTAATGATGTCACTTATTTAGTATTGCTTTACCTCATACTCAGAGCAGAAAATTATATATGGTTTGATAAATAAACATGCGCTTAAATACAACAGTCACTATTGCAACAAAACTAGACGGTTTAGGACTGGAAAAGCCAAATGTTAATAATGTGAAAACAAGGCAGCCCAAGGAAAGGCTTCCCCAACTCTTAATTTCTCAAGTCATGCAATATGATTTTGTTAATCATCACAAATGAGTAGATTTCCCAAATTCATGGACAAAATAAAGTAAAATTCAATTTCTGGTCTAACTGAACTGACAACAAAAATACTCATCACTAATGTAGTTACTATATGAGTAGCAAAAGAAACATATGTAAATAGAACAAGAAACMGAAACCTATGTCCAAGAGAGAGAGCTTTTTCCAGAATGGGAATTGCCTGTGGCATATTTGATTTTGCAATATGTGCAATAAGAACCGGTTCCTAATTTGATGTTAGATGCTATTATGTTAGAAATAATAAATATTACTTAATACTTACACTTCACATACAACATAGAAATACATATACAAAGGAAGACAGATATAGAAATATGAATAAAATTCAACTAATACTTGACTATTTCACCCTATTGGACAGGATTCTCCAAACATTTGTTCTCTTGGAATAGCCCATGAAAATACATATAACCTCAGTTACTTCAATTTTCTTGCATATGTCAGGCTTAATCATGTAAGTAAACCACAGAAGAGCATGAGCACTAACTTCATGTTACATTTCAGAATTCTAAACAAGCCACAGACCCACGTATTTCCCACTGAAGACAAAGGATATTCTTAACATAGGATTAATTTAATCTGATGCATCTGGTCAAAGCTGTTTTTCTAAGCACACTATAAGATCAATAGAGAGAAATTAGCACTTTCTGAGGGTCATCTGAAGATGGATAACAAAGTCTGGGAGAATTATTCACCTTCTAGAAGTATCTGCCTTTCTCCATATTGACTGTAGAGAGTGATAGGAGAATTTTAGACAGATGACTTGAGGAGACATGAGTCTTCAAGAGGTGTTAGATCAGGTTTAAACTATGATGGTGACATATTTCATTAAATCRTAGAATAGAATCATAGAATTTGTTCTCATTTCTTATGAGTCTGTACTTCCAAGAAGACAGAAAAGTTGGTGAAAGACAAAATGAAAAGTTAAAAATGAAAGAATTTTTAAAAATGTTGTTTGTTTGTGGTATAAACAAAATACTGTACAGCAAGAGCAGCTAGGGTTTTACAGCTTCTTGTTTATAAAACCAGAATAGCCTGCCCTTGTGTAATGGTCCTTCCAAAGTTATGACAATAAAAATTTATAATGCCATTCACTGTCATAGTCTATAGATACTTCCATATGACATAAAGCAATGTTAAAACACCTTTGTCTTCCTACACTGAAAACTTGTATGAATCCTCCCCTACTCCGTGTTTGTTTAGAATACATTTTTATAGCAAAGATGTAAGCTCAATAACATGCAGTGATTTATCTTGGGAATACAGACTCAGCAGTAACTGCAATGAAAGCAATATGGCAGGAAAATAAGAGATCTGGACCATCTGGGTGAAAATATGTGGCTCTGAAAAACGTTTAGAAGAAAGAAAATTGACATATATCTGGAAGTGAAAAGCTCTGAATTCAACTGAGAGTTTTGTCACTCATTGACTTTATTCATGACACTGATGGTTGCTTTTCAGAGTCACATGGTGCCCACCTCTTCTTTATAGTCAAGAAACTAAGGAATTGGATTAAAACTTGGTTTACCCATCTGGGGAGGATGTGTAATCAACAACTATTTAATAAGTGTGGAGTAAGAACTAGTGAGTTCTTTAGTTACCTTTGCCTCACAAGAAGTCATTTAGACAAACTGTTAAATTAGCACAACTGTTACAGTACCACTTCCCTCTCTCAGCTATGATATTTCTGATCATGATATGAACATAATAAGAAAAATAATAGCCCTGCACCTGAAACTCAGGAACATTATTCACATACAATATTCAGTTAACTATATAAAAAGTTTTGTTTCCTTGTTCAATGTTAGTAATGTTTATATTCTTGCTCAGATGAATGTAAAGTGAAAGATGGATTACTAGTGTTTACAAATAAAGTTAGAGGCTTTCCAGTGCTGAAACAAAAGGCAGGCTTTTGTGTCTCATTGGAAAGGTAAAGGGGAACAGGTTTGTTGCTAAAACAATAAAAGTTTATTCTTATCCCTGTTCTGTTTTTTATGGTTTGTTGTTCCACTGAAACTCATCTGGTATTTATCAGGTGATAAAAAGGACAAACCAAACTCTTCTTTACTGGAAAACTGTGAAGCTTTGTTGTTATAGCTGATATCAAACAGACTGCTAAGTGGGATAGTGTCAGAGTCCTTCTGAATGCAAGTGGAATCCAGAGTTTTCATAACAAGTAAAAATGTTAGTTTGGTAGTGTTCAAAATACTAATCTAGATTCTGATATAATTTATGCTGAAGTTCTAAGAAACTCACATGAACGTCAGTGAAATTGCAGTACTCTTTATGTCTGTGATAACAGGGATTGCCCAAAAGGTACCTGAGAAGGTAACAGAGTACTGAAACATGAGGCCCCACCAGTGGTTGGAAACAGAGGCCTCTGCTTTTCAAAGCTGCGTCTCCATTTGCAAGTCAAGAAGTTATCACGAGGTAAAACACCTCATGGCAGCAATTCGTGCACTGGGAATTTCAGGTCACACAGTTTATCCATT
Organism: Phoebastria nigripes; assembly: GCA_035582835.1. NCBI lineage: Eukaryota > Metazoa > Chordata > Aves > Procellariiformes > Diomedeidae > Phoebastria > Phoebastria nigripes. Next base: position 6,046,970 of record JAYKAV010001112.1, on the reverse strand, counting down.
CAGCACTGCACAGGTAACATGCTTTCAGTTCACTGCTGAATCAACTATGTCTATATTCAGTCATATTTTCTTCCCATTGATGTCCCTCATGTTCTCTAAAAGGAGTCGATCAGAGTGACAAGTTTGCAATGGCAAAGTTTTAGTTACCAAGAGAAAAGAATCCATCTGCAGTGAATTGCTTCAGTACCCTGGTGTGCCTGGCATAAGCTTTCAGACCTGAGGGAGAGACGGTCTGGGTTAAAATGAAGTTTTGTTTTAAAAAAACAAAACAAAAAAATGTTGTACTGCAAATTGGAAGATAATAACTGTAGAAAGCTGATACGTTTAAAATCATCGAATGTAGTCCAAGAAAGTTTATTTCTTTTGAAATATTAGAGAATCATTCACTTAAGTCAAAATAGTCTGCAAAATATCCAGGAACTGCTCATCTCACCAGGTGTGACAGCAGAGCATGAAACTCCATGAAATCAGTTCCCCAGCCCACAGGTGAGATAAAGATGAGGAAAAGCCAGAGCCATGGCTTCCCAATCCTGTCCTCCAAGACCAAGCAGAACAGCTGATCTGCACAGGAGGAAAAATTCTCTATTTGGGAGATATATGGTAAATGTGTCTGAATCCATCCCAGCTGCATGCAGTAAGTCGAGGATCAAACYGTCAACCTAGAGTCAAAACAACTAAATCCCACCCTTACCTAATATATATTAATACCTTAATATATTAGGAAGCCCTAAAACTTACCATACATCTCTGAACCACTATGCCTCAGCAGAATATCTAAGGGTCTGCTTTAAAGTAAGGTGAACTGCAGTAGGAGAAAGTAGAAACTCCTTTCAGAAGGCAGTCTAACGAAAATTCATGGGGCCTTTTTAAAGTTTTGGTTATCAGTGAAAGCTGAGCAGAATTTCACAGCCCAAATAAAAAGCCACGAAACTAATATCTCGCCTGAGGGAGTTCCCTGCTCCAAATATCAAAGTCTCTCTGAAAACAATAAGTGTGAAACTATACTCAGGTTTTACTGGGAATAAACTGTTACAAACCACCAGTTCTTCTCTCCTGCTTCTGTTCCACAAAATCCAAAGTATTAACTAAATATATGTAGACTCACACTGCTCCCAAAAGAGCAGAAGTGGAGGAGGCATCACATGGAGCTGAGAATGCAGCAAAGGGGTCAGAAAAGTGGAGAAAGATGTAAAAGAGGAAAAAGAAACAAAAGGATCCCCTTCCTGGATTTCCTCTGTCCCCAGATTGGTCTGGGGACTCCTCCACTGCCACGAAGGCTGGGGAGAAAGGAGAGCGGTAGCTGAGTAGCACCCCTCCTGGGATCACTGATCTCTAATGCTGGCACCCAGCAGAACCAGGACCTGGAACCGCAGCACCCTGAGCGATGCAGCTGGGGGAAGCAATGCCTCCCTGTGCCTCTGAGCACTCCATCCAGCAAACCTTACAGATGGAAGACGACTATTACAGAGGTAAGATACTGCTCTTTGAGAAAACACCTCTCAGCTCCCAGCTGAGTTTCTGCCTGCATGCTGGCCCTCTAATTTCTGAAGAATACAGTCAGCTATGTCACCTCTGGAAAGGCTTCATAGTCACGACATATAATTTGATATAATGCATAATATAAGTACTACTTATTTTTCTGTTGAATTTCCCATATCATTCAGTGCAGGAGCTGTGCTTAGGAAGGGAAAGGATGCAAATTGGTGGCCACCATTAGTCTAACATCATTTGCTAACTTTTTTGGTTGCATCTGCAACTGATTTAATAATTTTCAAGGAAGATTTCTGCATGTTGTTTCTTTTCTGTATTCTAACAGCACATAATGAGCAGATACATTTCTAATGCCTTTTAGTCTAAGAGAAAACTACCTGAACTTAGTCCTATTTAAAAGCAGAAAAGACAAAGAATGCTTATGAATTTATTCTGCTAAAGGAATCTGATTTAGTACAGACATGTTCCTCAAGCAGAGCAGCCAAAAGAACAACTCATGATCAAACTTGTGAATACCCTTCTCTCCACATACACAGAACTCTTTTCAGTTATATATAATACTACAAATAAGACAGAATCCTTCCATGCCCTACAGGACAAATATGACAACCGATTATGGGAATTACCCATTACCAAGCTACAACTGAGTAAATACATCAAATGAATATCAGAGAACAAGAGACACGCCAAACTATGAAAAACAGATACCTGGCTGTAAGTGCTATAAATCAGCTTACCCAATTTCTTTAGCTATGAAGCAATACCCCTATGTGAGAGGAATTGTAAGAGCTCATTTGTGCATTGAGAAATTATGGAAGGGAATTTACAGTTCCTTATAAGGCCAATCACTTCTCATGATCAGTATGCGAGGCCCTGTCTCTCCCTAACCTTTCCCTGATATTCTGGGGAGTTTTTAGAGAAAACTTTTCCTCTCAGATATGCCCCATGGATCTTTCTTCCATCCATCTGCAAGGATCAATCTATATTCACAGACGTTGTACTGTGCAGTCTCCACACAGAGATCCTATGGAGAGCTACATGTTCTCCTCAATCTCCAGCTTTGACAGCAGAATATCTCTCTTAAATTATTGATGCTTGGCTGCTCTAAAAATACAACATAAATACCTCTGGAGGTATTATTTGTGCATAATGAATATAAGAATCTGCAGCTTTGCTTAGCCATGCTTAAGTTGCTAAAAAAGCTAACATTTGCATACTTCTGTATCTGTTACCAAAATATTTCCCCTTTGATCCTTTAGCAGTATGATCGTCCTAGAGAAGAAAGGCAAGCAGCTCAGAAAATTCCTACAGAAAAACAACATTTTACAAACTGGAAGTAGAAAAGCTCTTTTCACTAAAGAGAGAGGCAAAAATACTCAGTGAAAAGAACTGAAACCATAAGAAACAGTCACAAAAAGGCGGGAACGGTGATCAATAGTGAAAAACACATCCCTTCAAGAATGGGGAAATGAAAAATGAAAAAACAATAGATAGTGCTTTCTGGCTTAATGCAATCAAGTCCTACAGCTAAATTCACCAATCTTACCTTTCTTCAGCAGTTACATTTCTCATTCTTTTACCTCATTAACCATTAAGAGAGATTCAGTAAGGTTCATGGTCTCTAACAAACGGCCTCCAAAGCAGACTTGATTTAATTAGCAGACAAGCTTTATGATTTAGCTGTAATGGACTTCCTATTTGAGATAATATCCTCTCATTTTATCCTGTTGCCAAAATAACCCACATACTGTGTGCACTGGTCTAAATTCCATATAAATGCCTGATTTTCTAGCACCTTGAAAATTATGATGAGTCTTTCCACTAAACTTAATAGGCTTTTCACAGTGTTAGAGGGCTCAAATGCAACCTGAGGAAGGAAGTGCTGTTCTAGAAGGCTGGTATTTGCTATTCTGCAGAGAAATTGTTTGATTAATCCCTAGGGGAATGGCTGAACTAATTGAAAGTGGTGAACATGAAGGAGATAACTGAGAAGTGCTAATCCATGGTATAAACAAGTAAATTGCCAAAAGAAGTCTGATTGAGAAATACCACTTCATGACTGGCTGCTGAGATGTTTTGATCCTCTGTGGCAGATGCGGATTGCACCCCCTTTACGCAGCAGGTGTTAAGAAAGCTCTCACTGGCAACGTAGTGGAGAGACTGAAAGCTGAACAGGCTTCCAAATAAAGAAGACAGCATTTTCCATCGTTATAACTGGATTAATGTTTAGAGGTAAAACACAGAGGAACCACCTTTGACCAGCTATTCACCTTTCAGTACGCACCTTCCCCATCCTCTTTTCTCTCTGTTGTCCACAGCAGTTCCCAGTCTCACTTTCTGATCTTTCTGCCTCTCTTCTCCATCTTCCACATCCACAGGAGATGTCCTTCACCCAGGTCCTCCCTTTCTTACTGCTAATTAGACCCATAATTTTCTTTCTAGGACCACTGGAAGTCCCAGTAGCAATCAAAATGTCTTTCTGTTAGGCATTCTCCAACACACACAAAAAGTATACCGTGTGTTGAATAAGTCAGTGACCAAACATGAGAAACTAAAAGCAGGAGGTGGAGGAGAAAAGCAAGGCATGGGAAAGAGGGTTGTTCAACTAAACCAGCTGGTGACAGGTAGTTATAGAGAAAACCGGGAGATGCCAAACTGGCTCTTTCAGTTCCTGAGACTACATTCTTCTCCCCTATTTCATCCACATTCCCACAAAAATGTTTAGAGAAATGGTTCAGCTGTTGTGAAATGGGAATGGCACTTTGAGACTTGTTTCCCAAAGGAATATAAAGAAAATGAGGCCAATACAAACTAATATCAATCAACATACCATGCTCTGAATGGGGATATGCCAAACTTCTTAACTGTATGGGCCATATAAAGTAATTTTATAAAAAAACATTGTCTGCACAGGGGGTAAGTGAGAGTGACTGCATCAGTCCTCCTCGGGGCAGAGCTAGGTTCGCAGGTACAGCTGGGTTCATAGGTGATGAGTGACAGTGGCCCCCAAAGCTCCTGCTCTCTCTCTTCCTCTTGCCAACTTTAAAAAAAAAGATTAAATTTGCTATACACTGTCAGATGTCTCTGATGCACAATTGCCCGAATTTCTGACTATTCAAACTGAAAGGAAATTTCAGCACTCTGAAAATTTATTTTTTGTTTAAAATCATAATTCTTTAAAATTTTTCATATATAATTAAAATTTGGAGCAGTTATGTTTTCTGATCTTTTTTTTTTCCTTAAGAAAGCATTCTTATTTTTAATTTAGAACTTTAGTCTGAGGTTCCTATTACTTTAACTCCATTTATCATTGTTCTGACATATTAAGAAGTCATATTAAATGAGAATGCAAAACCAAAAACCATAAAACAGCACTCTATTTAAATTCCAGAATTCTAAAACAAAATTCCAACATCCCGTCTTCTTCTGAAGATAAAATTTGGTTTTCCTTATGAAAATTTTAATCAAAATTGATACATTGTTCTATACCTAATCCTAGACAATTATTTATTATTGATAAAAAACACATCTCACTGATAAATTTTAGACCAAGTCTAATAGAAGGGGTTTCTGTTGTACAGTATTGGCACTTGTGCCATTGAAGAATAGCATGCTTCTTTTCCTTACGAATCAGAATACAGCAATTATTTACCAGGTCCAGAGCTGAGCTCTATAATATGCATTACCACCTCGGAGGTAAAAACGCACAAAAAGAAGCAGCTGTTTAAAGCTGTTATGATATTTTCTTCTCACTGATGACCCTTTTTTCACAGCTCTGAAAACGTATCTTCTGGTTTGGGCGTCTATGCCTAGAAGCTGTTTTCTAAAATTAGTGGCAAAACCACCACRCGTTTACCCAAAGCTCCCGGTTGCCACCGTGGCTCTCTGTCCCACGAGTACAGTGCACCCCTGGTTCTCCAGCCCTTCTTATACACATTTCTTTTTACCATAAGTAACACCATTGTATGGTTTGTGCTCTTTGCGGTTTCAAAGACAAAAGAGTAGCTAAACCTTTGTCAACAGCCTCTCTTGTTTACACCTTACAAGAATAGACAATTTTACAAACTCCTGGAAGAAAATATGATCTCAGAAGAGAACATTTCCTGAAAGCAATATCATTTGGTCTTGATCCTGTGATTACTTCCGTGTGAATGGCAGCCTTAAAGTCAACATTTAGACACAATAGGACTGTTTTGCATGAGATGATAGATTTGAAGATGTATGATCATACGACTACGTACACCACTAAGGCAGGATTTTCAAGACAGCCTGAAGCACTTATGCACCTAAAACCAATCAAAATTCATGACTTGGTTCCTACATCTCTTGGATGCCTTTGAAATAAAAAAAAAAAATGTATTACCCTTTAATTAGATATCTTAATTATACCTAATAACAATTATTATAAACATTAAAGGCTGCTGTAATACTTCAACTTCTTTTCCAGACTTTTATAGTCCCATATGGAAACCTTACCTATGTTGTAAATTTTTGTTTTCCTGTAAAAGATGTATTACAAATTAGCATGAGGAAAGCTGATGGTATTATCAAGCAAAATTAATTCAGATAACAGAGAAAAATAATTTTAATATTCTTGAATTTTCATTCACTTGTATTCTTGGGTATAAAATTTGTAGGGTTTAACTGGAATAGATTTTTTTTCTTTTTATCAGGCCAATGATTTTGTGTCAGTTCTTTGGCCATATCAGAATGAAATTCATCACATTTGAGAAGTCTACAAGTTGAATATCCAAGTCCAAGCTATTCTCATTCCTCTAACAGTCAGTAAAGAGACATAGGCATCCCTAGAAGGCAGTTTATCTGATCTGTCCTAGACACCTATCTCAGAAGGAGACGAATTGTTGTCTGTAGGTGGTATTTCTCTCCACTGACTATTAAAAGAGAGTGTAGTACCTGTCTTAGTCACTTTGTAACTTAGTTACCATGCTAGATGCCTAAGCCAGGGCAGATGGATCTCTTTTTAGGTGACATTTTTACTTTTACTACATGCCAGGTTCAAAAGAGCATTACAGGCAAATCAATGTGTTTGTCTGCTGTCCCACTTCCTATATATGTACATGTGAACATCTGTTTTGGAAGCTAATGAAAGTATTTCTTCAGATTCTTTCCTCAAAGTTGTTTTTAGCAATTTCTCCATATATAGTAAATGCCAGATATCTGTTGAGATATTCTGCGCAAATGCATGCTTGCCAGTCCTTGGAAACCTGTTGTATCATGAGTTCCCAGTCTTCACATTAAAGCAGCATAATGCCAAGGTGCACGTACATGCAAGCAAGGAATGTAATAAATTACAAAGTGCCAAATAAAAAACAAACAAACAAAAAAAAAACACCAAAAAAAAAAACCTCAGGGGAAGAAAAGACAAATATTTTTTTATAAGAGAACACAGAGTGCTAGAGGCTGAAATCTTTCAAAAGCAAGTGCTCTCCACTAAAAATGTTCAGACATGGGAAAATGAATAACATGAGGTTTTGATACTTAAGAAACTGGAGCGAAACATTGTGAACGGTGTTTGTGGAGCAACCCATTAACTTTTTCTGCCTGTTTTGAAAGGTTATATGGATTGTTGCACTACTGGCCTTTCACATCTGGTGCTTAAGGTTTAGAACTCCCCTGCTCAGCTTTCATGACTCGAAAATCTTGATTACAGCAGTTATGCTACAATAGAGAGGGGAATAAAAAGTGCCTGCCTCAAACCAGCCATAGGGCTTTATAAGCAATAGAGAAAGTAACCTAGGGAGAGATGGGGGGAGAAGAGGATTAAAGGGAGGGGGCAGAAATAAGAAATTCAGTCTTTGCCATGAGCTTTCACATATAATATTTAAAGGTGTGCAACAGTTGTTTTCTATTGCTCTCTTCTTTTCTCAGTTTCATTTAGTTCTACTATGTCTGAACCAGGATTGAAAATATTAAATGGCTACTGGCAGGACCAGTAGCTTCTACATCACTAGCAGTGTCATTTGCTCTGCAGCCACATATTGACCATGAAACACTGAAAGAAATCCAATGTTTGTCAGCCTGGGGTCTTCAGACATCAGAAAACTGCTTGCAAAAACATTACAAAAAAACAGCCCCTCAAATATATCTATAGATTCCCATGCCTAGGAGCAAGCAAACAAAAACAAGCAAAGGGAAGTACAGGTGATAAATATGCAGAGTTTATTCTGCCTTTGTTTAGAACTTAAAGAAAACCACTGTAACAATGCTACAGAAGACATTGTGTTGTGCTTTGTTGTGTTTCCAAAAAGCTGGGAGGCAGGAAAAAGGCATATTTAAAAAGGTTGGAAAGCATCGGTCTGATTAATCGGCCTGAGCTGGTGCAGGATGAATTATATTTATACTGTTACATATACATATTTGTCCAACCTGTTCTTGAAAACTTACAAAGATCATGATTCCACATGGTAGTTTGTGCTGTTGTTAGTGTCTTGCAATATCTTACCAAAATCACCTCTGCAGCAATAGGACAATTGTTTCTTGCCACCCCCAGAGAAAACAGAGCTGATAGAGTCCTACATGTTTTACATGCAACTTTTGTACATGCTGGAAGGTTGTTACTGTGACCATTCTTCCCTCTGCATTCCCCCTCCACCACCTGAGATCCCTATTTTTTAGATTAAAAAAAAAAAAAATATTCAGGCTTTCCATAAAGCAAATTAATAAGTCTTTCATCTTTGCCAGTATTATTCTGTAGACTGTCTCTGGCTTGTCTACATCTTTTCTGAGATTCGGTGCTCAAAACACCCCTTCTGAAACTTCATCAGTTCCAAAAGGGGTGGAATAATTACTCCCTTGTCTGATATATGAGACTTCTACTAACACATCCCAAATGAAATTCGCACTTTTTGCAATAACATCACTATATTGACTCATGTTTGCTGGAAATGCACTATACCACTTGAATCCTTTTCTGCAGTACTGATGCCTCCCACATCTTCCCCAGTCTCTGAGAAATTGATTTCTCCTTAAGCACTACATGTTTTTGCTCAGCAATATAGGTACTAATATTAAAGTCCTTGAAACTTTAAAAACAGTACTTCTGTTGTGCCATTTTAAATTAATCTTGAATCTTTACTTGCAAAATGGAGGTAAGACTCAAGTCCTGTACCAGATTGCTGAATTTATGTAATTTCTTCCATAGACATAGCAAATGTTCACGGTGAACTATGGTGAGCTCTTGCGGGAAAGAAAATGTATTACTACATTCACTGGCTTTAAAGCCATAGGTAGGAGTAGCATTTTCTTTTATTTGATTTCCAAACTATCAAGTTTTGAGGAGTCTTTTGAATTCTGGGAAGTGCCCTGGAGTGCTCACAGCCACTCTCAGGCTGGAATAAGCCTCCAGTTTTACAAGTGTACCGACTGCTCCATCGGAGTCATTAAGAAACATATTACTTTGAATAGGCTTCGGGACAGATCCCAGCAGAACCTGACTGGAAGTGCTCTCCTCATCTGGCAGCAAACTTCTGTGGTTACCAGCCCGGTACACACCCTTCTTATGGTAATATATAGCCCTAGTTTTGTTATGTAATCTTCTAACACACATTCATAAATACAATAAGGCAACATGTTCTGTTATGGCTCTTCAGCATATTTCAAATTTTAGCTCCATATATGCTGAAAAGAGCAGAGAAAAGGGGTGCCTGACTTCCTTTATAAGTGAAATATAAGTGAAGTAGTGTTTTATAAGTGAAGAAAAAAATCACATATGAAGTCACAGTAACATTTTAAAGAGAAAGTCAGTGGGGATTTCTAATTATTTGTGAAAACCTGAATTTTGGTACTACATGAAGGAGGAGCTTAATGAAAAGGTTTACACATAGTGTAATATTGTCTGATCTACTTTCTTCTCATTTCCATAAACTCATTGCCTGGCATGGAAAGCTTCATTTGCACATGGTTGTTCTCACTGTATGCAAATAATTTTTTTGCAACACAATTTATCTCTACAGACTGATCTCTGTGATCTTTCCGGCACATTTGGAGGCAGCTGACAATGTAGTTTCTACCATCTAAAAGTCTGTGTTCCCAAACACATTTAATCCATTTTAATAACACTCTGCAACTTCCCTACTTTATGCTTTTATTCTCTTAGATTTTATGAGATAATTGGGTTCATCTGAGCTCAGTGTTTTGATTGAAGATCTCCAAGAAAAGAATCAAGTGTTATAGGGAGAAATACTGATGAATCAGTAGAATGACTTCTAATAGCCAGAGAGCCAATGTAATGTTTTTTATAGTGCACTGTGCTTTCTTATAAGATGATAAAGGTCCCGGTCATGTACTATCATTTAATATCTCATAATAGCTTTGTGAAAATAGTAATATTACCTCTAGTATCCTTGCCAACTTGTGGTGCGGATAATTGCATTGTACTAACTTATATTGTTCTTGCATATTCATAGGAAATTTTTTTTTTTTTTTTCAATTTCCATTCTAAATATTATGTCATGTATGTGTATTTTTCTCTTCAACAAAATGGTTAATGTGAATCTTTAACAAGCTGCTAAGTTGCAGCTGTAGAATTCAGCCAGGTAGACTGACTCTCTCCATATCATGAGCTACCACATTTCACAAGTTATCCCTCCTATTGGACCCAACAGCCTGTATTTGACTAAGTAATCAAGCATTAAATCACATTTAATTTCAAGGGGTTAGGCTAAACAAGCAACTTGAGTTGCATATGATAACTATTTTGTCCTCACCATGGCTGACCTTTATGTGGCTGACACATTTTGTCAATGGTAATTTTATGTTTATTTCCAGTTCATTGATGAAAATATCGAATGCCATATAATATGACTATTATGTGTATCCACACTAGGAACATCCCATTTGATGATTAATCTCCATGGATGACTGATTTTTTCAATGTATTAGTTATTTCTTAATCTCTTTAATATACACTGTATTAATATTATATAGCACTAATATCTTCACCGGAATGTCAAGAGAGCTAACTATATTGTCAATTGTAATAATGCTTGCAGTAGCCAATCTATTGGAACATTCCTATTGACCTCAGAAGCTGAGTTGAAGAAAGGGGAAAAGGAAAAAAGAAAAATTACAATTTTATCTATAAAAATAAACTTGAATTGATCTTTTTTCACAAAAATGTGATATAAGAAGAGGGAAGTGTAAGAATCAATGGAGAGAAAACCTGTAGGTTTTCGACTCCATCAGTCCCAGATTCTGAAGATAGTTGCAGCTCCATTGCTTCCCTTCAGGTTATCCAGAACCATGTCCATCCATATCAAAAATATCCCTTTCTTAAAGGTTATAGCCCCTAACTTAATCCTTTCATAATGCCTTTTTAACAAGAATTTAGAAGCATAGGATAACTGTTAGGTAATAAGATTAGATGTGAATCCATTAGGATGTGTAATGTCTAGACTGGACCAGAGAGAGACAGAAGAGGTTGTTCAAAGGGACCTGACTCTTGTTTGCCACACAAGACATTTCATGACATTTAAAATATCCCAGATATCTTCTCTGGTTTCCAGTTGCCACTTCAAAATAACTCGTGTATTCTGGAGATGCTTTGTCACATCTACTAGCCCTGAGTCTTATAAACCCTACGTTAACTCAGGTGTCATTAGATACCTATGTCTAGATGATTGAATTGAGTTCCAATGTTATTACAAGCGGAAATATATATAGCAATTATAAATAGGAATGTTAAACTATAAAAGTGTTTGTTCTCTCATCCAGAATTTGGATTTGAATTTAATATAGATACGTATATTTTTACATATGTCTATAGTCTGCATTAGCATGAGAAATATTTCTTTTACAGTTTACACAACCAAATGTCACTTGAGCATTTTATATGTCCCATTTTGTGTCCAAACCCAAATGAGTATGACCGCATATGAGCTCTTCAATATTGCATGCAATCAACTTTGGAAGTCTTTATTCAGTTCTGGTTTTAGTCAACACTGCATTCAGCATGCAAAATGTAAAATAAAATTTAAAAATAAAATAAAAAATAAATCAAATACATAACTAAATAAAATAAAATAAGATAAATCAATGTTTTCTAATTACACAAGTGAAATTTGTCGCCTAATGGTTGAAATTCTCAGGTACTAGCTTCCCAAAAGGCATGCAGATTTCTCGAAACGAGACATAGCGCAAAGAACCCCAGGCTCAAAAACAGCAACCCGGTAAGTCTGCATTCCTTAATGCAGAGAACATGACAGTGCTGCATCAGAATAAAAGTGATACACTGCTGGTTTCTTATGCTTGCATTATTTTCCCAAACATTTTCTGATTACAAGGTTAACATGAGCTGGGCCAGGTCAAGTCAAGCTATGTATATTGACCTGAAGAATTCAATAAGCTTCATTTCATTTTAAAGTTGGTAAGAGAGGGGAAGAAGGTACCAAATTAGAACACACAAACTCAATTACAAGGTATTTATGTACCAGTCTCATTGGGATTTGGATGAGGCAGTAAATTTCATGCACTGCTTTTCTTAAGAAAATTATGTTATCTGCCTACATAGAAAACATAGAATCATAGAATAATTTAGGTTGAAAGGGCCCTCTGTATGTCATCTTATCCAATCCCCCCTCTCAAAGCAGGACTAATTAGATCAGGGACCCTTCTCCTCTAGGGCTCAGTGAGGGATTTGTCAGCAGCTTTCAGAACACCAGGATGGCCCCATTCACTTCTGAAAAAAGCTGGGAAAGAAAAAGAAAAATATCCATTCCTGAAATTTTACCTTCCTAAAAATTACTGAAACAAATTCATTAGTGGATTACACTAATCATTATGCCAGGGAATTACATCCATGAAGTCCCTAACCTTGTTGCATATTATCACATCTGCTGCCCTTTCAATGATACACTTGGATTAATCTCTGAATAACAGGATCACATCTCCTTAATTAAAACATTAAATGACTAAATAAAAAAAGATAAAAATCTTTATATTCTTTAATTAAAAGAAGAAGATTCACCAAGTGTCTAAAGAGACACATAACTATCCCTGGAAGAACTCCAAGATATCACATGTGAAGGGGAGGGGCGATAATTACTTTTTTTTTTAAGGGAAAGTGCAGAAATTGGAAATGGCATTCGGCCAGGTTCTGCCACACCTACACATGCTGAATAACAATTTTAAAATAGCTCCGCTGAACTCAAGTATAAAGCCATTGCTCAAAGGAGATCCTAATCAAGACCTTCTAAATTAAGGATTATATAGTATACAAACTGAGAATGTGTTTTCTTGTCTGATGCAGGAAGAGCACCCACATCAGCAAACATATAAGTTGAATCCTTTGAACCCTTGACCATTAGCTCCCTTTGCTGTTGAAAAACAATTTTTCTGCAGCAGTTTAGAAATCTGTCCTTTTAAATAGGTCATCAATGCCCTTAATTTTAATCTAATACGTATCAACAGTCTATCCAGATGGCAGCTTTCAAATTGGTGGTTATTCAAGCTTTGCTATTTAAAACACAATTCCATTTCTTTAATGAGAATATCACTACTGGAACTATTGTATCATTAATACCATAATTTTGGTTTCTGTATAGATTTTTCTTGATCGAGTACCTTCATATACATGTATCTCTCCATAATTGCCCCCCAAAGAAAATAAACATGAAAACTGATTTTGAAAACAGTAATAGCAGCTAGCATATGGAAAATGAATGTTTATGTTCCCTCTTGGATTTGTGCAGAATGATACATATGATATATATGATGCTCATAGACAGGATTAGCTGACCTCAACTGACATAGTAATGATACTGTTACAGAGTCCCTAATGGTTTCCTTGAAAGTATTGGTATGCTAACAAAAACACAAAGCTTTAATAATGAAGATATAAAAAAGCTTCCACTGACATTATATTACATCACCTCTCCTTTGGACAGATTGCATGGGATGTGAAGTGAACTACTGTGATGTAAATTACTGTGTTTACCTCCTGGGGAAATCTGGAAGATTATGAATAAAACTTCAATAATGAAAAAGCCAAAGAAAATCCATGACTCATTCATAAACAAGAAGTCACTAGAACATCCTAAACTCACGTTTGCAATGTTTTCTAACTTCTTGTAGGCTTTTTATTTCCTGGGTATTTTAATGCATGTGTTTATAAATATCACAGACTAGAACTTTAGCTGAAGGCAATTGCAGTGTATGTGTATATTCTGAGGACCTGATCCCAGAGACTTTGTCTCAGGTTTGGCTTGATTTCTCCCCATGGGTGTTTAAAAAAAAATAGCTGCTGGGTCAGACTCACTAGTACCAAAACACTGCTAAGTCAGTAGAGTTACAACAATAATAAAAGTGGTCTGTTGTACATGAATAAAGCATCAAAGATTATCTAGGGTACTATTAGATCTACACATCGTGTACATTTTCATGACCTGCTTTTAGTCCTAAGTCCTTAACAATTTTTCCCTCCTTTTCACATTCCACAGATCTGCAGGAAACCAAACTATGGAAATGAGTGAGATGTGCACCACCAGAAAAACTTTTCAAAACCAAGGAATTGCTTTTTATGGTATATCTAGTGCCTAGTTCACCATGTCATTGACATCAACAGTATAAAGCTGAGAAAGGTTTTGCAATTGAAGGCTCAATTGTACCTTTATTTACATGAGCCCCTTTTTCAGAGTGTGAAAACTCTTTGCAGTGCAGATTGCAGATTTAGCAAAATAAGACTCCAGCCTGTGCAGGTGAGAGCTGAGAAAATGTGCTGTGTGTGAATTTGGTGCAGCTTTCAGTCTACTAAGTGACCTCAAAATTTGCGGGGTCATATACAAACTCACTCATACAAATGAGGACCTGAGGAGAAGTTCAGGCTTAGATGGATAGAGACACARGGACAAACTTCCACGTGACAAATTCGAACTTCAGGTACCTCAGCTCTCCTGTGAGAACTGCTTGACTCTCATCTTCCAGCAAAGCACACAGTTGGTAAACTCACAAAGTAAGGCTACAAGCACAAGCAATTACAGCAGAGTTCCCAGGAGTTCTGAAATTTCATACCCCACCCTACCCTCTAACAACTCATCTCTGTGCCTACACTCAGAGGCATCTGTGGAATTTGGGCTATCTCTAAATTGCATTGAAACAAGACTTTTCAGATTCTTAATTATTAAAGAAGATGTACATGTCAGGCACCTGGACATCTCTGCAGGTCTAGTCTTAAGTGCCTAACATATGTGTATTTGCATACCTATTTATATGTGTGTACATATGTGTTTTTATGGGGGGTGGGGAGAGTGGGTGTATGTGTCCTCATACTTAGATGAGCTTATAACTTAGTAGCTTAGCTGGGAATTGAATAGAGACATTCAAGGTCTGGAGAATTAATTGCAGTTCCTCACTAACCAGTGTGTGGCTTCTGAAATGGCTGTTGGTAGAACAGAATGATTTGACCTAAAAAGTATTTTGAAAATATTCCTGGTCCTAAGACTAGGAGGTATGAAAAAATACAGACAAACAAGCTATGTAACAAGGAGTGTAATAACATTTCCAAGGGTAAGTAAAGATGGGAGACAAAACATGCAACACAGTTGTCGTATTATCAACAAACTACTCAGCTTCTCTACTATCTAAATGATATTGATGGAGGTATTTGTAACTCCAGTATTGCAAATATTTATTGCGTCTAGTCTGTTCTGTCAGGCATTAAATAACATTCCCATTCTCATTTTCAAGAACTATGCCTAATCTTTGTTTATACTAATACTTCCTTTGTTGACTTTTAACAATTATGTGCCATTGACAATTGTTTATTGTTGTTTAATTAGGAGGTGGATTATTCCCATGTTTTAACGATTACTGTTCAACAACTTGACAGAAATGTTATTCCCAAAACCACCAAGCACAAATTGGCTTTGATTTATTTTACTTAATCTTGTTATGATTGTATTATAAGCTCTCCAAATTATAATTTTTTTTATTAATTACAATATCTCACAGTTTCAGCTCAGTAATGTGTACCAAAGGAAACAAATATAAACTGCCCATGCTGCTGAATTCTGTTCCTTTAAGGAAAAAAAAAAAAAAAAGTGTTGGATAGCAGAACAGATATGTACAATAAACTCAGCAGCACTGACTCCAGAGCTGACTTCCAGTTTGCAAATACGAAGTATCCTTTTGCTGTATATTCTTAATCATCCAGGCAGACTAAAAGCGGCCATCATCTGTTAAGTACGTTCTCAGTATTAGATGTAAAACTTGAAACAAGAAATTATTGATAATGGAGAACTTATGAATACTGATTGTTATGTAGAGGAGGGCATGGCATCCACCCTCATTAGCCAATGCAAACACTTATTTTTTTGTCATGAAATATTGATGATCACTAAAATAATAATGAGGAAGAACTGCACAAGCTAAAATTTGCATGAGATAGCGCAGCAGCCATTTTCAAATGCAGTATTTCACATAACAACTGAAAAAATTTAGACAGATTAAAATAAATATTCTATCTAGATCAGGTGACAATGGGCCGTATGTAAATTGGTTATCTCCTGTGCATTTCTGACAATACATTTTTTTAATATAATTTTTTTCTGGCAAGATTGTTATTGTCATGGTCATCCTTTAAACTGTAAATCTGTTCAAAATAAAGAAATGTTAAAAGGCAAAATTGAAAGAAATAATAAAATCTAGAGTTAAGAAAAAAAAAACAGCTGAAAGTTCCAGTTTATAAACATTTTCAAAATTCCAGTATTTGTTTGCTCTGGTTTGGAATTCATACTTGAAAAAAAATGCTGTGAAATGTTATAAATCTTTCATTTAAGAAGTCCTGACTGAAATTGTGTTCTCATGGATCTGAACTGAACCCAATTTTTGCCTAGATGAATAGATCTGTCAAGCAGCTCCCTCAGGTTTTTAAAGTCCATTACTCTAGAACAGTCCTGTTGCATAGACTGCTCAGTGCCTAGAGACACCAAAGGTGCCAAAACTTATCTCAGTCCTGGCCTTGGGGTTTTTTTCTGCTTTCACCTACATTTTTGGAATGGGGATGCCAATTTACCTGGAAGATTTTGGGTATTAAGAGCCTAGGTACCCTATGCTGAAAATACTGACAGTATTGGGCTGTGAAACCCCAGAGCCTGATGCCCCTCTGGCTGGGGTGAGCTAGCAGAAAACAGAGCAGGGCTATGTCAGAACCCTGCCTACCCTTTGTTAGAAGATTTTTTGAAAGCAGCATGTTTTCATGAAATGTTTTGCTTTGTTGACTCAGCCATTTCTGACAGACTGATGCTGAAACTGAAAATTTACAGCCCAATCTAGTTATCACCACTTGATTCCATCTAAAGCATTTGAGGAATCTGCCTCGCCCCTCTGTGGTGTTTCTGGAGGTCATGCAAGACAGCTTCTCTCACTCTTAGCACTTTCCTACAGTCAAAGAAAGTAGTTGTAGGGAAGAAACACAATTTCTAAAATGTGAAAAAGGCTTTTAGGGATGTTCACATACTTGAAGGATGACACTCAGCAGTAATACTTCAAACGAACATAACGCAGTGTGCACCAAAACGTGGTTAAGGATAAATGAATGAGACAAGTGAAAGCTTCACCTTTCCTTTTGAAGATTGTGCACCTTTCTAATAACAAAATGTTTTACATTATAGTTGTTCTAAAATATCTTCTTACTGTATAAAATCCAAAGATGATATTTTCAAAAGCACTTCTTCAGGGTGCTGGGGACCTTCTGTAGGGTTTGAGATCCTAATTTAGTTAGGCCATCTGGAAATTCCAGCTCAGGAGATCAAAACTCCTAAAAATTACACTATGTTATTTAAGTTTTCTTTCAGTGGTTCTCCATCTATCCCCGAAGTTGTATCCAGATGACATTTTTACTTGCAAAAATTTGTTACAGACATGCTATCAACCCTTTTCACCTGGAATTTCTTTCACGTTTCTGGCCAAAAATCTTAATCACACTCTCTAAATCTAACTTTAAAGAACTTMCACATCTTTCCTACTTCTGCTTCCCTTTGTAAAAATGTTACAGTTCTTTGTATGAATGATGGTTCAATACCTCTTCAAAGATATTGTGAGGTATTGAGAAGCTGGAAATATTGTTAGTGATCAACAACAGTGACAGAGAAGCACCGAACATTGGTCTAGTTTAAGTCATACTAATTTTAACAACAGTAATCTAAGAATTCATTGAGTCAGTAAGTTCCAATATGGACCAGATAGCATAAAATTTTTCCATTATCCGTGAAGGTGTTACTTCAGTTTTTGATGACTCACCATATTTTAGAAATTTTTTTTTTTTTTTACTACTCAGATACCTACTGTTTAGGGCTGATGAATAGTAGGCATTCGTGAGCATCATCTGTGCTACGTGTTTACAAGGATAGTTCATGGTAGGAAAAAAAAAACAACATCCATGTGATAGATCCATGTGTAGCTTTGCCAGCTTAGGGCATGAGGACATGAATACAGCAGTTGCTATTCCATAACATATCCTTAGATGATTCTTAGGAAGAAGCAAGTGCATTTGATCATAGTGGTTACTGAGATATTAGGTGTTTATTTAGAGGGTTCCTCATGTAGTTGTGTCATAAAAATAATGCATTTGAATTATTGCAAAGACACAAGAAAACTAACAGTGAATTAATTCGTAAGGAAGTGTCATACTCGGATAATAGATTCTACTATTTCTGAGATAAATCACAAAACTCACATTCACTTTGGTAGTAACTGGACCAGACTATTGATATGGAAATATAGATGAAAAGTAAGGAGTCTGCCTAGGTTCTCCTTCTTCCAGGAACATGAAGTCAGCACAACAAGATTTAATCCTACCTATGCTAGAAACTGTGTGAAGAAATTTTTGTGAGAGAAGACTGATATAATTTTAAGCCAATTCCTTTTCAGTAAAATAACAAGGAGAAATCATAAAAATGAATCACTCTTCTATTTACACATATAAAAAAAGGAAGGAAAAATGTATTGGGTGTAATATTACTTAAATATGTGTATATATTATGTAACAGGAACTGGAAAATGGAAGATAAAATGAAATGTCAAGGATATGATTTAGCTTTTGAAGGATATATCTAGATTCCTAAATCTTCCTTCTGAAATCTTCCAAATTACTTATAAAAATGTGCCTGAACTGCAAATCAGCAAAAAAGTTATATTCTTTTTCAAAATGATCAGTTTTGCCATTGCAATTTCTTTCATCATCCTCTTTTTTAACATTACGTATTCCTCTATTACCTTCTCTCCAAATATAAACAGTAATGTTTTAGATGRTCAAATTTATTGAAATAATATCTGACAATATTATGCACATTCCATATCTGTATGTGTTATGTATGTCTATGTGATATATATCTCTATGAATCTACCTACATATGATGTCAATGATAAATGGAAAAGTGCCTCATTAATCACATCACCTGCCTTGTAACATTAATCCATACTCCAATTCTTTATATTGCATCTGTCTACACAACAGCTTTACAGTCACCAAGTGTATTAAAAAAAAAATCCATATTCTTTATCCCTAAATTAAAATAATAGGAAATAGGATTAAAAGTGATGGAAAAAGGTGTTGATGTTATCAGGTCCATATCCAGATACTGCTGTGTCAGGAGAACATATCATATATTCCATTTCCTAAGATGTTGAAGCCAGCTGGGTTTCTTGTTATAGGGCAACTGAGACAGGCCTCGTGCTTCTGAAAATTAGGAACCTTTTGTTTTTATGCCAGGACCAGATTAAGCTAATGCTTGTCCCAACACTTACTTAAAATATGTCTTCTTTCAACTTGGTGTTTATAACTTCAGGGTATTTAGGAAGATCAATTTGTTTTAACCCTTATTTTTCTTAAGCTAAAAAAAGCCATCCTCTTTTAATTTCCCTTTGTAAAACAGATCTTCTGCTTTGTTCATTCTGGTAGTCCCCTGCTGTAACATCTTCCAGTATGAATGCTCTTCTCTTGAACACAGTCAGTTAGAACTGTGCATGGCACTGCATAAAAGATCTTACCAGTGGCTTTGTTACATTTTCCTCTATTTCTTTGGCAGTTCCTTGCCTGATAGATACTATAGACACAATTGTGCATGATCACATCTCCTTAATGTAATCATCTAGATCATATGTCATCACCAGTGGGTAAACTGGCCATTTCTAATAACATTTTTTGCTATTTATTATTACATGCAAGATCTTTCATTTTTGTGCTGTTTTTCTTGCTTACTTAAATAGATCTAATAATTGTTATTCTGAAGGGATAGATATGGTGCCATTCTAAAAATTTGATAAAATCATTAAGAATATTTTCTATCAGACTTGCAATTTCCTATATCTTTCCAATTTCTTCTTGCATTCAGACATGGACATTACCAGTCCCCTTAATCTGCATGCATACAATCATCTGAATATATTCATATTGCCAATTAATTGACACTCTGATTATCGACATGTATGTGTTGGATCACCCCTGGCGTTTCTGTATGGAACAAAATAATATATTTTTTTTTTTTAAGATGAAAGCCAGATTAAGTTCTGGATGTAGCTCAGAGGAGGAAAGGCTATTATAGGCAATGTGGGCTGTGCCAGGCTTAGTTCCCTCAAAAATGCTTTGTCTCACAGAGTCATTTACCATTATTCTAAAACACCTTCGATCTTCATATATCCCTCTCCTACCTGTTCTATATAACCTCATACCAATGCCCAGTGCATCTGTCACAGCCCATCTGCCCAACAGCATGATGTAAAAGTTCTATCATGGCACAGCATTTACACCATTTATGCTCTTTGATCAAAAAACCGTATGTTTTAGGGCTGTCAGATGAACCGCAGAAGCAGTTTAGGCCAAATATTACAAAATGTGGATACAGCCAATCTGTATCTGCTCTGGATTAAATAACTCTGAACTATGTAAACATGAGCAACTCTTCAGCATGTAGTCTGAGGGACAAGGATCACTCCCAGAATTACATCTTTATCTGCATAACTTTTACGTTTTGGCATTGCCCAGATAACAGTAATTTCTGTCTTGATTTGCACATCTCCATCATCCATCTAAGCTTCTAATCCACGATCTGCGTCCTTGTCTAAATTGAAAATTATTCATATGATTCTGTGCCCTTTTAAAGTTAACATTAGCTTTTGTCTTACTGCATTGCCAATTCCACTATGGCCTGCTTTTTAATTTCTGTGGTTAAAGATCCCTTTATCATTTTTGTTAATTTCTTTGCAAGGTCTAATGCAGTTATTAGACATTTTTACTTTATCCTAACGTTTTCAGACCTTTAACATGTAACTACCTATTCTGATTTCCCACTATATTTTCCAGCAGCCTTTTTAAGGTTTTCATTTTCATACAGTCTCTATTTTTTTTTTTTCATATCAGTCAGATATCCTTATTTTTTCAGTCTCTTCTCTTAATATTGAAAACATTGTTTACAGACTCATTTTGTGTTTAGTGTTTCACACATTTAAACACAGACAATCCATGCTTTTTCAGTACAAGGTTTTTATTTCTCCAAGTGGCTTTCTTTTATATGACCCTGCTGCTTACTAAAACTATACATAAAACAGCACTAACCCTTACATTTTCTCAGTGACTAATTAGTGGAGAAATCTGTCAACTATCATGGCAAGAAATACGCTGGATCTACTTTTAAGAGTATAATTTGTTCTCTAGTCTATACTATGAAGTCAATTATGTTAATAGGTAATTATTTTAAGTAATTAAAGTTGCTTGTGATAGAGTCATCTCACTACAGATAAGTCTTTATACATACGAGGATAACAGGGAGAGTTAAGGAAGCTATAGCAGAATTCCAACCTCTTTTCCATCCTTCTTGAATGAATATTGACCTAACCTGGTTTACTTCATCTACGTCATCATTTATTTGTTTGCAGTTAGCTGCATAATTAAAGTGTCATGCAATCTTTTCTTGTTTTGTTTTGTTGTTGTTTTTTTTTTCTTTCTTTCTTTTCTTTAGAGTGTCTTCTGAAGTCTCTTCCTCATCTTAGTTTTGCAAACTCATGTGCTCTTCCTATTTTATCACATTCATATCTATTATTAGTCATGCAGGTTTCTCCATTTGGTTCATTAGTATATATATAACATAGCAAAAAATATCTTGAATCTACCATAACTCTCATTCATCAAAAACGTGAGACTTACGAAGAAATTTGGTGTCTTGAGAGGAAGAAAAAGCAAAAGAGATAGAGGAGCCGTCTTACACTTTATAAGCACTTTAATTTCAGGTGTGTAGTTGAAATATATGTTCTGCTAGTCATTTTGTATTTCTTCAGTCTTGTAATTCATGCAGTAAATTAGCCAAGTTTTATGTTTTTCCAAGCCATCCCTTGCTATTACTTGTGTATCCATCTCATTGATCCACATTGCCCCCTGATTGCGAGTTTTCAGAATCTCTTGACAAGTTACATAATAAGTTAATTAGGTGTTAAAAAGAAGGGTAGATATCAAAAACTACTGCCATCTGTCCTCTTTGTCTCACCCACTCTTCTTTTTCTTTATCCACATTTTTGCATGTGTGAGGATTTCAACATATTTTGGAATCCTCTCCTCTCCCTTCCCTTCCCTTCCCTTCCCTTCCCTTCCCTTCCCTTCCCTTCCCTTCCCTTCCCTTCCCTTCCCTTCCCTTCCCTTCCCTTCCCTTCCCTTCCCTTCCCTTCCCTTCCCTTCCCTTCCCTTCCCTCTGCCAGTAAAGAGAGAAAAATATTTTTTAAATGGATAGAGTTATTCCTTACCTTTTTATTTGGGATGTTAGCTGGGACAAACCAGTTAATCAATACATTCATTTAGCTTGGGCTCAAAGGCATGGCTCCTGGAAGTATTGAACACAGCACTAAATGGAAATAAATATAAAGACATATATGAAAGATAAGATTTCTGACAATCAGGTCCTGCTGTCTTTGCAATTTATTAGGAACTGAAAGTCTCTCACAAGAGGACAGATTCTGATGGAAAGAGAAGAAGGGGCATAACTCATCGTGTCTTGTCCTGCAGTGATGCTCTTCACTGATACTGCTCAGAGTCTTTAAGCCTGCCTCCATGTATGGACTAGACTCCACCACTTAATTCCAATATCCGCCCCCTCCAGCACTATGAAGCTACTTCAATGCATCTGAAATATTCCAGACATCCACTCAAGGACCACAGGTCTTCTGCTTACCCCATTTCAGGGAGAATAGTTTATTTCCCATGCACAGGCTCTCTCTGCCTTTCTCTCTGTACTTCAAAGTGACATGACTAGCAATCTCTTCACCTGAACCTACAAATAGGGGAAGGATTGGGGTGAAGGAGTCAAGGGTAAAAGGGATATTACATTTTTTTCCATCAACATCAAAGACATCAATTATAGACATTGAAGTCTACGGAGACCCTAACTTTGAATACAGAACACCCAAAGAAAAACACCCTTCAGTGGGAGTCCTTGAGAGGACCCACTTGACTATGGACATTAAAAGAGAAATGGAAAAATTTATGAAGTCAGACAGCACCTGTTGAGAAAGACCTCCTATTCTGAGAAAAAGCATGTAGTAGACTACAAAGGCATGACTCAAGGTGAAATAGTCACTCACTGGATTCAGAGTATGACTAACTGCTAATGGAGGTTTTTCAACACAAGGGGTGAGTCATCTGCCCAGACTTGGGCATCTAAAATTTAAACATCTGAATCTAAGGAAATTACTCAAGACACCATTGAGATTCAAAGGATAAAACAGATGTTTCCACAGTGCAATCCATTTTAAGATAGGCATCTAACTGGGGCAGACAACACCCATACATTCGCTTTTTGGAATATGAAAGGAGCTTACATGGACTGAATTAGGTTCAGATATCTAACTAGCAGACACCTACAGCTAGGTGTCTTAACCTAGGTGAGATGAATCCCACTGTCCCACAAAACTTGAGATATGAAACTGAGATGGCTGCGGTAGGTCCTTTGTCACCACTGTGTGGGAAGGTGCATGTTTCTCACCACTGACAATGGAATAAACAGAAGGTGACTCTGCTTCTAGATTGGGCACCTGATTTAAGCACTTAAAGTTAAGACTAAATATACCTTGAGCATTAACTTTGGTAATCCACAAACAGACATAGAGAAAAGACTGCGGTAGCAGAATTGACAAGTCTGAACTGGAATCCTCAGTTCCATATACACTAATGAAAAGCAGTTTGTGCTTTAGAGAGGACTTCAAAATATACAGCAATATAGGAATGAAATAGTTTATGTATTGTTTATCTAATTTGTTCTTAGTGCAAAAGTACATGTCTCTAGCAGAGACCAACTCTAAGATCACCTCCATTCCCTCAAGAATATTTTCTGCTATGCTACAGGCTAATGAAACTATTTCCTCTCTAGCTTCATGAAATTACCCTTCATTTTCCTTCTTCCTTACTCCAATCTTACTTGCAGGTTAACATTGAGAACACTTGCCTGGGATGTGTATTTGGACTTGTTCAGGCTAACAAGAACACTGCTATTCCCCTTTCAAATGGATGGAGGAGCATTCCAGCCCCCTGTTTTTTATACAAAAAGTGGACAGTGGTCTTGGAATTAATATGGCCAGGCCTTTTCCACTGAAGTCAGTCCTAAGTGTAGTCTGAAGGGCTAGTTGTGAAAATGGAGCAAGAATGGACATTTCTACCTAGTATTCAGAGCAGCTAGAACATACAGATGAGAAAGATTTGAAGTTTTCCTAAATGAGTGTCCAACTACTAATATCACAACAACACATTTCATTGAGAAGTGAGTTGGCTGCATGGGTATTCTCCACCTTAGTTCTCAGAACATGGGTTGCCTCTTCCCATACTCCCTCCACAGAAAAGTGAGTTGGAGCAGGCAGATAATAAAATGCTACAAATGGGAAAGCCTTGAATAAAGCAGYTATCGTGTGCTAAGCAAGCATTGGTAAAGAGTGCAACTCTTTCAAAACAGGGTTCAGTGTTTCAGGTTTTTCCAGCTTCCCATTGTTTTATGTGACAGAATGCCTTTAATTAGGTTAGCAAAAGCTGAGATAATGTCTGTGTTTGGCAAATGTGCTCTGCAATGGCCTAAGGGCTTCTCTGTGGTGCTGAGCAGCTTCAGTTCCTGTGAATGCTCAAGACTGTGCAGACTGAAACCTCTATCCTAGGCAAATGATGATTGCATCATTAGTAAGAAGTTAATTACTTTCTCTTTTATCTTAACTGGATCATGGCTTTTTTGAAGGTTTTATACTCTTTGTTTTCTCCCACTTGTCTGTTGAAGTCTTCAACAGCAGACTGCACTGTGTATTTGCAGGCTCTTGAGCACCTTCTCCCAGGGAAGCAAAGACAGACAGTGTAGTATATGTGTTCTCCTTGTAGTAATGATAAATAAAATATCCACCTGGGTTCCTGAAGAGGTTGGCCTTCCTGATGCACAAAGAATTTCCAGGTGTGGGACTTTATTTCCCGTATGTACTTACACTTCTCATGTGGATAGTGCAATGTTTTCAGGAAGCAGATTACAGCAGCAAAGGTAGAAAATGAAGCAAGACTGGCATAACTCAAATAATGTGGTTTTTAAATTTCAGTTTATAAAATATTGTTCTCTTCTCCCTTGTTTTCATTTTGCCYGCTTAGAAAAATACTTATGACTTGTGCAGTCTTGAAGACTAACCTCCTTTCCACATTAGATCACATAAGAATCTCAGATCACCCGTACCTTTTAAGGTATGCGAACTGCATTTGACTTTGAATAGCAGTATTCAACCATTTAAAGTTATGCACCTGCCAAAATATTCTGCTGTATCAGACTTAGTTAGAAGAAACATAAGCTTTAAATATACCTTTCAATTTAATATAAAAAGCATAAAAAGGAATGTATGTGCATATAGCAAACACGCTCATGCCATCACCTTGATATAATGGATTAATTCTCCATTAAGAGAAGCAGAAGAAAAAAGCTTTCACAGTCTTACTCCATGCCGCCCACCAGGATTGCTTGGAAGGTTAAATTCTGGAGCTGTTCCTATAATTGCTAAATTAATTGGACATTTTGCCATTCATTTTAATGAGAATAGAAACTGCTTATAGAGAATGATAAGGTCCTTCACCTGTAAGTGTGTTCATCACACAGAATGCATGGCAAGGAAGATGTTAAAAACCTTTGAAATCACTATGAAACAATGAATTCTAAGCTGAGCTGTTAAAGGATGCTTCTCCTCTGCTACAACAAGGCCTTTCTCAGAGGACCTGTTTCAGATGACTGTCGTATTCTATCTAATCTTCTGTAAAGCCAGTTGTATTAGGTGACATGAAAAACTAATGAATTGATTGAAAATGGCTTTCTCTATCTTTAATTTTCCTAAGTATGTTATATAGCTGAAGGCTAGTCTCCTGATTTTCTCTAGGGCTATGGAGAAATCTCCCTCTGGGGAGAAGGTGAATATCAGGCAATACAAAACTCCCATTCCAAAAATCAAGAGGCTATAGAAAAAAAATTATTTTAATTAATACTAAGAACTGCTTGCACTGGACCAAGATCATTATAACAGCAGAAGAAGTTTCATTTTTAGGGAAAAAAGGAATGGCAGGAAGTTTTAATTTTACTGAATGGTTCTGCTATTTAATATTTGCATTCCACCTTTCCCTCAGCAATACAATCCTATACTTAGGTGTGGTATAAGAACGTACTTATGTGAGTTTAGGGTTAGGGCTGGGCATTGTCAAGCTCTACCAGCTGATAATGACAGTAGTCCCCAAATTGTCCAAACCCTTCGCATTCTCTAGTCCTCTCACTCCCAGTGATTCATTTCACATCATCCATCTGCAATCCCTTGCCCCTCATGTCTTACCTTTCCTACCATGCTACAGTACATTCGCTTTATTTTCCATTCCCATACGCCTACTATTCCTTTGGGTCCTCACTTAAAAAGCACAACTGGTTGCCGTGCAACTAGTTTAGCTGAAAAGCAAAGTGCTAAAGATCAAACAGGCAGATGTAGAAGTTGCTGCACCTTACAGAATCACACTACTAAAGCCACACAAAGTACAGTGAACAACCTTGTATCCATCATACAAGATAAGAGAGGAATTTTTAACTCTGTGTGGAAAAGAGCAGGCTACTTATTGTGAGGCACATATGGGCAACGGTCATATTGCAGTCGGTACATGGTAATTTTAGGAGAGGGAGATTTGGAAACGCCAAATTAGGAGGTTTAGAACCAGGATCACCCTTGCTCAAGGCAGCTATGTTATTCATCAGCTACACTGATTGTTTCCAAACACAGGTAATGAATGCTTTTTCCTGTACCACAAAATCAGTGTCCTCTAAAACCTTTTCTTTCTTTAATTGAACTGTTATTTTATAAAGTTTAAACAAATGATCATATTGGAAGTGCCTTCAGGAGATAGGGAGGAGTGAGCAGAGCATAGATGAGATCAAAAGGGCTGTCTACAAAGATCTGAATAAGATTGAATGGCATATATTTTACATGGATTCCTCAGTTCTCAATGAAGATAAGTGGGAGTGCATGTATATGAAAAATTCCCTTAAAATGAGAGTCAATATTACATTAACAGTCAGATGATGTGTATAGTTTAAGAGCATTTTGAAACCCATATAACACAGTTAACTCTACTACTACAATACAATGCTGCCCTTTAACTTTCAAAGAGTAATTTAGAAATAAATTGTTATAAGGAATTTAATTATGGGTTTTTTTCTGTCTTTAATCTTTTTTTTTTTTTTTTTTTTTTCCCCTTGCAGGAGACAAGAAGGATCACAGGCTCTTCTTTATGGAATGGATTAAAGCAGTCCTTACTTTTATATTGTTTCACTCTTATGTGCTATCAGCATTTCAGGAATAAAGATATCCATAGAAAATTAAATTTCACTTAAATATAGTCAACCCTGTGTGACAAATGACAGAGATTTTTATCATAAAACAAAAGAATAGTAGCAATAAAAAAAAATCTTAGAAATTACTAAGAAAACTCAAATGCTTTAAGGATAATTAGAGCCTAATTAGAAATAGAGATGCTATCAGTATGATAATAGTTGCCATTTTATTCATGCCAATGTATAATTTCTCTCGGTSACACAATGTGGTTCTATCCTGAAAGCACGCACTCATAAATTGCTCACAGCAGTTAGTGGTTGAATTAGTAAAGTAACTGTGTTTTGTTTTCCGTAACTAGTTGTCTTCTAAGTACTGATCTGATAATTTAAATTAATCATGGAGAATATTTATGGAAATCAGCATCAGTTGCCAGAGAGTTCATTTTGAGAAATAATTTACATTTGAAATAAAATGTCAACTACATAAAACCACCTTGATATAACAGTAATGCTGGATGTTATGGAAGAAAATAGGAAAATTCATTACAGGAAAAAATATTTGRAAAAACTTTGGAAAATGAGAAAAGACAAATATACTACTCTTCCAGTGTCTTTGCCCAACACTGATCTACTAGGCACCATAATTGTWTTTTTTTTAACTGTCTTTGGTTAATACAAGTTCCCCAAAACAATATTCTTATAAGATATTTTTAAAAGTGGTATCTTGAATGTCAGCATATTACTGCTTAATGTTCTTATTCATCTATTAACCATAGGAGACTGATTATATTTGCTTATAACATGAAGGATTATGAAATTTATTATTATTTTTAAAATGTTCAAGGATTCAGGAACAACCATGAAACCACAAAAGAAAGCAAGCTAATCACTCATTTTGTCTTTCAAAGTGCCACTTGCCCACTTGCAAACATGGTAGATGATAGATTCCTGAATGTAGCCAGAAGATACTTATTTCTTTTTCTTCAAGTTTTCATAAAATTGTTACAAACCAATATAACCCTTTTTCAGCCAATAAATTTGGCTTTAAATATAATAAAAAAGCATTTATGGAGTTAATTTTATCATTTTTCCCCTTTGATAATAAGCACTAKGTAATCAAATTTGCTCACTTTTTAGAAAATGTTCAAATATCACCAAGAAAACATTCCCAGCAGTGCTAAATAACTTTTGCTCATTTTTCTAGCTGTGATTACCCATTTTTAGTGC
This sequence comes from Phoebastria nigripes, assembly GCA_035582835.1. NCBI lineage: Eukaryota > Metazoa > Chordata > Aves > Procellariiformes > Diomedeidae > Phoebastria > Phoebastria nigripes. The sequence goes on along the minus strand of JAYKAV010001112.1, from coordinate 6,018,444 downwards.
AATGTGCTAACACAGCTCTTAATTCTCTGAAATTTCAGGATGCCTTTCTAAGTCAGAGGCAGCCTTCCCCAACGCTCAGGAGTAACCAGAAGAGGTAAGAGTCATACTTTCCATAACTTACAACCAACAACGAAATCATACATGATAATTACTATTATTTTCAGTCAGGACTTTCTATCAAAAGATTGTTATCCTCAATGCCTATCACTCCAGTGACATAAGACCCAGCTAGGCAAAAACTCCCTATTCATAAACCACTAGGAATAACATCCAGTGACTGCATTAGAAATAAGCATCATTCTGTGAAAAATATCAACCAGTTAATTCACTTAAAAAAACCCCACTTTATGCCATGACTAAGAGTAAAAGAAAAGCCACCAGTTGAGAATTCTTCTATTTCTTAAAGTTTCAGATCCACTTCATTAATATCAGGGGTTTTTTCCAGCAGCAGAGAATCCCCCAAAAGTCATGTTACTTTCAGACATGATGTGACTTGGCAGTCACAGCCTTCAGTTTGGTTAATCTGCAAGGGAGCGTGGTTTCTTTTAAAGATGCTACATTATTATCCTCATTGCTGTTATCTAGATCATATACTTCATACAGATTCAAGTTAAAATCTTGTTAAAATCACAATTAAGTGAGTTTCCCTGAAGAAGGACCTTTGCTTTACTTGAATTGGATGGTCACTGATAACTTTATTTATCTCATGATTGAGAAATAGGATGGGGGATTACAATTTAGGATTTTCTGCAAAAAAGATTGCACTACTTCAACCTGCCACAGTTACAGCTGACTGCTTCCAATAATACAGTTTAACCTCCTAGTCACACTGGGCTGTAGTGCTGGCTAAACCAAAGCATAGACAGCTGTATTGTAAACATCTAGAACTGAGCCAGATTCCTAAATTCCCTTTATAGTCAGTGGGATGAAGTAGGAATTTTCAAGGCATGATTCACTTCTATTTAAGAGAAATATCTACTTAGGTCAGCTGTATCTCAGTCTAAAACAGTTTTTTTCTCTAAAGCCACAGCCCTGAAACTTTAGAAAACCCACTCTTCTACCATTTTCCTTCAGTTTCTTCATCTTTCTCCTGACCACAAGCAACTGAAGAAATGACACAGTAATCCATCAAAACTTTCTGCCATTTGGAAGAAAATGTTTTGGGTGTCATTTCTAGTGGTTTCTATTTAAGATATTAAACTATCTTGTTCAAGCTCTCACTTCTTTATTCAAGCACTTTACTAAATGTGAGATGGCAGATTGCATTGGCTGGCTCGTCATGAAGAGTATGATTTCCTGATCCCAAGTTGTGGACCCAAACAGTTGTAATGGGCAGAGTTGTATTTTGGGGGAAAGAGTACATTTTTCAGAAAAACACAAAGTCTGAATAACCATCCATAGGTTTGATGACTACTTTAACAAATAGAACATGGGTTTCTTCCCACAGAAGTAGTCAGGAAGCTATACACTGAAGACATTCATTGTAGCCAACTATATCTGACCGATACGTCCGTATCTTAAACAAATGTTCCTCAAGCTACCACGTAATAATCAGACACGCTCTGATACACACAGTTAGTCTCTTTTATTCATCCAGAAAAGACAGCAGAAACTTTCTTACCGTGAAAGAGGCTTTGTCTCTTAGGTTAGTTTCTTGGAGAGCTCTTGGCTATTGTCACTCCTGTCCATAAACAGGTATCAGCTACAAATAGCGCCAAGCCTTTTAAGGCTTCAGGCCAAAGATTGCTACACATCTACATATGCAGCTGGCAAACGTTACCAAATATTCTCCTTTATTTGTTCATCAGCATTGACCATTTGGTTCCTTACCCAGAGTTGCATACGTTTTTGTGAGAACATTTGTCCTTAAGTACCACTAACCTATTTGTAGAGTAACAGGCTTTTTGATGTAAGTTGAAAATTTATTCTTGGCCTTACAGTAATAACATTGACTTGAATATTTTAAATGCCTCTAAGTAGCTATGGGAATGTATTTGTGAGTGTTTATGACCTTGACTGATGGAAACATTTCAATCAAAATTTCAGCATAAGCTTGGACAGTCAATTTCCAAGCAAAGTGAACTCTTAACAATGCTTCATCTTCATCAACTATAATTGTTCTTCCAAGCGTTTTATCAGAGAATATTTTCCATCTCCTACTTTTTGTTCAGGATGTGACTGCCTGAAAAGGATGGTTTGATGCCAAATTGACATCAAGAAGATACAGAGTGACTCTTCCAACCCACCACACTCCAGTGTAAAAGAACCAAATGGTTCTGGAACTGTTGAGCTTGCAAAGCTTGGCACATTTCCCCAGAATATCTAAATTCAAATCCTCTTGCCTTGCTTTTATTAACACCAGCAATATGAAAGATTAAAAAGGTCAGCTTACTAAATATTTGCTTTGGATTCAGCACTTAATACTTGCTAAGTTCTTACAATTTAATTGGAAACTGTCCAGTAGGATGTGGCTATATCTTTTATCTAGGTATCAAAGCTGCAGACAGTGAAGAAAATCTTGTGAGTAATAATCTTAAGTAGCTACATCACACATAACAACTGATTACTTAATTAAAGCTGTCAGTGCTAGTGCACTCTATATATGCACCAAATGTGCATTAATTTGTCAGATGCATTAATTAAGAAAAGAAACAGTAAGGGAAGTCAGTGCCATTTAACACATTGTTCCTTATGTACCAATGAAGTTACATGGAAGAGTTGAAGTTTCTCACTACCAAGATTGGACAATACTGATATTATTGTTGTTTTGTTCATCATCAGAACCAGTCTTCTCCCGTTTTCAGTCTTCTTTGGCAGATTGTCATTCTGAATTATTTTATTCCTTCCATAGCTACTGTCTGGGAGACTGCACCTGGGTCTGTCAGTAAGTACTTGCTGAGAGGTAGAGAGCTATCCACCTCCACTATCCCTTCTCTTTCCCCTCCTTTGTTCCCTTCTATTAGCCATTTCAATGTGGATATCCTCTCACCTTTCCCTATTGAAAGAATTCAGACTGGATCCTCTTCGTTCCCTAAGTCTTTCTCCTTCTTATTCTTTCTTTTGTCATAATGAACAAATCCTACCTTTTTATTAATTTATTTCTTCTCACTCTTTCTTAGCAGAAATGAAACCTGGCTTGGAAATCTTTTAAGAAGTTTTATTATTTTTCATCAGAAATTTTTTAAGTGCCAAAAGAGAAACTTTTCACAAGGAAACTGTCAAGATTTCTCTGGTTCAAGATAAAACTTCATATTTAACTCAAAGCCAGAATCATGCAGAACAGTCCTAGCTGCTTGTTCTGAAAGAAAGGAGCATGACCAAACACAAATGCAAGTCTGAATTTTCTGCATCTCAGGTGAGTATATTTACCTGGGCTTGTGACTTGGATTCTTGGATTCTCAGTTCACCCTTATTAATCAAAAGGGTAACTACTGAAGTCTTAAAAAGCTTCACAGAATAAGAAAAGTATGTCCTGATCTATTCCAATGGCAATATGTCTCCTTCTTAGATTACTGTACCTCATCTTTCTTTAAATCTTACTCATCCTTCCTATGTTAGCTACATACTGCTCAAATCTTACTCATCCTTCCTATGTTAGCTACATACTGCTCAACCCCTGGGAAATATTTAAATACATGACTTTCGTCCTTTAGATTTTATATGTTGTTGTCTCTTCTATTCTGGTTTATTTAGAGACACCTTCCTTTTGTAGCTTTTCTTTTTTTTTTTTTTTTTTTTTTTTTTTTTCATTTTTTTTCATAAGGTTAGAATAGTAAATGTAAAGTTTTCTCATAGTTTTCCATAATCCTGTCCCAAAATTCTTTCTGCTCTAATTGCATCTTAGCTTCCTTCCTTTCCTTCTACCTGTCTCTCTCTATTGCACTTTATGGCTCTCTTCCCTCCTACCCCCACCATGTGCTTCTCTGCTTACAGCAATCTCCAACTTCTTGTTTCCTTACTCAGTAATGTCCCTATGACTGACTTTTTCCATGATTTCCTATTTATACAATGTGTACTACATTAATGCTTAAGAGCTCCTACTACCATAAAACAGATAAATTCTGTGTCAAAAAGCTTTTTTTTTCTCTCTGTTTTTTTTCCCATAATAAATATTCTACCATTTTCAGTATTAGATGATATGTTACTTGAGGCAGCTTTCCTCTGCCACAATGTACATTTACAATGTGTATTAGAGTTTCATAAAAGTAATGTTGTTCACAGAAAAATTCCTGGTCCTATCAGTGTGGCACAGAGAGGTGCTAATTTCAGCAAACTAAGAGACATCTTAATAACCCAATTTAAAAGCATATAGTTTTATTTCAATTTTGCAGCATTCCTTAGAGCTCTTGATTTGTAGGAGTGTCTACTGTGAGGCTAAATCCCACTTTTGGAAGCTATGGATACAATTCCTACAAATCTAGATAAAAATTTGGACTACTTAAAAAAATAGAAGAACCTGTTTATGATGTTTTGACGACTTCCTTCAGGAAACTTTGGAAACATCAAGGAAGTTCAAGACTTTTTTCATATCACAACAAACACTTACAAAAGGCATATTTAGACATAGTAGAAAGGAAAGAACTCTGATGTATATCACAAGTACTGTATTTTCTAACAGTATAATAAGCTTTAACATATATCTTCAGCATATCTAAGTAATAAGTTAGAAATTCAGAAATAGAAAAGAAAATTCAGGATTTCTAGGAAAGGCAAAAATATATTCTATATTAAAGTAACCCTAGGAAAAACAAGACCAGGAGAGGTAAAATCTTCTTTACAAGAAAAATATATTTAAAACATTCAGGTAAACTTTTCTGCTCAAAGTCTGTTTGTGAACTTTTTTTCCCTAGCTGTATCTGTTGGTGTAATAAAGGACATTACCTCTCCTTTCAAAACCTTGTCTACTGGTATTATTAGACCAATACAGCAACTTAACTAAAACTGAGTTATGGAGAAGTAGTGCTCAGAATAGCACTTCAAGGTCAGCACAGATAATAATGTCTGTGACAATGCTTGTACCTTCAACCATCTTTCAAAATAGAAAGTCTTCCGCAGCATCAAAGTTCAGATAATTCAGACATAAACAGAAATTAGTTGGCCATGAGAAATTCTATGTAGATCTGCAAAAGCTTATATGCAAAGCATCTTTTCCAGTGATAAATACTAGTTATATAATAAATTTACCAGTAGTTTTCCTAATATCACTGTCCAAAAAGAAAGAAACCTCATTCTCATTGGACATAGTGAAATTATTCATTCTATATAAATTGAGAACAGACATTTCTAGGCTGATTCATCTGAGTTCTTTTAAAACTCTACTTCAGTGAGGTAAGAATTGGCTATATTGACTAATCTACCATAATAACACTGGGATGCCTATACAATTAACTCAAAGCAGATGTCCACAATTTAGTCAGATTAATCCCATCTCTAGTGACAAATGTGATCTTAGAAGTATCTTTAGAATAAAATTTTCCTACTGTTTGCAAATACCATGTTGAATGATAATTTAGAACAGTTTTTGGAGAAGCATTTCAAACAGCTGAGCTGCATTAGTAAAGAAGAGTTATAAGATTTTGCTGGTTTGGGATTATAATCCATTTCTTGCAAATAATAAGGGATAAGAGATGTGGAGTTCATTCACAGAAAGGGTAGTAGTCATTGTCTCCACTTCCATAATTTAAAAGTATGTAAGAGTAAGCTATAGGGATGCCTCCAAAAGACAGAACATCTTTTCAATGAACAACTGCGACTTTAGTCTCAGTGAGAAATATAAGAGCTGGCAGATGTCTCCAGAGARCTATTCCACCTTCCACATCTCTGTAGTAGATGCGTATTTTTTGCTTTCAGCTGAAGAAAATCTGTTTTGAAAAATAATGATAAAATACCTACCTGCCCTAAAATGTATTTTCCTGTTATAGAAACATTTTTATATAAAGTCGTAAACTTTCATTGCTATCTGTTTTTTATATAGCATTGCTTTATAAAGATGTTCTCAATAACTACTAGGAAGGGTGCTGAGGTACTGTGATGAAGAGTGTCAAGACAGACTACTAGGACAGAAATTCTAATAGACACAGCAAAAATCTCCTTTCGTATCTTTTAAAAAAGTGCATTTTAAATAGCTCTAGACATTACTGCAGTGAATGCTACATTTACCTTCCCCTGTCCCTAGAAACCGTTTTTAAGCAACTAAATCTTGACTCATCCATTTTTTGTATATTTTTTTTTTTTTATTTTAAACTAATATATCATTTACTTGCAACATTGCATAAATATTTTGGAATTGATGTCTGAAACAGATGAGGTTTTTCATTTTAAAAAGAAGAGTGACAGTTTGTGCCCAATATTCTTTCTGAAAGTTTCAGAAGGATTTTTACGATATAATCACAAATTATAATTGTGTCATTACGAATAATTACTCTACACCATTACATCACATAATTGGATCAGTTCAAGTTCTAATTGCATGGTTAGAGAGATTTACTCTAAGTATGTTTGGGATATAATTACACTAATTTCATAATTCTGGGACCCACAGAGTCCAAATTTTGTAGGATTGACGTTTATTTTTGTGGTTCTGTCTCACAACCGGAAAATCTTAAAATGGTATTTTGGTTGTATAACAGACCCTATTTGTTTTCACCAGTACGGTATTAATCTCTATTTGTATTTGTAATGTACTAAATTCTATTTGTATGTGTAAAGATTAGAGTATTACTTGGTCTATAGCAATGTTAAACCTGCTTATACAGGCCACCTTGGCCACTGGTCTAGAAATGAAAAATAAGCAAACAGTGGTCAGCACATGGCAAAAAGCAGATGGGCAGAGACTAGTAGGACCAGAGCCAGCTGGTGTGCAAGTGGCTTCACAGTCTTGTGAGGGAGTCAGTTCAGAGAAGCTGATGTGGTATTACTGGGACGCTATTAATATCCCGGTACTTTAATGAAACATCTGTGGGTGGGCCTGCGGCAGCACGGACACCACCTGGAGTATTGCCAGCTTTAGAAGACCAAAAGTCATCAGTCAGACAGCAAAAAAAACCCTGACATTGACCTTATGATATTGGCATTAAAAGTAATCAGATTATGTTTTCTATTCTGTCTTTTGACTTTTAAATGACCACCTGCTCCTCTTCTAACAGTAATCGGCGTATGACAGTTTCAGGTTGAAAAGTCAATAAGGTACAACATTCCCTATTTCTTCCATTTGTTCCTTCAAGCTAGTGGAACTACATTCATTTCATTTGATTATCTTAGGTTTTCCAGTTTCTTCCTGTGTCTATAGCAGGTGTTAGAAAATGCTTACTATATATCCACAAAAGCATTAAAGCATTAAGAATTTTTGTATTCATTATTTTCACATCTGAAATATTGAAAATACTGCTAAACCAGCCTAACCTTGGAAAAAGTACATAAAATTTCCAACAGCAATAAATTTATGTATTAAAAATCACCATCACTATCTTCAAAGCAAATCCCAAAATGATTGCAAGTCACTGAGGCGGACTTCCCTTGGAGTACAGGTGAAAGACACGATTTGGTTGCGCACACAGAATCACACAAAATCACAGAGTAGTTGGGGTCAGAAGGGACCTCTGGAGACTGTCCAGAAGTATCAATCTGTTGCTTCCTATACTGAGAGGGAACAATATGCCTAAGCTTCATTCTGTAGATCTGAAACTTTCTTTTTCTTTCGTTGTACACAACCTGATATTCCTGTCCTATTTTTCTTTCCCCTTTTTTTTTTTTTTCTTGGAGGGGGGGTCCTGCTTACATAGAGCGTTCTCCAATTATATTTTGATATTAGAATTACTAGTTCAAGATTTGGTGACTATTTCTATCTAATAGATGATGTTTGCTATAATTTACTGTCCAACCACAAAATAATCATCATGGAAAAAGAATTTAGTTTTACTCCTTTCTAGAAAGTCTCTCTGTGATCCCAGCCACAGCATTTCTCTTGCTCTTTGCACCGACTACTCATGATTCTTTGCTTATAAGATTTCTCCTTAACCTGCCATTTCTCTTTCCTTTCTTAGCATCCTTAGTAGTAGCATCAAGTTCCTTCTTTGCTACTACTGTGACAGGTCTAATCCATAACCTAAGGCCATGTGGAGGGACAAGAATCCACCTGTGCCTCCAGCTCCCCCCRTCCAGCTCTCTGGGCTGGCAGACCACAGGAATATCAACATTTCCTGCCTTTTCCTGCCAGCGTGAAGGTCTTTTTGCCAACTGGTGCAGAAAAGTTGGTCCTAGAGAGTGCAGGACACAGCACCAGTGACTGTGGTCCTTTACAGCCACCACAGAGAGCAAGCATGGAAAACAAAAGTGGCACTGCAGCAGATCACAGTATATCTCCAGAGAAAGGAGCTTATCCTGCTTCTGCGCTACTTGGGCTCTCATGTTTGACATTTCAGGTTGGGGTTACGTCTGAATAAATAAACTAATGAGAGGCAATATCTTCCTTTTTATTGACATAATAATTAATCAAGGTAGACTTGTTTTAGGCAAAGACTAGTACAGAAATTTCTTGATACTCATAACTTTATGTGTATTAATATGCATCTATTTCACTATATAAGCAGAGAAAACAGCAAGGATAATAATGCCAGTGTTTCTGCAGGTGGAATGGGTGAGAAATTTCTTTTTTCTTTTCCTTACAAATTAAACAGAAAAAATCTGTTCTGAATCTACTTTTGATTTTTTTTTTTTTTCTTATAATTACCATTTCATATAATGGATTACAAATCCTAAAATAAATAAAATGCTGCATCTATGAACTTTTATGTTTTGTACTATAATTAAAGGATAATCAGTATAGCACTGGACTGCCCAAAGTAATAAATAGCATTTTCAGGTAATTAAATGCCAGAGCAAAGCTGAAGTATTTTATGACCTTAAAAGTCACTTAGTGAGAGTATAAGCCAAAGCATTCTTTTTCTGCAACCATATTTTTAACAGCTAATCAAGCATAAGAGAGCTTTTTGGAACTAATGATCATTTTCAGTTGTCCATAAAAACTTTTTTGTTTCTCTTTTTAATGCTCTATCTTTAAGTTTGTAAGGTAGAAGAGGAATTTTTTACGGTTTCCTACTGTAAACTGTATGAACTCTTTTCCTGGAAAAAATACTGAAATAGTTTATCCCCAGTTCACAGGAGAATAATAGATGGTTTAATTTAAGAAAACTTTTTCTTGTGTATTTTTATCTGTTATATTCTACAGGGAGGGAGGGAGAGAGGGAGGAAGGAGGCTAGGCAGGAAGGCAGGATGAAAGAAAGGAAAAGGAAAAGGAAAAGGAAAAGGAAAA